>VYXD01014911.1:90582-134755 GCA_013397195.1 Hylia prasina | reverse complement strand
GGAACCGGTTTGAACCAGTCGGAACCGGTTGGAACTGGTTTGACCCAGTTGGAACCGGTCGGAAGCGGTCAGAACCGGTTTGAACCGGTCTGAACCGGTCTGAACCAGTCAGCACCGCTTTGAACCGGTCGGAACCGGTCTGAACCAGTCAGAATTGGTCGGAACTGGTCAGAACCGGTCGGAACCTGTTTCGACGGGTTTGAACCGGTCGGAACTCGTTTGAAGCGGTTTGAAGTGGTCGGAACCGGTTGGAACCTGTTTGAAGCGCTTTGAACCTGTTTGAACCAGTTTGAACCGGTCAGAACCGGTCAGAACCGGTCGGAACGGACTTTAAATTAAGGAGAAAAAGAAGGAAAAAAGTTATTCTCCTGTGCCAAAAGAGCAGAGTATATGTATGTAAAGCATGAAAGAAAGGAGAAAGCTCTGCCTCCATAAAGGTAAACATTTTAGGTGATACAGGAAACTGGAAGTTTTGGTGAATAGTCTCAGAGAGTTTTATGTTAACAAGTATAATAATATTATTATCGTAAAAATAAGATTATAGTAACAAATAATAATACAGCATCACGCTTATAATTTGCTTTGTTGTAGCATTCAGAGTATCTTAATCATAGGGGATTTTGTAATCAGGGAAAAAAATACATTCTTCATTAGTGCTCTGAGTTGTTCTGCACAGTTCATGTAGTGAATACTCAGTTTCATGTTTTAGGACTGTTGTGGTTTAAGCTGGCAGATAAACAGCACACCGTCACTTGCTCACTCCCCTGCTCACATGGAAAGAATTGGAAGTTTAAAAAAGTTACATTCATGTGTTGAGATACAGTTTAATAGGACAAAAAATTAAGGTAGTAGTAATAATAACAATAATAATAATATAATTAGAGTATAGGAAACAAGTGATGCCCAGTGATAACAATGCAATTGCTCACCACCTGTCATGTGATGCCCAGGCAACCTTCCCCCAGCTTTTTATTGCTGAGTATGCTCCCCTATGGTCTGGAATATTTCTGTGATGGCTGGGATCAGCTGTCCCAGCTGTATTCCCTCCCAAATCTTGTGCGCCCCAAGTCTCCTCACTGGTGTGGTGGGCTGAGGAGCAGAAGAGGCCTTGGCTCTGTGTAAACCCTGCTCAGCAGTGACTAAAACATCCCTGTGTTATCAATACTGTTTCCAGCACAAATCTAAAACACAGCCCCATACAAACTACTGTGAAGAAAATCAACTCTGTCCCTATAAAAACCAGCAGAAAGGTTTTTGTAAAAGCAGGTCCATCAAGGCTCCGTAGCCACTCTCTCCCAACACCAAATATTTAAATTAAGATTAGAAAATGATGGTGTGATCTTTCTGCAGAAAAGTCTTTTCCCTGCACTTAGCAAGTTCTTTGTATTTAAAAAGAAAAAAAAAAATACTGAGTAGCACTGCATATTCTTGAATATTTATTAAATTATATCTTAGTGGCAGAGGACATGCTCTTTAAAAGCTTTTATAGCTGCATTTCAAATTAGTAGAGTGTTTTAGGATATTTGCAATGACAGAATCTGTTCAAACTGCTATCATGTTTCAGTAGTTACCTCCCAAGATTAAAATTTCATCATAAGCACAGACCTCAATACAATGGAAATTTTTATCTCAGCTAGAAATGCTGTAACATAAAATTAATAGAATCTGAACTAAGGGGTTTTTTGCATATTTTGGTATATAATACAAGGAATGATGCAATAGAAAATTAGTGTAATTTCACTGACATCTGGGCAAGCGAGTCAAAATTTTCTGCTTTTTTCAATACAGTATCAGAATTGTTCAGTTAATGATTTTGAATGGGAAGAAAATGGCTTTTTTTTTTCAAGTTGCTATTAACCCTAATAGTTTTTGCTTTACAGAAATACAAATGATTAGAAATATGTACTTGCAAGTCAATTCTGATCACTGATACAAGAGTATTGGAACATCATAATAAAATGCTTAAAAATTATTTTTTAAGCTTGAAGATTTCATTTATTGTTACAAAAGCATGTAATTGTACAATTTTTAGAAAGTATATTTAAAAAATCTAATAATTTTTATATTAATCTCCAACGTGTTATCATTAAATTAGTGACAAAACTATCATTGCAGTAGAAATGCAGAATCAAAGATTCTTGCACTATTTTTTGTTTAAACATTTATTCTAAATTCTAGCCACTTGAACATAGCTCTTTAAGATAATATTAGATCAAAATTGACTAATTATCCAACTACTAATAATAGGTTTTTTCTCTCCTCTCACACTCTCATATTTCATTTCCTCTATTTGTGTGGTTAAATTCACTCTAGTTCCTAGACATGGCCAAAGAATGCTTGCATAGCTTTTTCCACTGGAAAGCCAAAGGGAATGGTAGCCATTAGCAAAGGATAGGTAACAAATACTAAGGAGTATTGGCATCTTCAATACCTAAAGTGAGTGCGTGTTTTAGCTCGTTCTGCCACTGTTACACCAACCAAGGCAAGGTTCCTCAACCTAAGCTCCAGTGAAAGGGTTTAAATTAGGGTGGTGTAATGCACTGCTGAAGCAGACAGAGAAAGCACACTCAGACTTTTAGAGTAACCTAGGTGGAAACTGCTAAATTGCTGCAACTTGGTAATGCTGAATTTTATGCCCATAACTTCATGCATGAAGCAGTTTGAACAGCTAAGTAACCAAAACTATGTAAATAAACACAATGAAAAACCCTTGGGTTTGCAGTGATAGCTTAAGAGTTTTAACTGGGTTTCATATTTCAATTTTTCTTTTAGATCTTTCCAAAATAAAGATTCATGCGAAGTGGAATGTCAGCAGACTGCTATGCTCACTGCTGGTGGATACCACAGAAACTGCAGTCCTGCTTTGTATGGCCAAGGCAATATCACTGGTTCAAAAAGTGATAGCACTTTATCTTCTCATCCACTTCACAGAGGTCATGAAAAGAAAATAGTTTATAAATCTCCATTACCACCAGTGGAGTATCCTTTGGGCTTTCCTGAGCCACTTCCTGAAGTGGGCAGAACAGGCAGCTTTCAGAGCCCTGCTTACAATGCAGCAGAAATCAAATTATCGGTAAGTAACTATTTTCCTATAACACGTATTCTCAAAAATCCATCTCTGGATCAAATGCAGCCTTGGAGGAGCCAAAAATTAGATCACTCTTGTTGTCATTGTTATTTGTACAGTGCCAGCCCAGCAAAAATGGAAATACCTTATCCTAACAGAAATGCAGTTTTTCTGGAGATTAAACACCCCCTACTGAGCCAAACCTCTGTTCTAATAACGATGGTGATAATTACCTGCCATTATGTGACTGTGAGAAAGATTTCTACATTTTAGCTTATTGGAATCTATATTGGGGCATATTGCTTTGTATTGTCTATGTAGGAGCACTCTGCTTCAAGTGTATTTCCATAATACTTGCAAACTTACTGCCTTAAGTGCTGTTAGACAAATCAAGTTCCTATTTGATCTATCTCTTTGATTGATGGATGAAATCAGAAAAATCACAGCAACTATTTTCCATATGTTAGCTGTTGTGTTTGAAAAGGAACAAAAACTGCTGTGATACTTATTTTTCTTGAAGTGTAAGAGTGATAAGACATCATTCTTTCTTTTAGTCTTCATAGGCTGGAGACTACAACCCTCCCTGACAAGTGGGGCAAATCCCACTTAGCCTAGGATGACTTAAGAAAATCTTTCCATAATTATTGGCTTTAGAGCTCCCTTTGAATTTGAGCTTTACGCTCTTCCAGAGTCTCTTCTCTTCTTCCTTAGACCTCCACTACAGGCCATTATTGTTTTGCACTTGACAATTAGCACTTTCCTGACCTCAAACCATGAAACCATACCATCAGTAAGCAGTGGAACTAAGAATGTAAGTGAGGAATGAACTACAGGCTGTGATACATGGATCTTTGTAACCAGGAGATCCTCAGCTGCAGAGGTGTGGCTGAACCTACAGAGGGAGAAGAAGGAAGATTTCAGCATTTACTAGGGGGGATTGACCGGAAATTGTACCTGTGGTTGCTGTACCCAGATTCTGCTGTTCGCTTGAGAATCAAAGGCACATCCTTTCCTGTTGGAGATGTGGCTGCTGCAGAACTATCTCCAGAGTCCAGAATCTCACTGTTGAGAGGAAGAACCATAGTGACAGTGTGCCTGGGAAGGTGGGGTTGCAGTGCAGCCCTTCACTGACTGTGGTCCCATCAGCTGTGTCCCACTAGTCTGAGAACAGTGAGAACCATGTAGTCCCAGGAGTTTGACCTCACTTCCGTTTTTATATTCTTATGTTTCAGAGGAATTTTAAGTAAATGGCTTTTGGTTTCTCACAACTTGAGAGTTTTCCTCTTTAAACTGCTAATCATGAGAAGAGTCATTTGGACTTTTCCAGATGAGTCTGATAAACACCAGTTTTTCTTTCTTCTGTCGTGTCAGACAGAGACATCAAGTCACAAAGCTTCTGTTTCCAGAAAGCCTGGGAAAAATGTCTATTCTGAGACACTTCTGCAAGCTGCAGGGAAACTTAGTCCCATCTGGCACTCAGGTCAGGGTCAATGCCAAGACTTTCCAGCTGGTGTGTGGGCAAAGTACATAACAAAACTATTAGCAAGAGATATTTCTCATGCAGAATCTAGTCAAATCAGTGGCATGGAAGCAGGTACAAGTTCAGACCACTGAAATTAAATCATCACTCAGGCTGACATTGGATACCACAGCTTTAGTGCAGAAATCATTCAACACTCTGTTACTCCAGATGGAAAGTCCTCAGATTGAAAGCTGTTGCATTGAGGAGAAAGAGGGGGAAAAATACATAGTATGTTAAACCAGAGTTCTCTGACTGAGTTCTGAGGACTTGAGGGGTATAGAACACAGGGAAAGGACCCACTTGAAATCTCCAGTATGTTCAAAACTTCAGAAAGTGTCATAAGGCACTAGTTTTCTGAAGAATATTTGTAGCACAAATAGAAAACATCAAATTTCTAGGTGATGTCCTGATACCTACCAAAATAACCCTCTTGATATTGAAGAGAGAAAATAGTCTGTAGGGCTTTAGACAGTGACTTCTGTCTCTCTTCCTGGTAGAGCATCTTCAGACAAAGATTAGTAAATGTTCCACTGGAACCTCTGCCCTTTCAGATTCTTACTTAGAGATTACATGGATAGATTTAGTTATTCTTGCCTTAGAATAAACTAGAAAGCTCAGCTGGTATTCACTGGAAATTCCATAACCCCAAAAATTCTTGTTTCAAGGATTTTCAAATCTTGGGAAATACTTTTTCCTCTAAACAGTACTTTAGGCTGTGCTCTCTTTCTGAAATGAACAACTTCAGAAAACAACTGGTTGATCTTTTAGTCATCAATACTTTCTCATGTTTCTCTTCAGATGATAGACACTTGTTTGTTCTGGATTTCAAGGCTTGGAAATACAAGACTTAAGCTATAATAATTAAAATTTAAATTAGGCATTAGGAAATTTTCTAATGTTAGTATGGGAACTTGCTTAATAAATAGATTGCGATGGACAGTTTTGGAAATTCTACCACTGGAAATCATTAGGAATTATTTTGACAATCCTGATCCTACCCTGAGCCATGCTATAGTCCGTGCCTCTCACTCCTAGGTATTACTAGGTAGGCCCTCTAAAAATCTCCCTATGTCACTCAGCAATTTTCTAGGCATCTCAAATTTAATTTTCATATATGAGCAGAAGCATGTTTAACATGGGCATTTGTACCTGCTGCCTAAGATGTATTGCAGTGTAGGGTTAGAGGAAACTACTCCCAAAGCATCCCAAATTTAGTCACTATGAGACTAAAATTAGCCTGACCAATTTCTACTCTTATTATTACAAAATCTTTCCTAGAAAGTAAACACAGCTTAACATGAGAAGACTCTAACACCGGGGTTTGACTGCTCATGATTTGACCAGTAAGTGTTAAAATATCCCACATGTTAAAGCATTCTTGCTGCCCTGCTGAAGGTGCATCCAAGAATGCTGGGATAGCTCATGGGGCAAGGAAGAGATCACCTCTAGGCAAATTGATTAGGCAGTTCTGCCTCTCTCTCTCTTTAAGAGAGCTAGCTTCCTGAAGGGCTCCTCCCCAGTAATCCAGAAGTTACTCTTAATCATTTTGGGTTGTTCTTATTTTAGGACAAGCCATATTTCATCTATACAAATATGCATCTTTGTCAGGTGCACTCCTTCATTTCCAGCAAATGATGAGGCAGAAAGGTGATTCTCACTACTGGTATACACCAAAGAAACATGAGATCAGCTGGCACTGTAGAAATGAAAAAGTAGAGTCCTTATTGCCTTATCACCCAAACAAGTTAGATGGAAAGCTGATGATGAACCCATCCCTATCCAGTTTCAGTCAGAAAACAAAAAGACATAAAAGCAGTAATATCTGAGAAAAAGAAATTTAAAACCAAGGCCCATGAATCTCATCTGAGACATGGATTAACGCACTTTCTTTGTGGTTTTTCTTCCTCAGAGGCCAAAAGTAAAGACAATAAAGAGCATAATGAAAAAACAGACCAGAGGCTTGAAAAGCAAAGTGCTGCTAACAAGGAATGCTACCTTTTAGAGTTGCTTAGATAAAACCTTCTCTCAAAGTGCATGAAAAACAATGCATTAGGGACCTATCTAAAATCAGTCTGTGATGTCTGACCCTCGGGTAAGGAGCTGTGGGGAGCCATGACCTGCTTATTCTAAGTGATAAACATTCGTCTCTCAACTCTGAGGAAATTCAGGAATGTCTCATTTGGAGTTTACAGCATATTTCAAGAAGAAACACATCAAAGTACCAGTTGAAGTGAAGGACACTTAACAGTTTGGGATGATAGCTTGATCGTGAGGCCAGTCTGTTTCCAATGACAAGTCAATAATTGTAAATCTTGTTATCCTGAATCTCTGAAGAATCTTCTATTACTTTATGTAAAGTTTCTGAGACTGGCACCTGTGTAAATCTGCAGTCCATAAGGAAATGTCTGACGTCATTTTTCTCTAGGTGTGACAGCTTTTAAATTTGTATTTCAGATTCAGATTTTCCCAGTTTCTCATGCTTCTCATTGCAAGTATTTTATTTGCTCAGCATTGAATCAGTGATTTCATAGCTGGTATTCAGTAAGGGAAACACATGGTGATTCTTTAAGTGAAGACTCCAAATCAAAAGCCTTCTTCAAATAATTTAAAATAGTACTAACAATTCTGTCACTGAATCTTGACATCACAAGGAGATGTATTTGTGATGTAGCCCATGAAGGAATTAATGGCATGTAGCTGTGGTGTTCAGAATGTCAGGAAAAACTCTTCATATGGGAACAGTGATAATTTATGAATGGGAAATCATGCATATGTTTATGAAGAAAATCAAAGGCAGGTGATGTCCCTCTGTTTTCTTAAACTTTCTTATTCTTATTCTTGCTAGTACAAGGATTGAGAGAGGGGTGTTATGGCACAAAGTGATCCAATACCTTTAGGTTTCTTATTCATACATGGCAAATCAAGTCACTTTTTCATACCCATCATTTTAAAACATTAATTTGGAGGGCCTGAGAAAAGGAAGATTCTGCTTTTTCTGTGAATTTCATTTTAGGAGCCCTGTACATCTGGAAGCCTCTCTCATTCAAGAAGGATGGTATTAAACTCAGAATTTATTTTCAACTATCACTTACTTCCATACTTTGAAAAGAAAAGGGGTTTCCTATAGGAAATCTCTAAATTTCATCTCAGAGTCTGCTGCAAAGAGTTTGAATGGATTGGTGCTTTAGAGCATTTTTCTAATTAGTATCTTTTAACCTTAAAAGCGTCTAAAGAACAGTTTTCAATGAAGTGGAAAACAAAGTCCAAATGTGTCTCTCGTTGCTGTGGACATAGGGAATACCCCATTCTGATACAATGGAGCCTGGAGTAAATTATGGATGTAATAGAACTGGCCTTTTCCACAGACCATCTGAATGTCTGAATTCCTATTTGATGTGTTGACATATAAACTTCAAACATTTTTAAATTCTACTAAAAACCTCTGAAATTCTAGACTAATACCTTAATCAGTAACTAAAACTATTTAAGATGTGGTTTAACTAAGATTAAAGATGTCAATCATTTTTCCTCATATATGACAATATAAAGATAGAAGATTACCTTTCTTTTAATATTAAAGCTCCTATACTAAGTTTTTTTCCTCAGCCAAATGTTAAAAATTCATGACATAAAATTGCATTTACCTCTACAAAAAAGCATTGAATGTATTTTAAAAGGCATAGTATCTTTAGGAAAAAGAAAAATTATTTCATACTTCTTTTGATAAAGATATTCCAATGAGTGCATCTTAGGTATTAGCAAGAAAATTAACAAAAATTGGTGCTTAAAAATTTAGAACTTGTTCCAGCAAAGATTCACACATGTCCTTTGCTGTATACAACTCTGCATCCCATGACAACCATCTAAAGGCTCATTATTGGTATGGTTTGTGTCTGAGTCTACTAAATGCTCATTAAATGGAAAGAAGATTTTTCATTGAATTACATGCAGTGAACAAACATTTAGTACATTCTCCAGAATGTCAGGGCTTGGAGTTAATAGTACTGAAATGAGCACAGGCTTTCTTCCTTTCCTCAGAAAGCATCATATCACAGAAACAGAGAGCTAAAATTCCAGGATACTATCCGCAGTATCCAACACTAATTATACTCTGTAATTCCAAAAGAGATTATTGTCCTCTGCCCTGGTCTACATTATACAAATAACTAACATTACCTATAGTTGATAGACTTTGGAGTTCTGCAGCAGCTTAATTCTGTCTAGTGGGATATTTAAATTTTTAATGGCCAATCTACATCCTAATGCTATGAATATCAGAGGTAATCAAACATAACATTCAGTTCATGTCATTTAGGCACATGGTTGCCTTTAAAAATGGTGCTTTCTTGAAGAGGTGTAAAGCATTATAGTGTTATTAGCTGCTACAGGTCCAGATTTTTTCCCATCTAGAATCTGATAATGCAAACACGTAGCACTTGCTGGTTTTTCCTAACCATGATTTTCTGTTTGTTGCCAGTCTCCCCCTGAGATGTCCTTCCTTGCAACAACAGAAAAGTTCCTTCAAGAAGAGGAGAAACATGCAAGAGAATTTGAAGAACGTATAAATTCACACCTTGAAGAGCTGCAAAGATATTCTGAAAATACTGTAAAAAAATATGCCAGGATGCAGCAAAGCAGGCATACTTAAGCCAGTCACACAATTAAGAAAAGCAAACCAAGTAATCACTCATGAGTTTTTCAGAACTAAAATCTGCAACTAGCTGCTTAATGTATTTAGGCACATTGCCAACAGCACGTCTTTGTAACACCAAGTTTTCAAGAAAATCATCATTATCCTACAGATTTAAGTATATTGTAACTTGATTATATTACAAAGTAAACTCTAAATATATTCTAAAATATACAAGTGGGTTTTGCACAGTTAAATTGTGTGCAGCAGAGACCCTGTTGCAGCACTGTAAATTAAGATACTTACAATTCTGTAATGTATAGAGGGCTAATAAGTGGAATTATTCCCTTGAAATTAGAATCAATCAAGAGAAATTCTCTAGTTTGTACAGAAAAACAATAAAGGCCTATAACCATGTCTCAGCTCCTGGCATGAAAAGCTTATCTATGCTCTGGTGGTTCTTGGCTGTGGAAATAGCCCCTGGGCCTCTGGAACTGCTGCTCCGTGAGAAGAACATTAAAAGACTAAGCACATGTTTTGAAGCCATCCATATTGCCCCTTTTACCAGACCTACTGACTTCACCAGGGGCAGAACCTGATCTCAGGCACTTTACATCAAGACTTTACAATTTTTAAAACCTGTATTCAAAAGCACCTATTTTGGATTGAAGTTTTGTTACCATGTTGTCTCATTGTTTAACTATATTGGAACACCAAGGAAAAACTTAAACTTCAGATAACATGCAGTCATTCTTAGGTAAGGCCCTAAACTCTTTACATTTTCCTACATCATAGGAAAACTTTATATAACCAAGCAGAGTTAATTCAACTCCATGTGCTGAAAATCTGCATTATATTGAGATTCATTTTATTTGCATTTCATACTGAATTCTATTGCTGTGCAAGCGAAACAGAAATTACAGACACTGTTGATGAACCACCAATTTCAGTGAATGAGATACTGAAGAACTGCTTTCCAGCATATACTGTTGCCAACTTCCTGGGAAAATCTGGATAAAAATAATACCAAGCTGTCAAACTGCTCCAGTTTGTGAGTAAAAGAAGTCTCATTAATATTCAGGACCATGGCTAAAATGTAAATTGTTTTTCGATGCTATATTTCCACTAAGACAAAATATACTACATCATACTTACACAAAATACCAAGATTTTAAATACCAGATTGGCTCAGCTTGCAGTAAAATGAGCAATGAAGATGAGGACATCAAAGAACCTTTTACAGGAAAATTCAGGAAAATTGCTAGACTCAGCTGGAGGAACAAGAACTGAATAAAAAGATGACGGAAGGACATCTGAACAAACTAAATATATACATATCCTCAGCTCGGGGAGATGCAATTTAAAAAGAATTAATGAAGAAATTCAGAAACTTCTGAAAATAAAGCTAAATTTTAAGCTGGGAAGGATCTGTAGAAGCAAAAAGACAGCAAAATACTGTCTTTCAGAAGAGCAAAATAAATAGCCAGTTAGCCAGTCTTTTGCCACTCTCAGATTCAAACATACAAGATGACAGTCTGCTCTGGATCTACAAAGAAATGGATGTGTCTGCCTCCATTTCAGGTCTGAGGACACCTCTCAAGGTATAGGTCTGTGAGATAATGCAGAATGAGTGAATGAAATCATCAAAAAATACATATGATGGTTTTTTTCCTGAAGCTTTCTAAGCTCTGGGCAACCTACTAATTGTGGCTAATAAAATACCAGAGTCAATTTCAGCCTGGCTTTTGTGCAATGCCATATGATAAACTCTGTGAGGAGCACTGAAAACTCCAAAGTGCCTGTATCTGAACAGCCTACTTGTTACTGCTATTGCCTGCTCAGAGAGCACTGTACCACATATGTCCTGGGACAGGATGGATCAAGGTGCCATTTTTTTAACACCTACTTACCAGAAAGATTGTCCTCCTCTTTCTCAACCAAACAGCAAAAGTTGCTCATCTGACAGTCCCCAGTTTAAATGAGCCCATTGCTACCACAGTATAGGTGGAGCCACGCCACTGGTTTGAATACTTCAGTTGCATTAAAAGGCAGAAACTCAACTGAACTGATGAGAGGTTTCCGAAGAGAGATACATGTTCCTGATGTTATCATGCCAAAAAAACTTTTTAAAGAATGATGGACAGCAGAAATAATAAGGACTGAGAAGTTACTCATTTGTGAACAAGGGTTGGACATGGATGTATATTGTTAAAAAAGGAATAATCGTAAGAGTCCGAGGCTATAAATTCCTGAAAACACCAACAAAAATGAAAAAAAAAAAGTATTAATCATTAGGCTCATTTTATAGGACAAGGTACAATCTTCAGGAGCTGCAAATTGCCCAAAAATACAGAAAATTTCTATTCTACTTTGTGAATAGAGAGGCAATGGAAATTTTTTGTAAGCTGCTGGACTTTGATGATTTTTCAAAGCTGTACTGAAAAGCAGTTTTTTGGCTCCCAGTTGAAAGACTTGTTTTAAATACAAAGAACAATGGTTCAGGCTGCCACCAGCTTTCTTTTTTTTCTTTTTTTTTTTGTCTGAAGGGAAAACAGAGGTCAAATGCACGCAGTTGCCATGCATTTCATCAAGACACAATTTTGAAATAGTTGTGGCATAAGAGCTGGCGGAGCATTGCTGTCCAATTCACTCCCCAAAACTTACTCTGAGAGGGTTGAAACAGCAGTTACTGAATACTAAATAGCCATTTAGAAGTGGCTCACATGGAAGTTGGATATTTAGCACATTTTCTTCCATTTCTTACTCTCTCCTTTTATGTATGGGAAATTTAGGAGCGTAAGAATGGCAGTGTGTCAGACAGTGGGTACTCTGAGCCAGTCTAGAGAGGAATGCAGACTGCAGCAGCAAAGCACAGTGCCAAATGAGCACAAAAACGAACAAACAATCACAGGCATGGCTCTCTTGCTTTTCGATGGGCAGGCTTAAAACAATGGCCAATAAATCTCTGCTGTGATCAGAGACAGTACAGGAAGTGCCTAACCCCTCAGTGTCACTGTTCTGGCTTTATTGTAGTGTAAGTGGTTCTAATTCTTGGTTTAACAGCAGTACAACAGCACTCAGAATCAAGCCCACCAGCACTCAGTAATTGAAAGCTCAACTAAACACCAGTGGTGGGAATGAGAAGGAAGCTGTCAACAGGGACTGCTGAGTGCATGAGGCACAGGTGACTTCACATCTACGGTGTGCCATGCCAGTCATCAAAGCCTGGATTACACAGCCAGCTCAGGTGTGTGCTGAACTCCACTCACTCCTGCTGCTCTCTGCTCCTGCGTCTCCCACAGACTCAGCAGCTGGGACAGTGCACTGGGGAGAAGGTCCTTAGCTTGTGTCATTCCCCTCTGGCTTTACAACCTACAACAGGTAATTATACCATTCACAGTCTTTTTTTCCCTCCCATTTAATTCCATTCAAAATAGCTACCTACTGGATTTTACACACAAACCGCCTTGTGCTAGGGATGTTTGGTTTTTTTCTTCTCACACACAGCTTCTGCTGAGGAAATGCTAGATTAAGCAGAGTTCATTGGAACTGGCCAAACCAGTGTGGGAACTGTGTGTTGTTTTTCCCTCGCTGTGAGGATCAGATCGCAAAGTTCACTGTGCTGGAGTTACTATTTAATCACACAGACACCCTCAAATCCATAAATAGGCTGTAATTTAATGTACTGCATCTAAGTTTCTGCTAGGGGATTGAGCAATGCCCCTAGACTGCAATATGCTGCATTCCTGTGTCCCTTCCCATACCAACAGACCAATCTGTTTCTTTCACCTCTTTCACAGGAGTGTTCAAAGCTGTACATGAACCATGTGGGCACTGAATATAAACAGTCTGATTTGCTCTGATGTGTGCATTTAAACTGAACATCAGTGAATAAGAAAATACTTTCTTGTAGATGGACTGAAACATGAGACCAGGAGCCAATCTCTCTGAGCTCTTAAAATACGTGTAGTTCTTCCTTCAGACCACAGGCAGTGCTGCTGGCTTCTCTCACTTGGCTTTGGGGAGCTGGGGCCATGTGTAACAGAGCTGGGCATTTACCCACTGCAAGAATACTTGACACAATTGCTTTGTTTTCTTAGCACTTCGCTAAGACATTTATAAAACTCCATTCAAACCTTTATGTTTAAGTATCTGACTCAGATTTGATTTATGCTTTGAAAAATCGGGTTTAAAAAACTGCTTCTATAACTTGATTTATCAGAAGGCAATGGCAGGTCTTTAATGACTTCACCTGATAATGAGCACTCTTGGAAACCATGAGACACTGCTGAAGAAGTGTCTCAGCATGAGTTTTCTGGAAAATGCTTGTAATAAATCATTCAATTTTGCCCACAAGCTACTGTATGCTGGGAAAAGGTTTGAAACCCTGTTTCTAAAACATTTTTGAAGCCAACTGACAGTTGGAGTAATACATACAGTTAAAAACCAGAGGCACAGTTACACCTTTGGCTGAGAAGCTCACACAAGTTGACATTTGGGCAACCACCATTAATTTACTTCCCCATTATTACTCAGTGATTTTTGACAGTTTCTGCGTGCAGAGGCTTCATACCTTTTTTCCAAATCCACATTCTCATATTCAGTACGAGTAAAAGGGAATTTGGTAGAAAATGTCAGAATCCAACTTCACTGTTTACTAGAGAAAAAAAATTGGTTTTTTTAAGTTGAACTGTGAAATCAATTCCAGCTTCTACATAAGGAAGCATTCAGAAAGTGTAACACTATTTTCCTCTCAATTAGCACTCAGTAAAATTGCACATTTCAGAGAATTGAAATACACATCTCTAATTAGCTATAGGTTCATATTAATAGACATTTGTCTCTGAAAAGATAATTATTGTGACCCAAAGAATTACAAATGACAAGAGATAAAGGAAGGGCATAAGAAAAAGCAGCAGAAATGCAACATCTCATAAATGTTACCTAACCCAAATGACCTTTTACCTATTTAGTTGTTTCCAGCCAGTTCATCAGTTCATTGCTCTTATGTCACAGACAGCTCTTGCAGAAAATGAAGGTGGGGCAAAACCACATAAGGATTCTGAACAATTTCAGGGAAGGCTCTCTGAATTATAAAATCATTGCCTGGGCTCATAAAAAAGCCCTGCAGGTAGAAGGGACTGAAGTAAGCTACTACTCAGAGATGGGGAAATCGCAGAAACTTCATTAGAGCCATCGCAAGGTATTACAGAACAAAGAAGCGTCAGAAAAACCCTGGTTAAGAATCTGTGGAAGAGGACAATGAGGAGGAAAATGTGCAAGAGGTTATCAGAAACTGCACTTCTATTCTAGACACACAGGACACCAAGTACCCTGCAGGACAGGCATATTTAAATTGCACACACTTTTGGTCACTTGCTCAGGCACAAATTTTATTCAAGCTGAACCGCTCAGTTGAAAAAGGTGCTAACTACCAGAGCTTCATTGCAGCCATCCCTGACTGAGGATAAAATAAAAATAGGACAAGGATTTGGTGCCTGGGAGAACAGAAACAGCTGGGAGATGACAGACTAAGCAATTACCTTTACAGATTCATCATTTCAGAGCTCCCCAGTTGAAGGAAGTGGTTGTCAGTGCAAAGCACAGATAATTTCAGTGTCAGCACACAGCTCGCTGAGCACAGGGGTTTGCCAGCAGACTTCCTGCTGGTCACTCAGTGGGTGAACACTCCTGCAGTCAGACCACGCTGGCCATGCTGTCTGTGCAGTTCGTTGTGCACATATCCCAGCCATGATGCAAGCTGCAGGGGGGAACAACCTCACAGTTCATCCAGACTCTTTCTTTAGGTTTTGCTAAACTTTGTGTTTCAAAAAGCATCTCAGTCTTCAGAGCCAGTTTTATTCTAGACACTCCCAGCAGCAGTAGCACCATGTCAGGAGCCACAGCCATCCTCACACCATCAAGTATCTGCATCATTCCCAGTATAGCCAGCCATAGGCTCACCCTGCTATGGGAACATGGGCCTTAGGGCAAATAACACTGCAAGGACCTGCATTTGCTCACCTGAAGTGTTTTTTTTGTAAAGCAACTTTGGCTGGCAGCAGCATTCTGCACGGGAGCAGTACATGGGGGTGATGCAGGAAACACAGCCCCCTCTTTCATTGGCACCTCAGTGAAGAGTCCTGTTGACTTCACTGGGACTATGCCTGAACCAAAAGACTACAGAAGGGAAAGACTCAAGGGGGCTTTAACTTTCAGCACAGAAATATTTCCTGCCATGCACCAGTGCACTGTAGCATCACGTTCTTCCTTGCTTGGCCTGCATTTAAGTAGCAGTGAAGAGTTTTCAATGTCCTTCCCCAAAATCTTCTGAAGGTTAATGCCTATTGAGTGCGTTAAAATACTTGGATGAGAAAGGGCTGTAGTAGAATACAGGGTCATTGAGGCATTTTGATGAGAATTTGTAGCTTAATTTCCTAGAATTAAACTGCCCAAGCTGTGCTCACAGCTTCCTTCCAATGGAGGGGGATGGGGGCACGCCACAGGACAGCAGCAAACTGTCACTTCAGCAAACAGATCAGAGACCAAAGTTACACTGTTACTTCTCCCTTCTTAATAAATAATCAAGAGCTGTATGCAAAACCACCTTTTTATTGCCACTTACACAGTTTCAAATATTGAACATTCAGATGAGCAACGATCTGTGTTTATGTAGTTTGTTATTAGTTACTTCACCATAACCTAGCAGAATCTCCCTGTCCAAATTCTGTAAGATTCCATCCAGCAGATCCTGAAGTATTCACTTTGCATGTTGGCATCTCGCACCAAAAAGAAATTCTTTTTCAGTGAACTATATAGTGGTTGATGAAAAATGATTACACAATGTAGGATTTCACAATATCACTTTTTTTTTTGCAAAATAATTTGAAGATTCCAAGTAAGACCTCTTTTATTCAAAAAATAAATATATCCTTTCTGAATCAAAGCACTTCATATGACATTAAGTACAAAGAAGAAATGTACTTCTTTGGAAGTTCTGAAATAGACATACAAGAGCTCATGGGAGCAACATTATCCGTAACAGTGATAAAAGCTGAAAGCTGATTTTTTACAAATTTATAGCAGAACACGATTTCCTTTTACAATATAGAGCTTCAAACAGCTTTAAGAAAAACACCATTTTTAAAAGTCTGAAAGGCACATAACTCGGCCATAAAACGTACTGGCACATTCAACTAATACGTTTTATGTTACATTCCTAAAGAGAATCCGTGGGACTCTAGCCAAAAGAAAGACTGAAAATACCAGCAAGATCCTTTGCAAAGTACTAAAAGAATGGCACAGAGTTCCTTTTGGCTCTTGGTGAAATTAGCATCCCAAAGCTAGAGAGTCTGAAAAGCTGCATCATTCAGTTGTATTTGGACGAGTTGCTACATAAACAAACACAACAATCAGCAGTACTACAACAGCCAGTGTGGGAAGCACCACGGTGGTGATCTGTTGCCGGGCCTCTTGCATTGCCTGTTTTCTCTCCTTTTTGTCTTTGGAGGTCTCTTTTTTGGGTTTTCCTCTAAGCTGCCTCATCCTCCTCTTTGGATTTTTTTTTTTTTTCCTGAAATGTGGGACCAAAAGGAGTGGAACAGCAGAAGATTGTCCAAGGTCTTTTGAAACAAGAGGCTGAAGAATTCCTTTTCCGTTGAGTGGTTGGCTGTGCAAGAAACTGCAAAAGAAAGAAAACAATTCTTTTGAGCAAGATCTATACATATTGCAGTCATTAAAAACATTTGCAGCTCCACTTGGTAAATCTTTCATCCGGTGGACACCAATGAAACTTCTTTCAAGGAAACAAAAGCATGGAGTTCAGCTCATCCAATAACACTTTCCCCATAAAAACCAGAGCAGTTCATCATGGTGTGTATCAGTCCAAGAACCCTGACATTGTACTCTGTTAAGCCAGAGACAAAGCCCGGCACCATACACTTTATCCTCCAAGGCAAACAAGGTAACACAGCTAAAGACAATGAAAATAATCTGAATTAGTCTTGCATCAACACAGGGTTCCTGCTGCCCTGTTTTGAAATAGTAGCAGGCTCCCTGCTCAGGGGCTGTGGCTCCCACAAACCTGCAGAACAAGGAGGGGCAAGCACACACCCTGACACAAGCATTTATCATCCACAACAGGTATTTATTGGCATAAAGGGTACTCCAACAGGAAGAAATGGGGAGAAATTTAACACTTCTGTTTCTGCTGCCACAGAACAAAGACTAAATCATAACATGACTCAAGCGCTGTCACTCTTACTGCAGCTGTCATTGACTATAGAAAAGAAATCCAAGCGATGACGAGTCTGCTAACAAACCAATGGTGCAGACAAGCAGTCATCAATAAAGTAGAAAGTAGCTGTTCTAAAGCATCTCCTAGACAATTTTTAAATACAGAAATATCTACAAAGTGAGATTACAAAAACACAGCATGGTATGAAAGCCTCTCTGAAATGAGAGTTAGTAGAGGCTTAGTATTTCCATATCCAAAGTTGTTTTGCCCCAGAGCTGCCTGAAGCTCTGCAATTCCCTGACTGCGTGGCAAGAGTGGATGCCAGCCATTGGCTATATTCTCCTCCACCACATCCCCCAGTTCTGCCATGGCACAACAGCTGGACACAGGCCACAAGTAAATAAACACAGATTTGGAGGGTAATAATTACTGGTATCAAACATTAAGTTGAATTGAAGTAAATTATGAATTCAGGTTTTTCCATCATTCTAATATATTCAGAATAAAATGTATGTAGATATTAGTGGGTTACCGCAACATCGTCTTGTCTTTCCCTCTTCTTTATATCAAAATGTAAAGATGATTTAATGTGCTGCTGTAGGTGAGGAGCATATGTCAACTATCAAAGGTGCGAAGCTCAGTTCACCCCAGACACGATTTCCTCTTGATATGTCATCTCTGGTTGATGCTACAAGTTGTCTTGTGACTACTTTTTCAAAAAACAAGAGGCTTCACTGAGAGTGAGATGCTTTCTTTTGTTGTTACCACTCAATCTCATTCATCAGCCTGATCACAAAAGCAACACCAAACTAAAACACTCACATACAAAACAAGAATCCTCACCTAGAGGTTATGTGCAGCTACAAAGGACTTTTCATCCTTTCTCACAGGTAACAGCCTGCCTGCTGTGAATCTCATCCAGGTAATTACTTTGCATCATTTAAGGTACAATGTGGAATAACTCTGCTTCTGATAGAAGTGACCAGACTATCATAGCAAGCCTCTGGTACTGGAAAACCAGCAACAAGGCAAAGAATCAATACTTCTGGCTTTATATGGTCCATCCTGGATGCAATCTAAACAAATAAAAAACTCCACACCCAACAAGAAAAAGGCTCAAGCATGACAAGATCTCAGTGTTCAGCTAGATTCATCAATTCTGTATCCCCTGCCTATACATCTTTCAGGAAGCTGTTTTCTGATCATAAACTTTGATAATTCAGCTTGCACTCTGAAGCAAACCCTTCATTACAGTTTTGATAAAGCACAAAAGGGGAATTTTGGTGCCTAGGATATTTTTCTAAAGAGGAAACAATAAAATTCAAGTCTTAAAAAGAATCAATTCCTTCTGCACAGTACAGCATTAGAATCAAAATATGTAACAGATTTAGAGACCAGAAGTGATCAATGAACTTCGTGATGGGGAGGTAAATGGGAACTGGATGGAGCAACTACACACACAACACCCTGTTCCCATCTTTTAATCAAATGGCCAACATAATTTCTAAACTTCTGTAACTTTCTTCTCAGCAAATCCTCAATTCTCCCTGACTCAGGGCAGAGCTTTTGGTATTACACCACCTGCAAGCCATGGGTTTCTGGTTTGGTGGTGCTATATATCACTTCTCTAACTCCTGAATTTCCTCCAGGGCAAAACAAATTTTTTGCCCCTTCCCTTTCCATTCCCGCTCCTGCTCTGCTCACAAGATTTATTATCAAACCCTAGAAAAACGAGTATGCAAAATAAAGTTTTACATTTGTCCTTTGGGATAACTAGCCAACCAGAGCATATCAGGCTGTAATTTGGTACTATTTTCTGTTTCCACTGTTAATGTATGTCTGTGGGTTTTGTATCGGGATTACCTACAGGACTGGATAAGTGATGGACAGTAAAAGCCTCAGGGACTTTCTGTGTACCACAGTAACAAAGAGGAGTTGCCATGAAACCAATTTCTCCAGCAATAAATGTATGCCTTGCTCTGTGCATCATCACTTACTACCCATTAAAAACATGGCATTAAAAACATCAGGATGGATTTTTAAGTCTCTTTTGAATGAATATTTCATTCTGAAGCAGAATTAACCAAGTTAATTACATACACTGGCTAACATCTGACAGCTTAGAACAGAAAGCCTTCCCGCAAACGTCAGCACCACTTGAATTGCAAGCTGACACTCTCCAGTTTGGGAATCTGGCCTCAATCTCCAAATACGTTTCCAGTAGACCGTGTTACTTGGCTTTGCTACTGGACTCACACAGAAATTGACACAGAGTTTTCAGAGAAATGAGCCTTAGGGTTCATCCCAGCTGAACCATAAAATGGAAGTGGTGAATCTCTGCAAGTTGCTGCCAGGATCTGGCTGCCACCAGGTGCCCAGCTGTGACTGCCAGAATCGGACAGTTGCTGCAAGAAACAACACTTTCCCACAGCAAAAGTCCAGGATTGCAGATTCTGCCAATGTCATCCTGGAACAAAACAGCCCTGAAAAAACTGTGCTCAGCTGGATATGAGGAAACTCTACAGCCTAGGTTGTACAAGCACATTCAGAGTGCTTTACACTGCCAAGCCTTGTACCAGTCCCCGTGGACTTCACTGACTACTAAAAATTATGGGAAGAAAGAAACAGATCCATAAAGCACATCAGCACAGTGACAGGGGCAGGATTACAACATTAGGGTCTTGTTCCCTGTGGCGTGCACAGTCCATGAGAACAAATTATCTGACATTACTGAGCTACATCCTCTCTCAGCCAGCAACCACCCTGCTTGTGCTCTGGGAAGGCAGAATGCCAGTGAAGAGAGGAAGGAAGTAATACAGCATTGGGATGGGAGTAATTAACAGTCTCATTAAAACATTTCAGAGTAACATTTAAAATATCATTTAAAACATCTCAGAGTAAGCCACTATCAAAAGGTCCATGACAAAGTCATGTCCCACAGGTACTTCAGTCTTGTGCAAACTCAAACCTTGGACCGGCTGCAGAAGAACTGAAAACTCACATTTCCTCTTCAGACAGAAACTGAGCCTCCTTTCCATGCCAGTCTCCCCCAAACAGGGGAGGGCTCACTGCCACAGGCTACACACATCCCATCCTCCTAAAGCTACTTCCCTTCCCATGGGTATTAACTGCTCAACTGGTCCAAACATCCGCCAAGGGGGAAAATGATCACCAAACTGGTTCAACTGCTGCCTTAACTGGAAAGCCGCAACTCCCACAACTGGGACACAAGTAGAACACCAACAGAAGGGATTCACACTCTAGCAAAAGTGGCATACCTGTAGTCCAGAATGCTATGACAGCAGCCTGGCACTAGCCAGATATGGTAACTTCACCTTACCTTTATCAATTTTGAAAGTTAAAATTCAGTAATAAAATTGAGTGGGGTGATGAGGTTATTTTTGAGTTCATTATAGCAAAGTTTCCCCCAAAAGCAGAAACCTGCTGGCTAGAAAGAAACAATCTTGATTGCCAAGTCAAGAAAATGAGTCTTGACTTGGTAAAGTTGTTTGAATTGTCCATCTCACAAAGCCTACCCCAGCTTGATACTGAAGAGCTAAGGTTTCCAGGAGAAAGAAACAGTAAAGAAATTCAGGCTACTGAGGAGAAACCTAAAGACATTGCTCTTCAAGACAAATTCACTAATTTAGTATTCTAGGTTGCCTACTAGAGCAATTACATTACTCTTTGCCCATCATCAGCACTGCCTGTTATATACAAAAGTGTTCTTCATTCTGTCTTCTGGGTTAACTTACTCTGAACTGTTTCTGCAGAGCTAATGTCAAAACCTAAAAACATGAATTGTTGGACCGAGTCACTGAAGTCACTCATACCAATGCTGAAGTATTTGCCAGTGTCTTAGACCAAGTCAATTGTGGCTAAGCAGAGATAATTTTATACCAGAAGGCTGTAGTGGAACTTGTAGGGACTGATATCCTTCAAAATATACCAACAACCTTCCAACCACATCTATGCCAGTCTGTCATATCCTTTTTTGGTAAAATTAACCCCAACCTTCAATAATCTGCAATTAAAATCTTCTCACACCACACAAGGTCATTCCTGCGAGTCTTGAATGGCAGCCTTGACTCAGGCTACACCAGTGCTCATGGAGTATTGTAAATCTGCATATCCTTCCACATGCAACACATGCACAAAAGATTTTGTTTATCTGCACTTAGGGTAATGACATGTCTTGATGTCTGAAGAACTTATTATCACCAACCTTACAGCATGAATGTATTAACCATGTTAAACTGACTCATTTTTATCCAAATCCAAAATTACAAGTGTATGCAAGCCAATTTGGCTCAACCTGACTTCATGATCCTGCTACCAACACTGCAACATTCCTGGAACAGCAAAACAACTTGAAATTCAAACAAACAATCTGACAGGAATTAATGTTTATAATTTAAATTTTCCCTTGGGGCATGGATGCTACTGAGACATTAAAAATAAAATCAACCAACAAACCAGCAGACAATCTGGACACACAGGATTCAGACTGCCTGCCAGCAGTTGGAAAAAAGGACACAAGACATCTAAGCAGACAATTCTCTTCAGATTATTTGAGCATTAAAACGGCCCCAAACCAGTAGTTCCCAATCACCAAGACACACCAGCATGAGTTGAGAAGAACCCAAACCAACAAACTTAGTGGCTTGTTACTTATTTTTGCTGCTGGGCTGATTACTTCAGGGTCATGCAGCCAGAACTGCTGCATAGAGGCTGGAAGAACCATTGGGCCCAAGAGCTGGAAAAAGGAGGAGGTAGGGACCCAAAGGGCAAGAGGAAGCCTGGCCAGCAGGGAGCCACTGCTCACCACTGTGTGGTCATTAAAACAGGAGCACTCCTCATCCTTGTGACAAAGACCATCCTTCCCACCGGTGAAGCAGGACTGTTCCTTGAGTGCTGCCAAAGCTCTGGGCCATGGCACAGCATCCTCTCCTTGCACAGTCCCAGCAGAATGGGAACAGGGACTCTGTAGCCAGAGCAGCAGGGCAGGACCTCCTACACACAAAGCTTTAATCCCCCTTACCTCATGGAACTTCAGCTCCCTGCAGCCAAGGCAGTGACCTCTGCAAGGAGATGGAAGCTCCTGACAGAGTAGAAGGAACCCCAGCCAGCATGGGGAGCCCAAAGCCCACAAGCTAGCTGAAGTAACATCATTCTTATTTCCATCCTTAATAAAGGTGGGGTCTAAGCAACACAGACGCTTTATTTCCTAGCTTTGAAACCAGGCAAATGTTTTTAATGAATTACGGAACTGCATGTAATGCTGTTACACAAACCATGGGTACTGTTTAATAAAGGACAAGTCTTACTTTAGGCTACCCCAGAGAATCACAGAATTACACAATCTACTGGATTGGAAAAGACTTCTGAGATCAACATGTGACCAGAGATCACCATGTCAAATAGACCATAGCACTAAGTGCCACATCCAGTCTTACCTTAAACACCTCCAGGGACTCTGACTCCACCTCCCTGGGCAGCCCATTCTAATGTCTAATCACTCTTTCTGTGAAGAAATTCTTCCTACTGTCCAACCTGAACCTTCCCTGGTGTCCTTTAACAGTGTCCTCTTGTCCTGTCACTGGTTGTCTGGGAAAAGAGGCCAACCCCCACCTGGCTACAGCCTCTTTCCAGTTGGTTGTAGAAAGTGATAAGGTCACCCTGAGCCTCCTCTTCTCCAGGCTTCTTCTCCACGGAACAAAGAATTTATTTTTTTTTTTTATCATTACTTCACAACTGATTTTACCTTGAGGTGACATACCACATTTTTGATGGGGAATTTTCCTTCCTGAAACTCTAAGGTCTGGCCATTGCAGGAATAGCATCAGCAAGGTCACCAATTTCTAAGGTGATTTGGCCAGATTAGACATGCAGCTGAATGGGAATTTTGAAAAGTATTTCAGTAGGAGTCTGGAACAGATGTACAAGCAGGAATACCGGCGCATGGAGCTCTAGATGAGGTCTCCAGAGAGTACAGTTCTTTACACAGCCTTTCCATCCACTGAGGCCCAGCTCAATTTCATCTCACATTTTAGTTCTGGCAGATATGTAAAAAATAACAACCCTCACATGTTCTCTGGAGAACATGTTCATCACTTTGTGTGACTATTACCTGGGTAGAACTTGCAGCAGCACTTGGACCAGTTTGCACCCATCTCCCAAGCAGAGACAGAAGCTAAACCTGGCCCCAGTGTTTCTGTCAGACCCATTAGGCACCCCGTGCCTTGCAAGCCTGGCTCTATGCAGGAAGCTTTTTGGGGAGAAAAACAAGGCAAAAAAGCTTGACTTTAACAGTTTTTAGGCAACTGCAGTAGTAAATGTCCAGCAGTATTTCCATCACATTTGAGCACAATTATCATACTTCATTTTTAACATTAAATGTAAAATTATAGTTTAAAAAAATCTTCATTATTTGACAGGTTCTATGTAATCACTTGTGTGAGTGACAGAACAATGATCTGCCAATTTGACTATAAGTTCTAAACGCTAAAGAGTGGGCCTGCCCAAAGGATTAGCAAAACACTTCAATCCCAGTCACATCCTCCATCCCTCTCCCAAACCTCCCCAGACAACCCATTCTGAGTAACACAACAGCAGCTCCATGACAAAGTGAATATTCCAGCTACAGGAGAGCTTCTTATGGTACTGGAACACAATTCTGTGCAACCACTAAAGAGGGGAACTTATTATCAATTGCTTTAAAAAATCCCAATTTTTAATTTGTACAAGCCATCCCCTAACAAAATGAGCAATGATTGCAGCAACAACCAAAAAAGTAACTTTCCTTCTCCATGATCAAAATGCTCTGGGGTCACCCATTCCTTTTAGACTGAAGCTGCACAGCAGAATTGATGCATACCTGAAAATAATGCTTGCAGTGCTAAATTTGAGATTTTCCCTTTCAGTGACACTGTCATGATTCCAGAGTCTGCTAAAAATGAAGAAAAGCATTATGAGAAAAACTTTTGCTCCGTGAAAAATGGATTTTCACGTTACAGCATGAGGCCAATTCTTAATATCATAAAAATTTACCTCAGTCTATTTGACTGTAGCAAGGAATTACAATTAGCAAATAACAAGAACCCTGTTTTCAAGGGTGAAAGCTTTTAATTATACACATAGCAATATGGAACCATTAAGATTCTGTTTGAAGTCATTTTAACATTATTTTTTAGTGAGAGGTGGTGGCTTTTTTTCTAAAGCTGAATTGACCCATCATTACTGCAACATCACATTTACTGTAAATGCAGCTTTGAGAGTCTCCAAACTACTCACAGCATTTGGAAAATGAAAGCCATCACTGAATGCTGCCAGGAAGTCAAAGAGAGCAAGGCCACCAAAGCAGAAAGCTATTTCCATATGCCTCTCACAGTTCTAAGGACTTGGGTATAGCAAGCAATCTCCATTGGAAACAAAGAGCCGCAGATCTCTGCATTCAGGGAGGCATTGTCAAACACAGGCCAGGAATCATGCAGTGCCATCCTATCTGCCCTGAATGCAGCAAAGAAACTGAGCAAATGCAATTAAAACAAAATAAATGAAAAGGCAAATACTTTTGTTCCATGAACAGGTGGATAAATAACCTGTATTTTTCCTGGTAGAGAACCAACATCAAGACAACTTTTCACAGGCAATTCCAATGAAGAAATACAACTAATGTTTACTGAAAACACAAGAAAAACAGACATGTAATTTCTGCCACTGCATGAATTAAATTCCTAGGGGAGGCTGTAAAAGAAGACCTTGCCATTCTGCATCTCTACAGCTACAGATGATCTTGCACATAAATGCAGTAAACCACAACATCTAGCATATGACTTGGTATTATGTGTTTGCTCAGCTGTTTTCATAAAAGGTAATTTTCTCAGCTGCTCCTGACAAGACTCCTTTGGATACAGAACATTTATATTTCCAGGGTATTTACAGAAATTCAGTCAGTTTCTAAACAGCTACACTAAATAAACAATAAACTCGTCACTGGTGTCAGAGCTCCTCAAAATTTAAGTGCTGCTTTCCCAGACCAACCTTCGGCATCTGCCAGAAGCAGCAGCTACAGGAAACAGGTGTGAAAACAATGTTTCTGTTTTGCAGTCCGGCGGCACCAGCCCGCCCAGAGCTCGAGGGTCACTGCTCACACCTCAAGCTGAACGGTCACCAGAGGGTAGCAGCGCTCATCTTCTGAAACGATGACGACCTGGACGGGAAACACACTTTTCCTACACGAGGTCTGGTTGTTGCTTCCCCTGTTCAAGCTAAGGGGTTCCCAACACAATCACTCTGTGAGACAGCATCATTATAAACGCCTTTGAGACAGATCCCCGAGGCATGTGCCAGGCACAAAGCCAGCAAGTCCAAAGCCTGATGTTACAGTTTTGTGATGCAAACTGGAGAGTTGAGGTACTGTCACTGCTTTTCATTACAACTCCACACTGTCTTTAAAACTTTGACACTGAAAATTCAGTCCAGGCTAAAGACTGTCAGGCAGAAAATCCTTGCCCACAGCAAGCAAGGATGGAATGCTAAATCTAAAACCACAGAGACCACAGAAGCAAGAGCTGAGCCTGGGCGGCAGGTGTGTGTGTGTGTGTGTGTGTGTGTGTACACCTGTGTGTGCACTGGAGAGGGGAAAGATGCAGAGTGTCTGACAGAAAAGAAAAGCTGGAAGAAGAGTCCCAAGATAGCACAAAGCTAGAACATCCAGAAACGTGTACTTCCTGACCACAAGACAATTTTGTATTCTGGACCAAAACTATTTGTGAAACAGTTTGTTTCTTCAGAAGGCACAAAGGGAAATCTCACTCTTCTAGCTCAAACATACAGAACTATCTGGCACAGGAATAAGCAAGATGGATGTGTACCTGGGCTCCTGAAATCCCCTGCATTGACAATAGCACTTATTTTATTCTATACAGTATCTTAGAGGTATTCACAGATTTAAAGTAAGCCTGATGCAATGTCAGAACACACACCGAATGAGGGGTTCAGATCTCAAATTCATCCCCTTTGGGGCTTGTCTGAAGTTCTGGTTTTTCAAGCTTTTCTTGGCATGGATAGCTTTCCAGTAGGAGGCTGAGGAAAGACTGCTGGCAACGTGCCTGTCTCTCCCTGCTTCTACGTGTGCCAAGGAAGGACTGCATGACACTGGAGAGTCACTAAATCACACAGAAATCGACCCAAATACAATCGATGAAGTGGGTACCTGTTACTCCCCTCCTTACTTGCTTTCCAAGCTTTATTTTAGAGCTTATGCAGTGCTCCAATTTGGCAGATTTCATTCCCACCACTGCTGCCTTCTACACACTCTCACTTGATCTGGATAATCCAGTTATCAATGAATGAAATAAAAGCCTCCACCTTACATTGGAAGAGCACTACAGGTTAGGCTAGAGCTCTTCCTCCAGCAGCCAGAAATCTACACCTTTCCCAAATTCCTTTCAGCTGCAGAAATGTTCTCAACCTCAGTGTGAAAACAATGCAATCAGGACATCTTTTTTTTGAAGGGGGGTGGGGGGAGGGAAAATAAGAACTAAGACTTGCAACACAGGATGGGTGGGGAAGTTTTTCTTCCTACTACTGGTCTCAGTAAAATCTCATTCTGTTTACTCCCCGGCTCAAACCTGAAGTCTTATTACATTTCACCAAACAATCCCACATTATAATAAAGCAGTTGGCTTTCCTGTCATGATTGACAGACTCTTTGCAATTATTTAAGGGGAAGGCACATAATTACATACAGCTGGATTAGGCTGATCAAATCCCTGTTAGTGTCTGTCAATATACACATAATAAGACAGTGTGACATTAATGTAAACTAATTTAAATGCAGAAAGTTTAATTAAGACTTAATAAAATTACAAACAGAAAGAAGGTTTTGCACAGTCTCACCAAAGGGAATTGCTCAGCAAAGCCACCCTGTAAACACAAACCTGTTTTGCCTCATCAGCTCTGCAACACTGGTTCTTGCAACACCTATATATATATATTCTTATTTACAGTTCTACTGCCAAGACTTTCCCCCAGCTCAAAAACTTGGAGCAAATGCTGTGGAGCCATGTGCCCAGGTAGTCAGAGAAGAATGTCTCAGAAGTTCCTCTACAACAGTTAGCAAACAACTATTGATAAGTACCACAGTTCAACACAGTACAGTACAAGTGACCTCCTTTTAAAGCCCTTACCAAGACCAAAACTTCACTTCCCCCTATGCAACACCAGTCACATTCACCCCTCTCATTTAGTCCTGCACAGCCTCCTTTTCCACTCGGGTTGTTTTTAAAGCAATCTGCTACATTCACAGCGCTCTCAGAGTCACCAGTGATACAGGACACTGCAATAACCCCAGGACACTCAGTGCAAGACTAAGCCTCACTCCCTGCTGCATTTTTCCAAGGTAGTCACGCTCCTTCACTGCCTTAGTCGTCCTTTTCCTGCAACTCATAAGGACAGGGTTGCAACTGATTTCCTAATGATAGCTAAAATACACTGAATGCTTGGTATGGCAGAGCAGCCCTTTGTGTAAGCCTGTGCAGGCAGGGCCAAGGAGATCTGGGTGTGGATGCCACAAGTCCAGTTGTCTGCACGTGTTCCCTTTCCTCCTTCACTCAGTGATAATGACTCGTTCTGCACATGCACATTATCACCATTTCAACCTAGATGTCCTTGCTGTTTCTGTGCCAGGCATTTTCCAAGATAGTGATCCAACTAGAAGGGTGCAGGAGCAACACTGTGCCACTGCTGACCTTCTCTCCACCATCAAGGATGCCTGTGCTTTGTTATTGAAAAGTAGGATAGCAGATCTTACACAGACCAATTCACTTCTCCCCAGCACACATATTTTTCCATGCTAAGATTTCCTGGTATGCTCCCTACCAAATTAAATCAATTTCAGTGTCTCGTTAAAGAAAAAAAAAAAAATTGCAGATTTTGATCTATTTTTATTAGTCTGCCAGTTGAGCCTGTTGCTCTGATCTGGTTTACTTGAGGATTCCTTAGCTGCTATGCTCCACCACTTCTCTCTGGAGGCCCTGCAGTGTTTCAAGAATATTAGAAAGTTCTGAATAAGATACAGGATCCTCACCATGGCCTTATGAAAAAGGCCGCAAAAATTCTGAACGAGTCCATTTCACAAACATGAACACTTCCTGCAGAATCAGGTCTTGTCAGCTGTGGGAAGAGGAAGAGGGAAACAAGGAAAAGCCTGAGAAATGTGCTAGAAAGGATTACAGTGCAATCTCCTGGAAAATATATTAAAACTCAATACTGTATTAAAACTGATGAAAAAAATTAAGCCCTCCTGTGTTCAATCACATTGCTCCATAGCTCTTGGCCAACTTCTCCATGCTAGAGACAAATCACTGTTAGATAACCTTTTCTGAACAAGTCTATCACTTATTCTAGTTTATGTTCTGTTTCCTTTGGCAGCACAGTTATTTAAGTCATCCTTCTAATGCAGAGCCTCTGGTAATTTTTCTTTTCTGTTCTAGGGCAATTCTTCAAAGCATCATAAAGGCAAATTTAATAAGCACCTCAATTTGTATTGCTTTCTATTTATAATACTGCAAGCACCTGCTACTGCTGAGATCTAAGCATGTATCTATCTTACTCTGCATAGACTGAGATTAACCTTAATAGTTTCATATTTTGAAGCAATTTCAAGAAATATTGCTGCAAACTGCTAGGTGGATCGGTTGTGGGGGTTTTTTCTCTTTGGGGTGTTGCTTTTTTGTTAGGTTAGGAGTTTGTTATTTTTTTCCTTCAGTGTTTTGTTTGGATTCTTTTTGTTGGGATTGTGGTACAGTTAGTTCGTTCGCCCCACCTCCCCTATTTTTAGTAAGATACTGCTGACCGGCTCTTAAAAATACAACTCATTTTGCTTCCTTGTTTAAATCAGCCACATTGGATATGTGTATTTTTATATTTCTATATAATTTTACTGGAGTATTCAGTAGATCCCTCTTGTCAATTCAACAGCAGGCACTCAACAATCAAACCAGTGGGAGTCAAGTCAGCACTGGGGCTCATGGATGGTTTTGGGAGCTGTGCACGTGCAGGGAATGGGTGTTTAAAGGTTCTTGCCATTATCCAGTACACGTAGGGTTTGAATCACATATTATCTGACCTTCTCTCAAAATAGGGATATATTAGTTTCTAATGCTTGCAAACACCAAGTGACAGCTAAGGCTACACAGTACAAAAGTTAAGTCCTATGTCTGACCTTTCTAGAGGGGCTGAGGAATCATGTCCTTAGGCACCTCTTCAGAGTCTGTCTTCCACAGCTTACAGACAGAATATTAATGGCTGCACCCTGGGCTGTGGACATCCTGGTATCTACAGCATCAACACCGACCACTCTGCCTGTTATTTCATTTGACAAGATGACAGATAGGAAGTTTAATGCACTGGGGGGGAAAGGAGGAAAAAAGTTATGATGCAGCACAAGTAGGTGAGCAAGATAATGAAGCCCAGACCAGCAGGAGAGACCCCTCAGTGTGCAGAAAAAAAGAGACAAAATGAAAACAAACAAGCACGCAGAAGAAAAGCAGCATGGAAGTAAAATAAAGACTGAAATAAATGGATGGAAGAGTCCATCCATCAGAGGAGACAGGCATCAGTGATGGCTCTCAACCCCTGCACTGTGTGTCTCTGCTTTTAGTGGCTGACAGCTGAGGTTTGTACTTCTCATCCCTCTCCTGCCTACGTATTTAGGTGTGATGGAGCAGCCTCCTCCACAACCGGTCAGGAGACATCATGGAAGACTTCACAGGATACTATGCAGATAATTTAATCTCAAGAGTGACTCTCAATCCTATAAACTCCTACTCCAGTGGGGCTGTGCTATATGACTCCCTGCAGTATATAATACAGGCTTTATAAGGTAGAATTTTAAGTATTCCCATTAAAAACACACCTCTTTCTCAACAAAAGAGAGCCTGATTGCTGTTTTTATTCACCCCAATCATGGCAAGATTGCTGTTAACTTCATGACAAAAGCATGCTCATGAATGTGTAAAACGAAGTTTCCAAAACTGTTTTTAACTGCATTTGTTGGAAAATTAAGCAAATGGAAAGGCTCAGAGACGGGGAAACATCATTTTAAGATAATCAGTAGTATACCCTCCTCTTACTTAGTAACAACAAAAGCCAATACAGACATTATCTTGGGAGTCTATGGATTTTTAAATTTTCTTCAAACATGAGAAGATGACAATACAGATTTCCTCAGAAAATAAACGAGGCACAGGGAGACCTTGCATGTCATTTATAAAGAGGAAATGCCATGTATCCTTCAGGCTCTGGCTGTGGATTCCAAATTACTGTCCCAAAACATCTGTAACCTTCATGTGTTCTCATCTTCTTTCACAATTACTTCTTATCATGTGGGGAGGTCTTGAACTTTTGCAACAGCTACACTGAGTAAATCAGCTATAAACAGACATGCTATTGATACTCCAAGCCAACAGCTAATCATGATTTCTAGTCTTTCAAGCGAATAGGACAACTTAAAATGGCAAACATTGCTCTATCTACTCATCCATAAATTAGGAATGACAATTGCAGATTATTACTCATTCACTCAGAGCGTTTGTTTGGCCCTGAGAGAACTGGCTTTATTCCAAGAGCTGGCAAACATTGGTTAATATACATGTAAATGTTTTATTTCTCTTGGAGTAGGCAATTTCACAAAATGAAATACCGAATTAAAGATGACCTCAGTTCTTCTGCTGATGCCTGTCTCGGATGCAGTGCTGCTGGAAGCCTTTGCAAGCTTTTTCACACCAAGTCAACAGGGAAAAAGACACCTTTTCTTTTCAAAGTGAGACAATTTCACTGTGGAAACATGAAAGCTTTTATATAAATATTAATCACCACATTTGTCCTGGAGTTAAGTGGATGGAGACTGGCTTATATAAGGTTGCAGTACTGACTTGAAAACAGTGAGATGTACTGAAATGGTTCTGCAAATAGTGCTCCAAACAAGCTGTTTCACTGTATAAGAACTGTGGTGCAAGAAATAGATCAGCGACCCGGATATTAAATCTGAGGGTGTTACAAAATAGCACTTCTATCCCTGAGAGTGGAGAAGGTGAATTCTGTCCTCTGAATTTCTAGTGTAAGTGTAAAGAAAAGGGAGATGTTAATTCCCTCCAAAACTGCAACTAGTTTGAACTGGGAAGAAGAGATGAGACTAGTAAAAAGAATGGACGTTCAACACAGAGGGCAAAATAAACTAAATACCTGAGCAGAAGGTTTAACAAAGCCTCTTACTAACCAGACCAAACCCTAAATATTCTAAATAATACCAAGTGTACTGTACCCATACTCCTGAGCATGGGTCTCCAAAACCCAAGAGAATCAACAAGCACATTCTGTGCACTTTGAGGTGAGGACAGTATAGACCCTCTCCAGCAGGACTCTGAAAACCATCGTTTTCCTATAAAGGTCTGGAGGCATCAGATCTGCTTACTCCTCCTACGACACATGCCATCAGCCATTGCTAACCCTTCTTTCCCACAGAGAAGTGAGATTTCTTTTCACAAATTAAACGAGATTTGAAACTAGAACAACAACTACTACAAAGCAGATTTCTGAGAAGGGGAAGAGAGAAGCATAACTTCTTATCTACTGTGCTCTACCGTAAGTATCACCTCACTTTTCTTGAGGGCACACTGAAGTTTCCATCAGCTGAGGATATTAAAAACAGTTCAAAACTGTTTATAAACCTAAACAGAAATGACACAATATTAACATATTTCACAACAGCAAGTATAGGATGAAATACAAAATAAGGTACAAAGCATGGCTGAGATCACAGTAATTTGATGGAACCCACAAGCAAAGAGCATATAACAATTAAGAAACCTCCAACCATCAAGACAGCTGCAGTCTAAATTCACCTCCTCTGAGTGAAAGGAATAGAAGATGAACAAAGACTGATGGGAAGCAACTACCAACAGATGACACCTTCAAAAGATTCAGGACTACATTTATGTGGCAAGAGCTGATGAAAAGTTCAGTTCCCATTTGGCAACTCATCTTGATTGCTATTGCAGCGCTCCACAGGTTCCAGCCAGGTTTCTCCATGGACGTCAACATCTATGGATACAGAAGGAACACCAGATCTGTATTTTCTGGAGATAAATACATCAAAAACCACAGACATTAGAATTGCTCTTCTTCACATTCTGCATTTTAACAGGACAACAATTTAGATTTTACAGGCTACCACATTAACTAAAGCGACTTTTGAAATATTTTCCATTATTTCTCCGTCAAATGATGTTTCTTTTTCTTCTCACCTGTAGAAAACTACCACTGGAGCAAGCACACTAACTAGTACTTGACATTACTTTGCTTTGAAACTTGAACCTCATGCTGCACTTTTCCATGCTGCTTTCACACAAAGCACACTCTCCCCCCTCTTGCGCGCTACCGCTCACACGGCACCCGGAGATCTCACAAGGAAGCCTGCTGGAACAAAGGGCAACACAACAGAGCACGACAGTGCCAGCCTCGGCTCTGAAGAGGATTTTAAAATTTATAGCAGGGTCTCACTTGGCCGCTCAGTGCTGTACGTGGCTGAAATGAGCACACAAGCCAGGCGGAACTGCAAGGGAGGCGCCGCTATAAAAGGTGACAGCGCTATTACCAGATAAGCCGCCAGTTAGACATCGCTGATTACCACACCGGACAGAGATTTTAACTCACCTAGAGAGCAGACAGCTAATCGGATTTCTTAATGGGCTTCTCTCAGTTTCACTGGGGCTGATGCATGCTGCATGCAGGATTTGGAACGAGATTTTTTCCCTGAATAGCACGTACTGCTTTACTACAGCATTCTGTTATCATCTTGGCTTATGCTTATATAAAACACCAGATGGAAGTTACATGAACAGTCATTAAGAGGTTAATCATTAAATTCAAGCTATGCCAGGGCAGCAACAAAGCTGACCTCTTGAATAAATTGAGCATGGATACAGGTCATATTGATTTTCCTAAAGAGGTTTCATTACTTAACTCTGGATTTGTGATTTCTTTTGAGAGTAGGAAGTTAAGAGCTAATCCAAATTTACTATTTATTTCCTACCAAAGAGAAACCAGCCCATTTAAAATGCAGACAGTATGATAGATCTCCCTCCCTTTCATTGTTCTCTCCCCTCTGAGAGAACCTCAACTTCATAGGACTTCAAACCTCAGAGAGGAGGGGAGGAACCCACTAAAAAAACAAACCCAAAAACCTTTAAAAAAAATCAGTTCATTTTTATTCTACAAGCTTTTCCTCCAGCACTGAAAACCCAATGTGTATTTTTTCCCAACTAGTTTTATCCCTGTATTGTTCTTAATGCTTTCCTAGAAAGGATGGTTGTTTAGCACCCAAGTGAAAAACTTTAACTTGATGAAGGGATGGGGACTGTTCGGAACCCAGAGTCAGTAAAAAGGCACGAGGTAAACATTTGGATATGCTACAGGATACTGAGCCTTTCTGCTATATTTTCTCCTTTCCAATTCTGATCTTCCTGGTTTTGTTTTTAAACAGGTATCAGAATCAATCAGGTGACTATTACAAGCTATATCATTAAATTGAAGAGTTTACTCTTCACCTCCTTCAAGTATGATAAAGATCATCCATAAAAACAAAGTCCTCTGAGTTCCTCATTTCCCACAGGTATGCTAAAATGCTTACTCAACCATGGCAGTTATGTCCATGACAAATGGCATGTGTTACAGACTTGGGGTTTCCTAACTTTCTGAAATTACTGTTTCAACTTATTCACATCTTTGAGAATGCAAAACTTACTTAAATCTAAGAAAAATATCTGGGAAAAAACGAAGAGACAAAGTTATTCAGAAAAGTAAAAACACACAAAACCTTCAGAACACACATTTTTTACAAGGGGCAATTTCTTACTCTCCTGTTTTGAGAGCCTTGTGTCTTTCATACTTCAGCGAAGTTTTCCCAAAGCAGACATCACTGATTGCCTTCATTTGGAACTTTTATGTAAACCATGTTGAAGTAAGAAGTGGAAAGCCAAAAAAGGATATTAAATCACAGGATAGATACATCCTGGAACCTTGTATGTATCTCTTCCAAGAGAGGAATAATGAAAAAAAAAATTGAACATGAAAAAGAAATAACAGTAGGCAAGAACGTGGAACATGAAAGGCTTTTTGCTTAAGGTCCCTCATGTCTTAAGAATTTATTAAAAGATTATGTTAGAGCACCTGAATTTCAGTGAATTGCTTCTGAGATGGCTCCTGTTGCAGCAGCTTCTGCTGGAATATTTCACTCTGGCTGTCAGCCAAATCTTCGCTATGTTGATGCCAAATAAACGATACCCAATTTCAACGACAGATGCTGTTGTGTTGACACATAATTGATACGTTTATATTCAGGGCTCCCTGAAATTCTGACACACTTTATTCACAAGAAATAGAACAGCAGAATTCAAAGGGACTTGCACATAGCTGGTGCCACTGCACTGCTGGTATTGTGAGACTGGAAGGAAGAGACTGCCAACTGTCCAGGGTGGTCAGCAACAGTGGAGACCAAAAGTGTTCCAGGGCAAAGGAAAATATGGAGAGATGCAGCCCAGCAGTGAAGTTTAACCTGCTCAGCCAGAAACCTGCATGCCCAGAGAAACAGGAAATCTGAAAGTTTTCAACACAAGTCACATATCCCTTTCCTGCAGAGTTTCTAACTGTGTAGGAGATGGAAGTCAGAGAAACAACACAGCGCTGAATAACAAATATGTACATAATCTCTGTTTCACTTTGAATTCCTTGGTTTCCTAGGCAGGAAACAGCAGCAACCGTTAAAAATATATTTACCAAAGGTATGTTCCAAAGAAAATGTTATATATACCCTGATCCTTGCATGTTCACTCTCCTGTAGACAATTTGTAATAAACTTTCATAAATAGCATTTATTTTGGAAAGCAACTATATCCCTCCTCCAGCTAAACACACCTTTGCATCCTCTGTCATTCTTACAGGAAAACAATGCTGATGATATTACAATATATGCCTACAACCTGAGTTTGTGGGTTTTTTTTACTTTGGTAAGAGCACCATATTGTTTTCACACAATGAATAAAAACATGGATGGAAATACTCAGCAAAAGGTTTGTACCAACTCATTCCACAAGAGAAAAAAAAACAGCAAAAAATAAAATTTGGCATAGAGGAATAAATAAATCCCACAAGGCAAAGTTTTCAGTCACTTATCCAGACAGTATATGCTGTTCAGCAAACATGCAATGTGGTACACTCTACCATGATGCCTCTTTTTGATTAAAATAAGGTTAAGCTTAAGAATACTTTTGAATTCCACTATATGGGGATTATCAAATACATTTGAAGATTGCAGATGAACTAACTGAATACATATTTTGTTGACTGTTTCTTAAATGGTGTTTTAGAACACTGATCACAGCCCAGAAAGCTTCTACAGTGTGATACACTTCTGCTGCTTGTGAGGCCTTATCTAGACCTCAAATATTGTCTGTACTTCTCTACCAGTACCACAGGAAAGATTTATTCCTCCAGTCAATTCTTTTCTTTCCACTGTATGAAAAAGGGACTGATGTTAATTCTTCAGACTTTGCACACTGCAGCTCTTTCCTTTAATTCTTCCTCTCCTGTGCTTCTAAGGGTTGCTAAGGGCTGCTAAGGGCAAAACTGTCACAAGACCTCTCTTCACACTGAATTTCTCCTTCAGGAGTGCCCAGCACAGAGAATACAGATAAAATTTTACAAGGGAAAAATGCATTTATCATCAAAGCTCCTATCTCTCAAACCCCCAAATTTTCCAGTTAGTTCAGCAACACAGAATATATAAAATATCCAGGTTTATATCCTTGCAAAAGCACAGAGTGCTTGAAAAGGTCAAGGAAGTGCATTAAGCAGAAAAGCTTTATGGGTCAGGGGTTCTTTTTTCACCGTTCTGTGAGGCATTGGAAAAAAAACCCAAAACAATTTTTGCCAAAACACATCCAGAAGTTAAAGGTTTAGCAGCAGTTGCACAGAACACAGGTGCTCCCAAAACACCTCAGAACAACAACAACAACAACACAACCAAAAAAACAAAAACAAAAAAAAAAACCAAAACAAACAAAAACAAAAAAAACCACAGAACAAAACCTTTAAAAAGCCCACCCCAAAGAAATCGCATCCCTCCCCAAAGCACACAGAAATTGTCAGTCACAAAGGATAGCTGGGACTAATCTCCCACTGGCATTTGGGCATTTCAGGAACATATACAGAGAATCATAAAATGGTTTGGGTTGGAAGGGACCTTAAAGATCACCTTGTTCCAAGGAGAACATGAAAAAAACAGCTAAGCCAGCTGTCAACAGCTTTGATTTACCAGAACCAGACATGGGGTATGACAGGGTGCTACACCACAGGCAGACCCAATCCTCCTCACTCCTGTTCAGAGGGCATCAGATGCAAAGCAGCTCCAGATGCCATGCCTAAGCCAAAGAAGGCCAGTCTCTCAACACTGCATTTTACACTGAGCACAGCACAGAAATAACAAAGCTCAAAGGCTTACACAGATGATCCTACTCCTTTCTAATTACTTGGAAGGGTGTGCAGAAAAGTGTTAACTGCAAGGCACTCTATAACACCCATCCTGTTATTAACAAAGGCAAGAATTTAAGAAATCAAATGGATTCTCACTCCTACTTCTACTGTTGGCTTCTGCATTTTGTTTTCTTTGGACACAGAACAGAAAGGTTTCACTTTCTCCCAACTCAGGAAGACAGTGCTACAGCTGGAAGACAAGGGAAAAAATAAAATTATTGTATACAAATATTTTGGTTTCTCTTCCTCCATTTATAACGCAATTTAAAAGAAAAGCAAAAGTGTGTTTGATAGAGATTACTGTACAACGAGTTTAACATGCTAAGTAAATTATCAACAGAAAGAACTAAGTCACCTTCAACTTTCACAAATGTAAAAGACTTAGCAATAGTTCAGGCAATCAGATTTCAGATCAAATCTTACTTTTACAGACACCATTTCCTGTACTCTTAAGTATTTCTCTTACAACTGTGGGAAAGACTTAAACAATGGAGGGAAACTGTTTGCTCTGCAGACTGAAATAATAATTCAGCAGCAAGAACCAGCATCAATACTTTTGAGTAATGGTATCAAACCCTAACATTAAGGCAAGAAGTTGGCATGCAGCTTTTTCCTCTATGCTAAAGTACTTCATTACAAGTAACTCTAACACTCCAAGCCTTCAAAATTACTTCACAGGTTATAACAGCATAAATACAAGCCTTTCCTGTAACTGATATGAATTCAGAAAACTCAAGTTTTTCTGATGCTGTGCAGCATTAACACCTAAACCTCTCAAGCCACTTCAGACACATTTATCCTGCAGTTTTTGTCCTAAACTATGCTAGAGTTTAACTGTATGTTTTTCCATTCAAAGTAGGCTGTGAATGTTGAGTTGATGGCCAGACCCAGCACAGTAAGTGCATAGGTTTCTAAGCAGACCTAAATTTGCAAAAACAACTAACCACAGATGAACTTCCTGAGCCTTTTTGTGGCATGTCTGCAGGCTCAGAGCCATATTTTATACTGGCACCAGTAAGTCTAATAAAAGGCTCTGGGATCTCATCTCTTATTTGTATCATGACAGCCATGTACCTAATCTGTGTTTGAGAGAGCACTTTTATAAATAAAAACTCCATCCTGCAGCTTCCTTCTTTTTGTTATGCTTGCAGCTGGGTGTCAAAGTCAAGTAAAAGATCTATCCTGGTGCAATGATGCTACTGACATATAATTACCCGTAAGCAGCCATGCTAAGACCAAACATTTGAGAGGCAAACCACTACAGTGAGTTTTAGTAACAAATTTATATAACACACCTCCCCCTCCAGACCTGACACTAAGCACTGCACCATGGTCAAAGAACTCCTTTCCAAATATACAAGCAAAGGTGTCAAACCAAATAATATTGGGTGAAAAAGCAGTGAGACCAATTTATAAACCAAAAGGGGTCTGAGAAGGAGATGGGATACACACCCTGAGGTCTAGTACATCCAAAGCCTGATTATCCATACCTCTAGCATGATACAAAGCCCAAAATCAACATGACCTGAACACAAGGGTTTTATGCTTAGCAACTAACCAGGCTTGAGGAGCCTTATTAGGGACCTTTCTCAAATGAGCCTATATGAAGGCAGATGGCACTTTGAGTGTTAAAGCCTACCCAGCCACCTCCTCTCATTTAACATTTTTCCCCAAGTTTACCATCAAGCAAACAAAGCTCTTCAGCTCTTTAACTGTAGTACATCTTTATTCTTCATAATTTTTTTAGACCAGTCTATGGGAAAAAAACAAACCACCAAAAAAACCATAACAGTATCAAGGCAGAACACATTCACAATCAAAATGGATTTGGTTTGTTGCTGCCAGAGTCTAAGGGGTGCCCATGTAAGTAAACATAAGGCCACATCATTCTGCACTCCCCCTCACCACACCAGCTCATTTCAGCCTGAAAAAGTCATTTGTGTCTGCAGCAGGGCAGGCCACATTTCTACTCTTCATGTGACAAAGACACAAACACATTGGTTTAGGCAGAAGCAGCTTTTGCACTGATGTTGCTCTTTATTTTCCGCTCTTTCTGTGAAATACAGAGACAATTTCTGAGCAAAGCCTTTCGGGAAAGAGCTTTACTCAAAATCACTAGTCCTCTGTCTAGCACAATAAGAGCAGAGAATGCAAATTAGTTTCAATAAAAGCAGCTGGCAATCAATAAGAAAGGGTTGGTCTCTAAGAGTAAAACTGGTTCCTCTAAGGACAAGAGTTAAAAGGAGGAAAATGTAAGAAGATGAATAAAGGAAGAATAAATGTAAACACCATAGGTTGTGCGCAGGAGAAAAATCTAACAATCCAATTTAAAAAAAAAATCACACAAACTATCAAAGAACAGCTGGGTAAACAGGAAAGAAAAATATCAGTGCAAATAAAAGGACCATAAAAAAAGTCTAATGGGAAACGTGCAATCCCAACAAGATAAAATAAAAATCATGAAAGGGATCCGAAAAGAGGTTAGCTGGCACTAAGGCTTAGGGCACCAGTCACAAGTTCACCTTCTAGCCTGGTTCACAGGCTTTGGTAAGTCCAATAATGAGTTTCAGCATTCCAGCTTCCACACATCAGGCCATTTCACAAAACCTTGTAAACCTGTCTCCACTGACCCTCTGCCATAACACAGAAGGTCAACACCCACCTGAGCAGATCAGAGCCCACCCACTCGGCATGCAGACTCCTCTGCTACGTCCCTTTACCCTCAGGTCCACAGGCACCTGCAGAGGACTGGGGAAAGCCCAGCATTATTGTTGCTACCTATTTAAAGAAAAAAAAAAAACCCGAACACTCAAGATCGAATTTCACTGAATTTCCATATTATTGTGTCTCATTTTTATAAGTCAGCTAGAGACTGCATTATGGTCACAGAAGCAGGTCTTAAGACACAGGAAAATACAAGCATGGCACTGTTAGCAACCTCCACTCAAGAGACACCTAACAACCAAGTGCCCTGCACACTGCACAAGTCAGTGTCACAAATCACTTATCCTCCATCTTCCACCTACAGATCCAGCTCCAGTTTCTGGTTTTATCAGCATCTCCCACCGAGCCCTGGTTAACGTGGCAGTCAAGTCCCCATCTTGCACAAGCCTTTAACACAGCACATGAGCAAACAGGAAGGCAGGCAGGTACTTAGCTCAGCGGCTTTTCATCCCCAAAGAATCTCACCACAAAGCGAAACACTGTAACTCCTCTGGCCCCAAAAACGCAGCCTCCCTCAATGAAGTAGCTACTTAAATAGCGCACACGACTTGAAAAAAATGGTGTTTTCTACACCCACTGGAAACGGCAGTGGCAAGTTTGCCGCGCCGCACACTATTCCATTAAGTTTTGACCAGCATACTGATGGACTAGAAGGATAACACCTCTGACAAGTGTCATTCATATACTTAAAATTATGTTCATACTTTCAGAACTTTAACACAGGGTAATTTGATGGGGGCATGCCCTACCTTTTGAGAAATTCTACAAGATTTCTAATGACAACAGTGGTCAGAAACTTCTTGGTATATAGACATGCAAAAGCTCACACTTTTAAGAAAGTGGGAAGTGACTAACTTCTTTCCATCTAAAATGGGTGTACAATACAACAAGAAGGATAAAGAAGACCAAAGACATCCCCATCCTGAAAAAAACTAGTGACAGTGCAAAAGACAACAGAGAGAATTTTATCACACATTCTCACCCCCTCAAGATACACATGTGCTCAAAGGGCTCATAAATATCTCATCTCTGGTTGCTTCCCCCATCCAATATACAAAGCCTGGCTCCTCTATTACCTACAGAAATTATTTTATGGTTTGTCTTAACAAGTAAAAATATCTCTCTCATAAAAAAACCCAACAAGCAAACAGGAAAAAAAAAAAAAAGAAAGGTAAAAAAAAAAAAAAAAAAAAAAAAAAAAGGAAAAAAAAAAAAAAGAAAAAAAAAGGAAAAAAAAAAAAAAAGGCTGGGGAAGTTGTCTGCACTGTTGCAGGATTTACATCCACAACCTCATGGCCTGTAGCCACTGATAAAACAATTACAGCATTTTAACAGCACATTTCCCTAAGGTGGCGAGCAGTTAAGACCTTTATATGCTGAAAAAGATGCCCTTCCATATTTGCATGGCCTATCAGCCACAAACAGGATTAAGAGCTCAGCAAATCCACACACAGACCACATCTGCCAACATAACTCTTTCCCATAATGAGCAGACAGGAAGGTAACATCTCACCTGCATGCAGGACTTACTGGGAAGCTGTTACGGCTATAATTAAAAAAAAGAAAAATTAAAAACAACAAAAAAAAAACCCCAAAACAAACCAAAAAAGAAGCAACCCAAAATAGCATCATGGACACCTCAGGATCTTTTACCTTCCAGGAAAAAATCTCACCTTGTTACAGAACTTGTGGGCTTACAGCCTTGCCACTGCTCTGGTGGCCCTGTACAGCCATCAGCCTTGGGGATCTCCAGAGAAGACAACAGGCAAGATCTCTTTGCAGGACAATTTCTCCAAGCATGACAGCATTTCCATAATGAATCAAAAACTAGAGAAATCTATATTGACATGTAACAAAAATCACTGCTGCATGTCATGGACATCAACCCAACCAGGGATGCTTCTTGCAGTGGCGAGATTAGTATGGAGACAGAGATCATTTTATTCTGAGGCACCTGGACCTGAATGAGATGGCAGATCCATTCTCAAGGGGCTCAGCTGGCTTTGGGAGCAGCTGAAGCACATCTGTAGCAGTAAAAGCAAAGCCCAGCCCAATTCAGCAGAAAGAATTCATGGTTAGTTCCCTCAAACCCCAATAGCACCGGCAAAGATCAATGCATCTCTCTGAGCACTGTCCCCATGACAGCAGTGCTGCCTGCTGAATCAGGACCGTTCATTCAGCATCTCAGGGAGGAGTTCATTCAGCTTCCCCTCACCACTGGGACAAGCCTTGTTGGTCTTCAAAGTAACAGGAAAGGGAGAAAGATGATGGAGAAGGAAAATTTGAGAAAATGAAAGAGGAGACTGGAAAGGAAACATTACACATTGGCATCATCAAAGATATCTACCATCCAAAAAGTTGTCATACCACCTAATCAGTACATGCATCTTTTATATATATGTATATATATATATGCAAAAGCATTTCTGTGCTTATTTAATACACAGAAAAACATTATTAGATTTAAAAAAAATATTGAAGTTATTTTTGCAGATCTAGCAGCAACCAATGAGCACACACTCCACTTGCTCACTGCTACTGCACCCACACTCCCCTCCAAACAAGCAGCAAAGAGCCAGGGATGAGCTCGGGAGCATTAATAAGGGTTGTCACCTCACACAGGCCCCACAGCCACCCCATGCTCCAGGGTAGCCACAAAGCTCAGAGGGTGTTCCACAGACAAGAGGTGTGGACATGCAGCCAACAGTGAACATTTGATGTCTCACACAAACCAGGCTCAGACTATGAACACCAATCACATCCCAAAAAGGCGTAATGTGTGCCCAGGATTCCCCAGGAGAGCTTTCCAGTGTCCACCCTGGCAGCATCTGAAGCTGCCCAGCTCTGCAAATCGCTTGTCTTTATCACTGTAAGTGTGCCAGTGATGTCCATGCTCTTCTGTGCTGCCCTGCATTTATGGCCAACAGCTCTGCCAAAACCCTCTCAAGGAGCAGAACCGAGACCTATGCAAGACCAGGCTGGGAAATGCACTAAAGAAACAGCTTGTTCTTGGTTCTCCCAAAACAGTGACCAGTACTTGATAGCTTCACCTAAAATTCCTGATGGTAGTTGTCCCTTCTACATTTCCCACAAAGCATGAGGGAAACCAGCAGCTAAAATTGCTGTGCAAGGAGTTCATTTATCTGGCAAAAATCAGTGAAATCAACAAAGATTGAGAACAGTTTTCTCCTTAGCTTCATCTTAGGAGGTCTGTATGTTATAAATAGGCCACTAAAAGGCAATTAAGAGAGAGAGAGGGGGAGAGCAAAAAGTTATTAAAAATGTACCAACAAGAAACTCATTTCACTTTTTTTCAACAAGGCATCGGGGAATTCCTGTAAGACTTCTAGTTCATTTCAAGGAGGAAATTCTGAACGAAGCTAAAAATAACTGACATGCAAATTTTCAAAACGGAGAGAAACAAGGAAACCCCCAGAGGTTCGACCCACGGTGGCACCACCCCACAGACCGATAAAAATGTCATACAAATTTCAGGCAGGACAGGGACCACGGAATAGAAATCACTCTGACAAAAGAACATGTAAAACCAGTCGAGAAAATAAGAGAAAGGGCTGAACTATAATGGGCTTAGAAACACGGCAGAAAATAATTTTTTTAAGGTAACCAACAATAAGGAGAACCACAAAACTATGCGCCGAACTCATGACAGCTCATCACAGGGACAAAACACGCACCAACAGAGTCACGGTGCTTTTAAAAAGAGACGAACCCCACGTTTTTACATTCAGAACAGATTGTTTTCTTTCTTTCTTGGGTCACCTTTAACGCTTTCCTGACATTTTATTTTTTTTCCCAACACGCTGCTTAAACACAGGTCTCGGTCGTTTCCCGGCACAACTGTACTCGCGACTGGGAAAGGAAATTAAGTGGATAAAAAAGGAAAAAGCAACAACACACAAACCCCGAAAGTCTTTTCTGCGAGTCTTTGGAGCAGGTATTTTCCTCGCTAGCCTCTCAGCGGAGCTTCCCGGGGGCTGCCACCCAGCCCCGGCAGCGTGGCCCGGCGGCGGCTCCCTCCGGCCGATCCCGGCCGGCTCCCGGCTCTCCGCACGCCCTTCGCCGTCCCAAACTTTCCGGGCTCATCCGCGGCGCCCCGGCCGCGGGACGGAGCGCTCGGAGCCCAAGTCCGCAGGAAGTTGTCCCGCCCGGGAGCCGATCCCGCCGCCCCGCGGCTCCCCCGGGACACGCCGGGCTCGCCCCGTGCCCCGAGGCGGCGCTCCCACCGCCCCTTCCCANCGCCGGACCGGCCGCGCCCGGCCCCGCCGCCCCGGGGAGCCCGGCCCCGGCCCGGGTCCCTCCGGTGTCGGCCCGCTGGCCGTGCGGGATGGGCGCGCAGGACGGGGGAGAGAGGTTTGTAAAGGAGAACGCCAAAATAGG
>VYXD01014911.1:12512-90495 GCA_013397195.1 Hylia prasina | reverse complement strand
CCCCGCGTACCAGCAGGACGGAAGCGCCTGTTGAGTTGATCAAACTCTGCGATAAGGGGCCGAAAATAAAAATGGAGGGCATGCTCCACGTCCTCCGGGAGCCGGGGCTGTCTGGGCAGAGCGGCGGGGGCGGGGGTGGTGTGGAGGNAGGAGCCCTGTCACACGCAGCCCGAGCTGCTGTTCCTCTGCGCCAGCGACGCCCCAAAACACCTGCAGCTGCTTCCCAGCTCCCATGGCTTAGGCTGACTGCCACAGAGACACTCTGCTCTCTCACTGCGGAGAAGAGACCTCTCACCGCGTTCCTAAACAGACAGAAGCTGTTGCTGGTGAAAAATAGAAGATCTCAGACATCTATTTGTCTTTTCTTCTTGTCAGGATTACACATTTTGAAAACAAAAGACGTTTCTTGGGCTTGCAGTGGTTGCAGTGCACCTGGCACACAGCTTTCTGCTGAAAAGGTTGGATGGGAGGAATCTTGCCCTTCTTCCAGGTTAATAACAGCTGCAGAACTCTTTCCAAGCCTAGTGGTTTTTCATCCTTTTCCCCATGCCTTTCTTAAACTGTTTCCTGTGAGAGTGTTCATGACGGGCACCTTAGTGTAACCTTAATAAACCTTCTAATTGAGTGGTCTTAGACTGTTGTGTTGTTACCTCCTGTTGCTCTTCTTTCTGCTGAAAACATCCATTTCTCAGAGTGCCGGGCACAGTTTTCATCTCGAGGTGCACTGCCAATTTGAGGTTAGGTTCTGACTTTGAAGTTGTAAAGAAGTGCTGTTGCTGATGTTCAAATAATGCTGAACCGCTCAAGGCTAAAGCAGAGAAGGAATAAAATTGTGCTTTTCTAAAACATCTCTCACACTGTGGTTATCTCAAAGGGCTTTATTAAGTAGTATCAAGTAAAGGGGCATCTTTAAGCATAGCAGTGATTCCATGCACAAACATACCTTTGAACGGGGAAAATTTTGGCATTAGAGTTATCTACTCATTTAGTAGGGCTATTATGTATGCTTAATGATCACTTGCAGTGCCGTGAGAAATATCCAATAACAGTCACCACTTAAAACCATTAAGGAAAGATAAATTATGTGTGTATATTAAATTCCTCCTTGGGCTGACTCTTAAGGTAGAAAATGTAGCCAAGTCCATTTAAGGTTAAAGCGAATGTGTGAATCTTTGCTACATATTCCAGGAAAGCTGTTAAACTTACAAAGTACATAATTTGGTGGTTATTAAGTTGCATATTTATGCTAAAGTACTCCAACAACAAACTTGACTGAAACTTAAAAGTTTGAGCAGTAGGTCTGTCTAATGCTGGCTGGCACACAACTACTTGCTACTGTGATCACTCCAGCTTGTGCGATGCCCAGCAACAGGATGTTGCCATTTAAGATACACAGATTCCTGTCTAAGCTTTAAGCAGAAGACAATGCGTGGGCCATATAGGTTTTCCAACCTGTCCAAAACAGATATGATTAAGTGCATTTTTGTTTAGCTATTGATTTATTCACCTAGCTTCCTCAAATATCGGATATATGTATGTCTCTTGTCCAAGAAAAATAGGGCTCTTCAGAGTATTGATTGCAGCACTGGAGTCTGCAGTACAGCTCAGTAAAAGGTCTGGTTCACATTTTAAGACATTGCACTGTTCTACATAGTAGGTAATAGTAGGTAATAAACCCACACCTCCTTTGGATGTAGGTGTAAAAATCTGCTGCCAGGATTATAATCTTTATTATTTATTCTTAATGTAGAAAAAAAAATTCTTTTCGGGTTGAGCTATCAGTGTGCAGTAATGTCCCCCTAAACCTGCTCAGAATTTATAGATTTGTTTTATGCAGTACTGTAAAAGCATGGGAAATGCTATTGCCAAATTCAGTATTTTGTCCCTTTGTTGTATCCTACTTCTGTGACAGTAGCATCTTAGTCTTTTAATAAATATATATGGTCTTACATATGTGCATGTATGGGAGAAAAAGAAAAAATCACACATAAAATGCAACTGAAGTGCAGAAATGTGGTGTTCATTACAAGTTCTACTACAAAATATAATCAAATGGGTTCATATATGTGTATACGTACAAGGCCCTTTCCCTTGAATATTGTTTCCTTCTCTGGGAACTTACAGTGGCAAAACCTTACAGATTATTATACCCTTCCCACCTGGCAAAATATTCTGTAATGAAAACAAACAGATGTTGCTTGCCAAGACTCTTATTTGTGATTTTCCCAGTCTCTGGCAGTTTTGGAATTTTTCTCCAACAAGTGGCAGAATCACAGCGCAGATACTTTCCACTTCTGTGTGGTTGCACCCCTGGGTTTTGCTGGTCTGTGCCTTCCAAAAACTCCTTTGCCTTTCTTTTGATTTCTTCTTGGTTCCACACTTTCTTCAAATTTACTCCGGGTTCTTGTTTTCCTTATTTTCTGTTCGTATCAGTCTCCCATGAGACTTCCCCTAAATCTCAGGATCAGAGTCTTCTTTCTGTCATGAGATTCAACATGGAAATCTCACAGTTACCTCCAACATCATCAGACTAGATGATCTATCAAGCTTTGTGTGGGACCGAGGTGCCATGGAAGTGCCTATTTATCTTTTTCTGACCATGAAAAGTACATAAGAAGTAGATCAAATTTAGACATTTAAAGTGAGGTGAGATGAATTTCATCTTATGATACTTCTCTGTTGCCAGTGAAGTCAAAGACAAACTGAGTCATTTCAGTACTGAAAGATAAGAAATTTTTATGTCCTGGTAAGAGTGGTACCTGAGGCGATGGATAATGAATGCTTTCTTTTCTAACTCAGCAGCCACCTCAGAACACAAGTGACCATTAGTCATTATTAGAATGTAGTTTGGTAGTCTTGGACAAATGAGAAATCCATGGCTTTTAGTCTGTGTTTTCAGTGATTGCTTCATGATAGATGTCACTTGCTGAACTGTCTCATAGACTATAATGCTCCTTCTCCTCTGGAGAGGAGATCTTCGGATCTCAGTCTATGTTAGAACAAGTGTATCAAAAAGGTGCTTTAAGGAGCACAGCAGCTCAGGACTGGAAGTAAATATGTATGGAACAAGATCCTAGGAACAGACTGTTTAACTAAAGTTAAAGCTCAACATTTGCACACTAAGAATGAGAATAAAAACATGCAAGCAAATAAAAAAGGAAAGTAATATACATCCTGAAAAACTGTCAATAATAATAATGTCTAAATTGAGGCAGGATGATTTCCTGATTTGGGTCTAGAAATTATGATGACCTCTCTATATATGGAAAGCCAAAGCAAATGATCAATCACAGTGCTTTCTCCTGACTTTACAAATTGCAGAAAAAGCTCTTCAAACAGAAGGCTGGGCCATATTGACAAGGTTACTGTCACTATCCTGCAGAAATCCTTTTTCTGAAACCTGAATGATACATTCACAGTCACAACAGTTTGCCCAGAATAGAGCCTAAAATAACCTTTAGAAGATGTGAGTTTTGATACAAAACAAAAGACTGGATTCATCTGCTGTTAACTTGGCATAGCTCCATTGAAGTCTGTGGAATTATATTGATTTACAAAAGGAGCAAATCTGATCTATAAACATTTGAAGCTCAGACTAACACACACTAAGACACTATCCTTTTTCCCTAGTACTCCAGGTCGCAGATGAACTCTTGGACTTTAAGATTCCTTTTTCAGCAGAACATGATATGTAACATTCTGAAAGATACTATAGAAATGTGACATCACCAGAAGTTTGGCTGATCTTACCTGAAAACCATAAAAGTATTATTCAGAAACATCTGAGAGATAATTTGTATTTTGTATGTTGGATACACACCAGCATATTCTGCAGGCTAATTCAGTAGTGCAAGTGTAGTCTTTTTATATTTCATCCGCTGTCACAAGTGATCAAATGACAGATAAAAAATTTACTTGATAATAATTGAGTTTGTCATCTGCCTTCAAACGCTCACAGTTCCAAAACTGGCAAAGACTGAACAAGGAGAAAAGTATAGTGTCTCATTATACTTTATCTTTCAGGTAGCTAAATATTGTGACTAAAAGTCAAACTAGACAGTTACATCTGTACCATGTTTTACAGAAAGATAAGTCACAGACGTTGACAAGGCTTTCTTCAGTACATTCTATTGAAAAATATGCTTTAGTTGATCTGCTTATAAGTTTTCATGCTGTGTCCTCTTTTGGCACTGAACTCTGTGAAATATACAAAAGCAACACCTGCAGCTCTCTAAATCACAACCCTTTTGAAAGTTGATGTCTACATATAACATTCCCACATTCAATCAACCTAAATGTGTTAACAGTTATGTGACTTACAGTGAATCCCCGAAGACTTATGCTTGAGAATCTTCTTTGTTTGAAGATGTCTCTCTCTGAAGAGCCTGTCATACCAGCCAGACTTTCAAACTCTGCTCTATAAACACCATGGCGCAGTGCTGAGCAACTTCCTGCAAGTTACTAAGTGCTTTCAACTCTTACTGAACTTTTAGGAATTGTAGGAAGTTGACTATTTACAGGAAGAGCTGAGACTTTTAAAGAATTTTATTAGCTTACATGCTTGTAGTTACTTTTAGATATGTTTGACATTTTCTATTTTTTCGTCTTGACATAAAAATATACTTAACTGGCAAAGTCTTGCTGTCACTTCAATTAAGATTCTCACACCAGCCATCAGCTTCTTCTGTTGCTGTTGATGTTAGAGGACAAAATGTTTTGGAGGAACTTATGTGTAAAAAGCTTTAGTTTTTAAAGTTAATGTGTAGTGCCATGAATTTCAGCAGATAATTTGCTTCCCTTATGTATATAAATGTAGTAATGCTGTGAGCTATTTTATATTTTTCCAAAATCAGAGCAGCCAGATATCCAAAGGACCGATATGGTTGTGGAGTTTTCTCTAAACAATCAGTGCATTTCCAGACCAGAGCTGTTGACTGCTTAATGATCTGTTGAAAGATTTAGTAGCATTTGGCTCATAGATATTGTTTACAGCATGCCCTTCATTCTCTCTGGCATATAACAGAGCCTTCTGCTTCCACTTGTTTCCCTGATGATCACCTTACAGTGACTCTGGAAGTAAAATAATATAATTAAAGGGAACGTGGGTATCTCCAGATAACATTAGAAAATCACATAGCAGGATTATCCAGCCTCGTGCTTAGCAAGTTTAGCGGAAAGATGAGTTCTGTGCTTTTTGATATAGATGTCGCCATAATTCTTTGTGATGGGCCTTCACATTTGATGATATTGCAAAAGAAGAGTGGGATAGATTTAACCTTGAAATAAATTGTAATCTGTGGGAATAACTAAACAGTATGATGCTTTCACAAGGAAGTGGTGGATCACTATAACTTTGATTTTTTCAAAGTAAGAGTTGATATCTTTTTTACAAAATATGTTTAAATCATCTGGAAGAAATTTACAGCCCCTCTGCTGAGATTATGGGCTGGAGACATTGTAGTTCCTTTTGATTTCCAGAACCATGAATCCATGAAGAGTTTCTTTTCTTTGTGGATCGTGGCATACTGAGCAGAATTGTGCCCACAGTCCTTGCTTTGCTCATAGTACTTGTAGTTCTGTATTGCACTGATATGTGTAATTAAATGTCATTTCTCAGGACTTCAGATATTTTCCTGAAGTGGTTAGTAAGTTTTCTCTACCTTTCCCGCTCACCTGCCTGGGCAAAACTGGCCAGATGTACTTTTATTTATCTTTTCCTCCACCAAACCAATCGAAAGTGAGATGCTGGATAACGTAGACTGGTGGCTAGAGAGGGTGAAGATTTCACACTGGCTGGCTGGAATGTCTTGTTCATGACCCAGCTTTGGGCCTAAGGAAGACAGATCAGTCATAAGATGAATGTTTCTGTCAGAAAGGAAGGGTTGGGGGTTTATGCTTACAGTTGGGTGGAGGAGTGGAGTAGATTCTGGCTGCAGATGGGTTCCAGTAATATCACTAATGATGTCACTATAAAACATTTTCATACATAACATGATTAAAAGAGAATATGTGGTTCCTGTTGACCTGCCTCTGAAAAGAAGTTTGTAACTCGACTGTAAGGTCTGAGGGTTATATTGCCATGCAGGTTAAACTAGGCAGTAAAGACCTGTTCCTCATAAAACTATGCAGATTTAATTCAAGCCCCCAAAACCTTCTATTTATTAATATCAGACTTGGAGATTTTAGGAGAGCATAAGGAACTGTCTTGTATCAGCAGTTCTTTCTGGGCTCAATTCCAAAGTCTTTCTCCACATTGTATCCATGAATATAATATCTAATATTACATCTGTGGACATTCTTAATAATTCAGTTCCTTGGATCCCAGAGGCCAAATTCATAACTTTCTTTTTTATTTTTTTTTGCCCTCAAGATTCTATATTTATAATGCAAAGATATATATTGCACTTTTTTTTTCTTTTTTTGCAGTGTTGTGAGAAGTGATGTGGGGGGATACTCTTACCCCCTTCTCCTTCAGTGTAATAACTTCCATGAGTAGGTGCTACTCAGCATGAGGGACTATGGGAGCAATCCCACCAAGCTGGGCTGGGCATGAAATTCTATTTTGAAACTGGACCCACATAGAAGCCCACAGTCAGGGGTGGGGGTATTTGAAATAGTACAGTCCTGATGGCTTCAGAGTTGGAGTTCTGGCTTTGGATCTTTTCCATCTAAACATGATTATACACCCTAGCAGGTGTTACATAATCTCTAGTCACATTTGGATTCACTGCTACGTATGTTTGATACTTCCTCTCATACAAAATATTAGAGATTAGTTCTCTTCACCTCCATCTCTGTAGCTGGGGTTTTTTTCCTATAAAATTCAATAACAAGAAAAAATCCAATGCATTTATACTCACAGAAAACCAGTCATGCAAAGCATTCCTTTATGAAAGAGAGATGGTTACACTGAGTCAATACTAATACAATTACCTACTTCAACAAGCTCAGTTACTCAATGCATTACCTAATTCTGTCTTTCGAGACTCTCACTGGGCTGTTTTTTCCTTAAGGTTCTCTTTCTGTATGCTTTTATTCTTGCGTTTTCAAGAACCACCAGTAGCTAGAAATGCAGAAGTACACACTGTTGTCATGGAAAACCTGACTTACCTACACAAATGTCTTACCATCATTGTAAACAAAAAACAGATGCAAGATTTGCAAATTGTATTTACAGCTCTGAGACACAGTAGGCTATTTGGTAGAGCTGGGAAATCTTTTTTTCTGTCTGTCAAAATCTTGAAATAACCATTTCTTGTTCCCAATGGGACTGAAGTTTTCCTTGTTCCAAGTAGGACAAAGGTTTCCAGGGGCAGGGAGATGAGTGGAATGAAAATTGTCTCTATTAAATTTTTAAATAAAAATATTCTAGATGACTTCTCATGTTTACCTTACTCTATTCCAAATGTTTTGCTTCAATTTTTTTATGAGTTTCATCACTAAATGGCAAACCATATTGAGGTTAAACATTTTTAATTTGGAGAATATGGAAAGAGGAAGATTTTCACTATTTCCTAATAGAAACTGCTTTGAAATTGATAATTTCACATAAACCCCCCTACTTCTGTAGAAAAGGTGCTTTCCAAACAATATATTTATGTCTAAGAATGTGACCAGTCTAGTTTATCAACAGTTCTTAAAAATGAAGAGTTTTGGTTTGGAGTTATATCTGTGACCCTCTGAAATCAAAGGGAATATTCTTGTTTCTGGAGACTGTATTAATTATTTTTGGTAAGTCTTATGTGTCAAGCTCATTTAAAAAATATTTCAACAACTTTAAATAGGTTTAATTTCATCTTAGGGACCTAAGGAAGTTTACCATAACCTGTCATTGTTGCCCAGGAGGAATGAAATAGGAGCTGATTAAACTCTGCATCCAAGCAGCGTGGAGATGTTGGTTCTTCCCCTTGTAAATAGAAGACGTTGCTCCACTGCACTACACCTGTATGGTTGCACTTGATCCTCCACGATTGTGGATTATCCCAGAACGTCGCACTGATCACAGTGTGAAGTCACTTCAAAAGGCACCGGAATCCAATTGTGATCCACATAGGAGAAGTGAGTGGTTAAGATGACCCCTTACCACAGCTGTTCCTCTCCATGTAGTGTTATGAGCAAATTTAAGTGTGTGTCATTGTGCACTGCCTGCTCAGCATTCATCTTAAGTTTTCCATAACGTAGTAAGTAAATTAAAACTCATACACTCCCTGGAGAACAGACAAGAAACCCCATTCCTTCTCCAGTCCCCACCTTAATCACTAAGTTACAAGGCATACTCTTGCAGGTCCCTGTGAATATCAATTATTCTACACAGAGTGGAGCAGCTTCAGGAAAGGTGGTGAGACAGACATTCAGATTGCTCAATCACTTTGACATTATGGCGCTTCCATGGGAAAACAAACTCAAACCTTTAAGGCAAATGAAGTAACTGGGGCACTTCTGTCTTGGGCTGCATTCAAACTTGAATCTTTATCAGTGAATTGTTAGGTAAAAACATTTATCAGGAGCATCCAGCAGGCCCAGAAGAGCTCAGCCTTAAACCTAGTCCAAAGCAGTTTGGTAGCAGTACACTGGTCACAAGACCATGGCTGTACTGGTATGCGTCCCTCTGGAGTTCATCATTATTTAGAAATAATGGCTGCAGTGGTTTGGTTTTTGATCAAGCAGAAGGAATGAGGGTAGAGCAGGCCTCTTATTTGCCGTGTCACAGGGGGAGTGTGAAGCAGTAGCTCTTTGGGAAAGCTACTGCTGGCAGTCTGCACTCGGTCCATCACTCTGCAGCTCGCCACTGGGAAAGGGCCGGCTTTGTCAAGCTTGGCAGCAACAGGCATCGCTCAGCTGACAACTCAGAGAGCTGGGGTTGGCTCACACACATCATTTCCAGATGATGGGTTGGGTCAATTGATACATTCACTTTGGGAGACACAGTAAGAATACTCTCAGTTTGAACAAGGCTACACTGCTTGCCTATCTCCCTCGTTGGAAGGAGAGATGAAGGATGCATACAGGACAAGGCGTGATTAGCACGAGAGAAAAGACAGAAAGGCAGTATATCTTTTGGAGAGAACAGTTTCATTCATTTTCCCTTGATCTTTTTGAAGGTTGGTTTTTGTTTTTTTTTCCTTTATTGTAATGTAACCCATTTGTAGCCAAAGGGACTCTATGCTTCCACCCTTTCCCTATTTTTCACATACACTGCATAGACTGCACAGCTATGGGTGTAACTTCACAGTTGTGCACAGACTGCATCTCTTCTCCAAAGAGGAGAGACCATTGCTTTGCAAAAGACTCAGGAATTAATGAGTCTTTGAGAGTAAAAGAAGTGCAGCTGGACACAGGAGGGAACCAATCCATATAAGGTTTACAGGGTACTGAGGGCAAAAGAACAGAATTGATGGATCAGATGCCTAGCAGTAAGCTTCACTTCATTGCTTGGGTTCTGAGCCATCTGGAGCAGAACAGGTTGTTTGGTTTGATTTTTTTATCACGTTGCGTGATACAGTATAAATAAGAACAATTCACAGTTCAGTACTGCTCTTCTAGGCAGCACCTAATCTTTTTTGGTGCAGGGAAACAATGAGCTCTTGGCTTCTTTTTTTTAATGTGTCATGCACATTAGGGAGGAATTCCTCATGTTTTATCTACTCAGTTGCTGCTACATTTTTTTTCTGCCACTAGCATTCAGTCTTTGTTGTTGCTGCATTTGCCACAGCTCTAAGTGCATAATAACAATACAATACATATTAGCAAAAATATAGTGACCTGTCACTATGTAACTTGCTACTGTAGCTGCTGCAAGAACAGTTTTTCTCTTCCTGTTTCTGCTCGGGGTAGAACCTGTCCTAAAAACCCTTAAATAAATCAAATATTCCTAGTGTGCACCTTTTACTGTCAAACTTTCCTGCTTTTAGGGCAGTGTGCAAGTGTGCAGGGCACTGTCACAGTCTATGAGTGTGCAGGACACTGTTGTGAACATGGTATGTAATGGAGAGGCTGGGCCACTCCTCTATCACAAAGGGCCACGCCCAACAAGAGCAAAAGAGGCTGGAATCAGCTGGAACCAACTGGAACTGGTTGGAACCTGCAGGGTACAGCCCCTATGCTTCCAGACTTGTGGCCTCAGGTCTGTTGGCTTCCCTTTGGGAGAGCTCCTGGACTCTCACATCTCCCCATTAGGGCAGCGCTTGGTATCTCTTATCTTCCAACTGGTACAGCTTTTCGACTCTCACATCTTCCCATTGGGACAACTCTTGGACTCAAATCTTCTGCTTTGTATAGACATGTGTCATTGGCAGCCTTACAATCCTGCAGTGTTAATCAAACCAAACAGTGGGCTTATTTTGTTTCTAATACAGATACAGAGTCTTAATTACTCCAGTATTGTTTTAAGTACCTCAGCACGTTCCTGTTTTACTGCACTTCATTTCATATTACACATATCCAGTTGGAGGCTTGACAGGAGGCAGAAGCAATCAAACCATATTGTCTTGCATAACAGTGGGGAAACTGCCATGTCTCTCATGCAAAAGATTAATCATAGACTGTGTGCTGTCTTTGTTAAACAAAAACACGTCTCGTTTAAACAGCTTAAAAGTTACATCCTGTGGGATGCTGTCAGGGTGGGGGCCAAAAGTCAGACGTCTAAAGAGTCGAATCTTTGAAGAAGCAGCTTTTTTTTTTCCCCTTGTAAATCATACCATAAATTGCTGCAGCTGATCTCGGAGCACGATGCTTACACGAGCTTCTGCTGCAGATAGGAAGGGACAAACTGTTGCTGGGCAGATTAGTGGGGGAAGCCGGGAATGCTTCAGGGGGAGAAGGAATAACCCGCTATTGCCAGGCGAGGGAGCTGTTTAGGTCCAAGCTTGAATTTTACATCCAGACATTATCTCTGGACTATAAAGGAGCCGAATTATGTAACTGCTGCCCTAAAATACCTGCGAGGGCCAGGCACTTTATTTCTATGTCTGACAACATCTTGGTGCTGTCTCCCTTTTCACTGTGTTTAATCTGAGGTAGGGATATGTCCAGAATTATTAGACAGAAAAAAGGGAGTAGCAAGACTTGTGAGGAGGCAGCAAAAGTTTATTTGGAATATTTACCCCCAGATCTATTAAAGAACACTTCAGAAATACATGAAATCGCTGTAGGGACTGATTTGCAGTCCAGTAATGTAACTCCTCCATATTGCATTTACTGTGATCCATCTTGTCCTAAATATCTGAATTGAATCCAGCACAGAACACTGTATTTTTTTAATCTCATCAAAGTACAGAGAAATGGTTAAACATAAAAAAAATTGCAGGTGGTGGGGAGGAGGCAAATAGAAAGTCCTGGCACAGAGATTTATCCTCTGCTTGCAGGGAATGTGTATAATCTTCATTAAAAAATTCAAAGCCTGCTTGGCATGGATCCTAGCTGTGTATCGGTTTGTTTAGTGATGATGGAAAGCTCACTCTACATTAATTCCTAATAGTTTATTGCAAAACGTTCTGTAATGATGACGTGCTTGAGCTGTTAATTGATTATGAAATGCCTTGAGATCTTTATGAAAAGCATAAGATACAAATATTATGGGCTCATGACGCTCATTAACTTTAAAGAATATAAATGTGCTGTAATTCCAACTGTCCTGTAAACCTCTTCGGTTTGGAAATATTTTTATGTCATCCTTCTTTTCTCTGGTAGTATCAGTGTTTGCTGCTTGTTCAAATTCCAGTACATTCAGGGAGATTAAGGGCCTGAACCAGTCTGACTGAAGTCAACCTGAATTGTTCCCACTGAATACAGAAAGAGTTGGAGCGGTTCTTGTTTGCTCTGTCCAAATCCAAAAAGAAAATCTGTGGAAGAATGTGGCAGCCATGAGAGCTCCTGAAGACAGGGGATGTGAAAATTCTTGTTTCTGAACTGGGAGAACTACTTTATCATAGAACTGTTCCAAGCTCCCAGCTGTCTTTTTTTGTAAAAAAAAAAAAAAAAAGTGCATAAATGGTGAGCTGTAAGAGATTGGGACAGCATTTGCTCATCTGGAATACTCAAGATTTGGGTACAATTGCCTCCTAACCTGTTTTCAAAAGGAGTTTGAATTCTCAGGATACCACTGAGATGTGGTAAGGTGACACTGGCCAGTGCATAAGGGCCAGGAAAGATTAATTAGTGGGAGTTTTACCTTGTTCTGAATGGGGCTTAGGGAAGAGGCTTGGTAATGATTCTCTGTGTAAGGCTGAATATCAGCTCTAGCTCTCACACTTGCAGCAAGTCCATCATAAATGAGAGCTGAGCATTTTTATAATTAATACATTAGAACTAATTTAACTGGGGAAATGAAAGTTGTAATTTTAAGCATCTTTAACTTATGCCATTTCAGAAATAATCCTGTTGCCGCCAGTTATTTGGGAGCAAACACATTGCAATACATGTTTCGATTTTATCAGGAATAGTGTACACTCCTAATTTCTGCAGAGCATTCTGTCTAGAGAAGTCAGCAGACTCACACATTACTCCACATCTCAAATACTGACAGGTAGCACTGGCACTCTGGAAGGTGAAGGTGAATTCTGGATATTCATAAGTAAATTGAAGTAATTAATGTCCCATTGTTCTTTTATTTTCAATTAAAAAAATAAAGAGAGAGGGAGAGAAAATAAGAAATTCCCCAAATATAATGAAGTATTTGCATAGAAAAAGACCTTTAACTTGCATTCTTTGCTCATTGGCACTCTTTGGAAGCCTATCATTCTTTTCTCTTGTTAAATTTACTCAGGAAAAAAAATCCACATTTCTGGGGAAGCAGAAGTTTATAAAAAAAAATTTATTGTTGTTCATTTATTTTCACAGGATGCAGACCTTTCTAGACTCAACAATTGTTTCTAGACACGAGTAGGAGAAAAATGTAAGATTCTGTGGTGGTGTGGGTTGTTGTTGTTGTTGTTGTTGTTGTTTTAATATCCTAGATAAAGGTTTATAGATGCTATATCAGTAGAAAATCTTACTATAGCAGCAAAGAAAACGTGGATGTTTTCAGTTTCTCATCCTGAGTGTGCAGCTTTGTGACTAGATAACCCTGAACAAATGATTTCTTATATCAAGGACTAAAGTTAGTGTTATTTCTACTAGAGTAAGTCTGGAATAACTCCACCGAAGTCAATGGAGTCACAATGCTAATCCAATATTGTTGCCTCATCTGTAAAAGAGGTTAATGACATTATCCTCTCTTGGGGAATATGTCAAGGATATTTAGTTAATGTTGACTCTGTAAAGTGCTAATTAATTGTTAGTGCAAAATTTGTACTTTACAGGTGAAAGAAAGAGCACACAAGGTACTCAAGCTTAACCCATCTGCTAAAGATATATTGGCTTTCATTACAACATCTCAAACAATTTTCCCTTTATCTCTTTCATTTGGGAGGGAATATTGATCCATCCTATTAGGAAAGCAACCAGATGCATGAAGATAAATTAACACCAACAGATTACCAAGCATGTAGCATGTGAATATGTCCTACACTATGCAGCATGCTTGTGTACCGGTCCAATGAGAGCATTTTATGTTTAAATTAAGCAGCTTTGATTCTGCTAACTTGTTGTTATATATAGACTGAGAGAGAATAAAATATACACAGACAAAATGGTGGACAGATAAATAATTACTGCCAGAAGTGATCTGCAGCTTTCAGGCAATCCTTTTAAAATTTTTCCATCTCATTATTTCTGTATATAAATGAGAAGTGTCTTGTAAGAAGCAGCAATGATGCCAGGCATAAGAGCCCTGGTATATATATCTAGCCAATGCAAACAGAAACATGACTGTAATTCTTAGTAACTCAGAATTAGCAATTTAGGAAACACTCATGGGACACTGTCACAAAGCAAGTAGAAGCATGTAGAACTGCAATAGCAATAATTTCCACCCCTGTTCTGGGGCTCATGCTGGTAATTCTCAACACATTTTTCAAAAATGGGTGTGTTATTCCCATTTTGCAGATGTGGAAAGGGATGACCCTGTGGCAAGTGCCTTGCCTGAACAAAACAGCCAGTGAAGGAGGTTTAAGGAAGCCATGCAGCTGCATGCAGAGGAGAAAAGGACAGGAGTGGGAGCTGCATTTCCAGCAGCAGGCATCCCACAGAGCCACTCTCATGCCCACTTTCTCATATGGAAAGAGAAACTTGGCCTACCAGCTTCCATCGTCTATCCACTGACATTAGATTAAAGCTAGAGGAGAGAAGGATACCACATAAAATAGCATCAAAGAGCACTTTCTTATGAGTGACCAACCCAATATTGGGATCTCCTGGATTTTTTCAGGTGTTACTCTTCTCAGCATATTCTTCTATTAGAAGCAATAACTCAAAGATCACAGCAAATCTGCATGTTAAAAGAAATCATAAACTTGGGAAAATACTGATTTTTATTAAAATTTATTATCTCTGATTTAAACAGATGGCTTAGTAGAAGAGATTAAGATATTTTTAAGATTTTGTAACTTGACCATAGTGAATCAAAATGAATACATGCCTTGCAAGTAGAAAATAGGGTTAATATTTTCCCCTACAGTCATAAGCAAAGGAAAAATGCACAACTAAATAATACGAGGATGAGATCCAGAGTGCCTATTTATGCATCACAAAGTCTGGGCTCAGCAGGGGAACCCAAATAACTAAATTATGCATGCCAACTCCATATTCCCAGAGAAAATAATTAGACACTGTACAGAGTAGCACAGAATGGCACACAAGGGCTTAGGGGCTGGCCAGTATGAGATCCTCAGGATAACAGGTGTCTGTTCCTGAACCTCAAAGCTTCTTTCTGCTCAGGACACGCTGCACAGAGCCTTCCCCCCACTGCAATGGCCTGACTGAGCATGACTCATTCTTTCCAGGTGAATGTAATGGCTGAAGGACAAACCTAACCTGGAGTCTCCACTCATTTGTCAGCTTTGAAAGTTCATCTCATGATTGCCTAATGTGAAATGTAATGATCATTCAGAGAGCACAGCAGAGAATTCAATCTTTGCTGATTTCCAGGTCCCCTCACCTTTCTCCCTGGCACTGCCCTGTCTGCTTTCTTTCCAGTCCCATTCCTGAATGTACAGCAGCCCCTTTGGCACAGGATGTGCCCCTAAGAGACTTTTCTAGCCTGAGACAGGGCACGTTCAGGCTAAAAAGTAACCTGAAATCTCCACTGCCTTGGGTAACTGCTTTGACCACTAAGCAAGAGCACCAAAGAAGCAAAAGCAGCATCACTTCTGTAAAGGATAACTTGGCTGTCATGCTTTACACTGAAAAAAATACAGTCCTTATGTGATATATATTTAAGTTTATAGCTCACATAGTCATTTCTGGCTGCATGACGGTAGACTTCTGTTTTCACCCAGCAGGCACCTACTTTCACAGAAAAGAGCAATATACAGAAGTCTCATTTGAAGTGTTGAGAGAGCTTCCAAGTTGAGTCATGCCATCTCCCAAGAGTAGGTTTTCTGTGGAACATGGGATTTTGAAGATGAATTTCTTGTGTTCTTCCCAGCTTGTCTCTAGGCACTGAAGGGATATCCCTAGAATTACTCTTGGCTGCAAAACATGACACCTGCTATAGGACAGTTGCAACCAAAGGACAAACCTGAGTTTCATACTTAAAACTTTACCTGCATAACTCTCATCACATTTTGTTAGCTCAGTGCCCAGTCTGTATGGTCTGAAATGGACAGTATGCTTCAATATACTTGTCAAATGCCTTCCATCTGTGGATCAGGATTTCTCAGAACAAAACCTCATATCAAATCTTTAGCAGAGGAACGAAATATTTTACAATAGAGATTAAAATACCGTATGCAGTATGGAAGCTAGCAAGACAACAAGAAACATGTTTTCTGTAAATCTAGATATTTGTGCATCTCCCATCCCTGCAGTACCTGAAGGATTCATTGCCTTTATATAGCATTAGTATTAACTTAATTTTATACTGGTCACAGAAGCTCAGCTTTTTTGAGTCCCAGTCCAGCGTCTTCCAGTAGCACAGGCATTCTGTTTTTACTTGATTATTGTTTTTTCTTCTAGTGTTGCTCTTATAGAAATAAAATCAAGAATCTAAATCTTGTCTGTCTCCTTCATTCTTAAACTAGTGTTAATTTCCATGGAATAAAATCTAACTTTTGGCAGAGGACTGAGCAGCAAATCTAAGCACATTGACAAGCACTGATTGGCCATGCATGCAAAGAATTCAACCTTGGTCAGTCTTTTTCATCCAAACAATCTCAATGTCTTTCACTGATTTGTGCCTGGTTGTTCCCTGCCACCTGCATTGGAATGAGATGACTGACCAGGCAACCCAGCCTGTCTGAGAGGAAGTCGACAGATAATGTGCAATAAAGCTTTATTGTTTTCCCAGTATGTGTTTACTCTTCATCACAGAGAATCCATTTGTCAAATATTAATTGAATTCTCCAACATTTGGCATATTTGCATAAGTATTATGAAATAGAGCATTATCTCCCTTCGTATTATACCCATTTCCCTTAGATGGTCTCTCTTTGATCCATTAATCATGTTTCCTGTATCCTCCCACAGAAACTTAATTGCTCACATCCTGCAGAACCAACTCACAAAGAAAGAAATTAGCTCTATGTAAATCTAAGGTTATTACCCTGCCTCTATAAATGTAAAACAATTAAATTATCCTCTAAAAAGGACAGTGATAAAATTCCAGATGAGCATTGATTACTGAAAGAAGCAGATTGAGGTGATTTTATTGGACCAGTGGGAAAAAAAGTAGGTTTGTTTTACCAAGGACATTACTGGGGCAAATGATACTGCTGTCTATGTCTGTCTCTGCTACTGCTGCTGTCCCCTTTATTGACTTCAATATTACTTTAATATCTGAAACAAAGGGTTAGAGTCAATAGATGCCTCCAATTTTAGGGCTGATGTAACCTCATACTGGTGGGTACATCACCTGGGCTTTGCTGGAACCTCAAGGTATGATCTAAAGATGTGAGCACATCCTTAGGGAACCATGTAAAGTCAAAGGTGCAGCTGTCCAGCTGCCTTATAGGAAATATTGAGAAAAGGAATATATCTTGAATTCCACCTCTGAGATCCGTAGGGATATGATTTTCAGAATGTGTATCTTTAGATTCAAACATCTAGTAAATATTGGAATCCACATGAAAATCAAAAAAAATCCCTTTTGAGTACACTAGATGTTGATATGTATATATATATATATATTACAAAAGACATAATTCCTGAATCTTGTGCAAATTTAAATTCTGAGCCTTTCAGTCCCATCAACATCAGAAGAGCTTGGGCATATAAAGATGAGCATGTCTAGAAGCTCATGGATCTTTAGGACTGAAAAATGTTAACAGCTTCTAGACTTAAGTAGCTTAGCAAGGCTTTTCAGGATCAGGATTCTGGGATGTAATTCCATTTATCAGATCTATCCCAAAAAGCCTAAGCCAGCATTACAGGCACAAAAATCTCTCATCTTGCAGAAGACAGAAGCTGAGACTCCAGTTTACCAAACTAGCACCTAAATCATCAATAGCTTCCTTATACATTTGTTTTCCCCAGACTTGACTTTAATTCTTGGCAATTGCTAAAGACTTTTTGTTCTTTCACCCTTCCTTAGTTTCTATAATATTTAGCAAAACTATGACAGAAAATGTCTCCATGTCTTTAGAGAGATTGGTTTCTGTTAAAAAGAGTAGAATGGGAGCAGTAAGAACCACTATATCACTACTCCATGTTCACTGATGTCTTCTGAACTCATTTGTTCACTCTTCAGCTTTTCCAGATTTCTTCTCTGGGTGCAAATTCATTCTCACTTCTCGTAAATTTAACTCCACCACCCATCTCTTTTGTAAGATTCTCTTTGAAACATATTTCATGCATAAAGCCTTTTAATGACTTCATCTATATAATCAGTTTCTTTCCACCAAAGAAAACATCAAAGTTAATCTGCAGTAGAAGTGTAATCTGATATATCACAAGTCTGTCTGATCATATAGTCTCTTTGATTTACAGCATGAAGTTCTTGATCAAACCAGGATCCACTCTTATACACTGCGAACACTTTTGCTGGTATTTCTTAAACAATATTAAGATGTTATAACAGCTATCCACGAAAAATGACATGTACTTTCCCAAGAGGAGACCTGCATCCTGTATCATATCCTGTCTGTCACCCACTGTACAGATGAGTTGTCAGAGAGAGAGCAGAAGGAAAGGGAGTATCTAACACACATTTTTAATTGCTTTATGTATAACTGATTATTAAGACACCAAAAAGGATTCTGAGATTCTGAGCTCATATTGGTCAATATATTGGCAGGTCCCGACAATTTAATTCTTTATGATTTTATCCAGAACCTTAATCAAACATCTTCTTTGGAGACTTGTAGACTTAAAGCCTTAATCTATTCTTCAGGATGTCTTTGCATTAATGTTTTTGTTTGTGGCACAGCATTTGGATGCCCATCTGAGAGAAACTGAAGCTTGTGAAAACTCCCATGCCTCTTGTAGAAAGTGTAATAAACATAAGCCATCAAATGGAGGGGGCAAAAAATACACAAGTCAAATTAGGTTGGAGAAAAAGTAATAATTTTGAAATTAGAAAAAAAACCCTAGTTTTCTCCTTTCACCTTTACCACATGCTGAAAATACAATGCTTACTACTAATATAGGAGTAAACTAAAAAAGCATTTATCATCACATAAGGAGGTCTTTCCCTACAAGGCGAAATTTTAAGCCATTTAAGAGATCTTGCTTGAGTAGAATCTGTTATTTAAAGAAAATGTCAGAAAATCCAGGTTTCTGCTTGAAACTACCTGCAATAAAGAAAGGAATGTTCAATATAGTTTCTGAAATTCAATAGAAGTAGATATTAGAAGAAGAAACTCAGGAAGGTTAGCCAAACAAGATATGGCACAGTAGTTGAGAAAGGCTGGCAAAGACCAGCTGTAAACTCACTGGACTGAGCATAATTGGCCTATTAATGCACATAGTTACTATGCATATTTTAAGAACTGGAGAAAATTCTGTGTATGGTTCCATACATTTTGGAAGGCTGGATGCAGGTTACAAGAATTTTAGCAAATGAATGTGCATACACCAAATTTGCATTGTAGAAGTCTACACATGCTGGCATCACTGAGTAATTAGCAGACTGGTTCTGAGGATATACAACAGGTACACAAAGCTCCTTTTTGTCTGTAAAAACATGAATCCACCTCAGTTCTGTTGGCTTCAAGCTTTGGGAGAGTTCATTTGTTTGAGAGTTTGAGAGCCCATTTTAAAATGACCTTAGGCAGAACTGTGGTTTATGCATGAATGATAAGTTCTTAGTCACTTGTTGCTGCTCTTACCACCCCAAGGCTGGTTGTTTTTCAGAGACCCAAATCATTAAGCTGGGCTTAGGATGCTGGGTGAAATCCCAGGAGCATTTGTGACAGAGAATGAGGCTGGTTTCCTAATAAGAGCTTCTGAATCAATGTCATAGGACAGCATGCCTTTCTTTTTGTCTGTAACAGAACACCATGTATGTCCAAAACCACATCTGAATTTACAGACATTTCCTTCCAGAACAATAATTTTAGAATGTGCACTGTATTTGATTACACATAATTACCCTTTTGCCAGCTACATAGCCTTTTATGCCTCATATTTTATTTCTTTTTTCTTTTCTTTTTTTTAAACTGTAGCATTGTTTGATTTTGGACAGAATCTGCACCTTGAGAATTTATACAGACACAGCTCTGGATACAGTTGCTTTGGTACTGGAAAGCATAGCTTTGCAGCTTTCTATTACGTGACACAGAGTATAATAACAAAAGCTATTCTTCCACATCTGTCAAGAAAATTTATCTCCAAATCATTCTCAGGCAGAAACTATTATAGGCTGTGCTTGCACAGGCTGACCATGGTAGATTAGTCAGCCTCAGAAATAAAGATTAGCCCTTCTTCCTTCTTAGGAAACTCCATGTCTTTTTTGCAAAGCTTACACATGAACGTACTTATTGCAAACTATTTAACAAAAGCACTTTGTAGCTTTGAAAATGTATGAACTGAAGGATTACAAACATTTGTAAAACCACATTCTGTCAATTCCTGGCGGTCACGATAATTAGACATCAGGTGCCAGGTGCTAAAAGAAAACAGCATGGGAGAAGTAATCACACATCAAACCAAAATGAACCATAGGGGAACATTTAAGACTATATGAGAGTGTGGGATGTGACACTGAGGAATACTGAATGCAGGGAAAGGCCAATTCAGACTGAGATAATTCTCATTTCATTCTGATACTTTAGTTGTCAGCAAGAAGGAGACTAGAAGCAGAAAGCTGCAGTAATGCATAATGATGTGTTAGAGGACTCAGGGCAGGGGGTTTCGTGTCTGAATATGACATGTTTTTTAGAGCTCTTCCTTCAGGGTTTTTCAAGGAGAATACTTAATTCATGCAGGGTGCCAAGTCCTGTGCAAGGGTGAGCCTTCAGGTGTTTGTACTGTTCCATTGCTAGCTTGCAGAAAACCTTTAAAACCAGAGCTTCCCTGCTAAAGATGCAGAAAAGCCTACAAAACCACCTTTCCCTTGAGCAACTGAGAGACATGAGTGGACAGAGAAGAATTTCTGATGAAGAAAGGAGCAAGTGTGGTAGTAGAAGATATCGGTTGCTTATGCTGGTTTGCTCAACCTGCCCGTGAGACAGGGAATGTTTTCTCTCAGGCCACACAAAGTCAACTCCAGCCTCACAGACCTCATATTCAGACCAGACAGCCCCACAGAGCACACCTAGGCAAAGTGCCTGTGCCAAAATCTCTTGCAATGGTTCACCTACTGATGGAATAAGCCTCCTCTGCGATAGGGCAGTACAAACAGTCCGCTCTCAAAAGACATCTTCTGGAACAGCACAAGGTCTGTACTGTGATTTGAGCTCCTGACTGTGCACTGCAAGCCAACTCATCAGTGGCTTTCACAGTCATACAACCCCTCTTCAAGCTCAAATGCATGAAACTAATATGATTTCTTTCAAATCTGTGTTTTAACATTGATTCACTCTGAAACATTTTTTCTGTATGAAAAGCATTCTATTCCTGAAAAGAAATTCAAATTTTCCATTGGCTATCTTGGGACTTTGTAGATAATTCCTGCAAGTGTAATTCCTTTTCCTCAAGGGGAATGTGACCAACAATTGAAGCTCAGTACCTCCAGTTTTATATATCCCTGACTTAATGCACCAGTACTGCTGCATCGCTATTCACCTTTTTTAAAAGGAACACCATCTACTTCACAGGGGCAAGTAATTAATGCAGGTCTGTAATACTGTAATTCAAATGTGTATAGAAAAAATTAGAAAATATTACAGTATTAAAATTCCTGGTTTTCAGTATATGTATGTAAATTAAGCAGTAGCAGAAATAATTCTGCAAGACAATGACAGAAAACACCCTTGAAACAAAATTCTTACGCAGCATGTGTAGGTTTCATTATATCCCTTTTATTCAACAGTATAATTGAGGAGCATATATTTGACGTCTTTCACATTTTATAAGTAGAGGATTTTAAAATCCATAATCTCAATTACTCTCTTAATAGACTGTCTTGACTTTTTTTCACCTGTTGACCTGCAGGATAAAGCTATTTACAAGTGATGTTATTGAGGAGAGCGCTGCCATAATGAAAATGCTGAAGGACAAAAAAATCCAATAAGGAGACTAGAAAGCACATTTGGGAGTGCATTTCTCAAGTCTAATTTATTCAGTATGCATACTGTGAAACAACAGTGTGTCTAAAGTACAATCAGATATTAACTTGGTACCAGCTATTCCAGTCAGTACTTTGCAGCAAGTTGTAGGCACTTGTCAGAAAGCAAAAGTCTGTGAACAAGAAGACAGTTTAGCAGTGAAATGCAGAAGGCAGGGAAGACAGCACATAAAACTGCTATGTTACCTCTTCTCCTTATGCAGATGTCTTTTCTTTTGCAATTCTGTGTTTTTTAAGGTCTATTTCCTGTGCAGCCATGCATCTGCATGCACCAAACCACTAAGATCTATTGAGTAATCTCAGCCCTCCTCATTTCAGTCCTGTAGGGCACAATATGGTGGGTTACTATGACAGCTTCTAGTATATTTTTTTTTCCTTTTTCTATAAGAAACTGCCAAGAGTAGCTATATTTTGCACTCAAGTTTCAGCACAAGACAACTGATTATCTCCTTTGTGCCTGGTCTGCTTTAAGTCACAAACATTTCTTCCATTTATGTAGCAGCAGCTCAGACCCTTGGAATGTCCTCCATGCAAAGAAACAGACTAACACAGCCTCTCTTGTCTCATCTGTATGTGTGGCAGAATTGTTTCCCTCAATACAAATAACATTTACATTCCTCGTAAATCGAGGATATCTGATGTCTCCATTTTCAAATCCCAACTGCTGCAACTCTTACACATGTGATAAATGGTTCCTCTTAGAAAGAAAGGTGAAGCGTGAGGAAGAATCATAGAACGGTTTGGATGGGACCTTAAAGATCGTCTGGTTCCAACTCCCCTGCAATGAGTAGGGACACCTTCCACTAGACCCACCCAACCTGGACTTGGGATGGGGCTGGGATGGGGCAGCCACAGCTGCTCTGGGGAACCTGGGCCTGTGCTCACCACCCTCACAGTAAAGAACTTTGTAGTAAAGGTGGGGGACAGGGTTGAGAGAGAACTCTGAAGTCCAGGGCAGCTCTTGAAACATGCAGTTTATTCCCTAGGTCGTGGGCGCAAGAGCTTTGCTTAAAGCTGCCGGCCACAGCTTGAAGCGTGCCCCAAAGAGAGAGAATTTCCTGTTACAGTCCATTTTATCTTTTTCTGTGTTGAATATTCTAATTTACAGTAATCAGCCCGTACAAAACGCAAATCCTATAGAATTTACATACAGCCTATAAGAACCACTACATTACCATACTGCGCCAGATTCTAAGCCCTAAAAAGTTAATTTCTAAACTCCCTTTCCCTGCCACCTTGGCAGGACCCCTCCCCCTTGGTATCCCTTTGTCTTCTGGGGCATTGCTCAACCGCAGGAATCTTGCCTTCAGCTGGCTTAATCTTTGTCTTCCTGTCACACAGTAGCTTGGCTTCTTATATCTCAAACCTGGCTTGCATTGCTATTTCGCGTATAGGTTCTATGTTCTTATAACCTTTTGCCAAGCAACCATACCTGCAAGGCTTTCCTGCTGCATCCTCCCCAACAGAACTTCCTCCTAATGTTTAATCTAAACCTATTCTCTTTTTGTTTAAATCCATTACCCTCCTTGTCTTGTCACTACATGCTACCAGCAAAGAAGCAAGCATTGCATCAGACTTACAAGAGGCAGATGTTAGTTAAAAATTAGGTTTATAAAGGAAAGGTTTAGCTACAAGGTTGACGCAGCAACACAGACGTGCCCGTTGTAGAAGCCGTGTGAAGCCTAGAAGATTGCCAGAGCTGCACTCCAAGTACAGGGGCACTGCCATAGCCTGAATGCGGTTGGAGCTAAATGATCTTAGAGCCGACCATTTTATGATTCTGTGATACTCCTTCCACAGACACAGTGCAACCAAAAGGAGCGCTGAACAGGGAAGCTACATAGAAGTAACACTAGTGAGGCAGAAGTAGCAGGATTCAGTTTTATTCCGCTCCCTCAGCATTTCAATCTCGGCCAGTGAGTGCCCCTCCCACGCGAGCACTTGGAAACTCCGACGGCGGGCTCCTGGAGCGGTGTTGTGAGGGAGCCGTGGTGACGAACGCCTCCACGTTCGCGCTGAGGTTTCCGCGTCAGGGGAAGCAAGGCACTGTCCGCACTTAGCTCAGTCATCGAGAAGGGGCTGACCGGCCACAAGAACGCCCGGCGGCGCCTTGGAGACAAACGCCTTCTGGCCCACAGCGCCATTTTTATAATGGGCGCGCGCGCCCCCGCGCTGCCGTTCCGAGCCCCAATTGGCCATCGCGGGACGGGGGCGGAGCTCAGGCTGTAGGGCGGGCGGTGGCGCATGCGCCATTGGCGGCTCGTTGGGGGCGCGGAGTCACGTGGCGGGGGCGGTGGCCGTTGGCGCCACGGCGACCGGGAGGGCCCGGGCGGTGGCGGCGGTGGGTACGTGGGGGCGGCTCTGCTCTCTTCGCGTGTTCCCTTTCCCCACTTCTTCCTTATCCGCTTTCTCTTTCCCCGCTGTTTTGCTTTTTCTTCCTTCCGAGCGGTCCCTCCTCAGCTCGGGCGGACCAGGTGCGGCCCCGGCGGGGGCTCCCGGTGGCTGGCGGGAGCGGCCCGGGCGGACCCGGGGCCCTCTCCGCACCCGCTGCGGCTGAGCCCGGGCAAGGGCGGCGTTTGCAATTTCTGCCTCTGCTCTTATCCTTTAGATCCAGGCTTTGCATTGGTCATCCTCTGCGTTATTCCTCTTTAGGAGTGTGTGTGTGTGTCTGTTTGTGAGAGAGAGAATGTAATAATTTGCTACTTAATTTTGTGCCGTGATAAACTTCTCTACCTCATCGGGTGACTAAGGGAGGATTGGGAGGAATGAGGATGCTAATGTCCCTCTTTATGTTGTACAGAGTTTGGGCTTCATTGCTGTAACAGCCCTTTACCAAAAGTATCTTGTGGATCTTTGGCTTTACACCTCGCATGACTTCTTTAGTCTTGTTATATTATCTATGATACCGTGTCTCTAAAGGTACCAAGATAGGTACCTATGATGCTGAAAATAATTGTTTCCAGGTGTGACATGTTGGTTAAACTGTTAGTGCTATGTGAGTTGCTCACTAGTTTTTTTTTTAGAATTAAACAGTCGCTTTTGAAAGTCTTTGTTTGCTTGTTTCGTGCGAATATTTCCAGGGTTGTAAGTATGTAAAGATCCAGTAAAAATCTTGCTTGATTTAGGAGTTTAGATTAGGCTTTATAGCAGATGGAATAAGTGTTTTTTGTTTTGTTTTGTTTTGGTTTTTTGTGCAAAGGGAAATCTTAATTACTGGGAAAAGGGGAAGCAGTCTGTAGAACCAGAAGATGCTTGTTTCACAGTAAAATCTCGAGGGAAACATAATTTGAAATTTGTTTTCTTAGGAAACTTAAATAAAATATCGATAGTGAGCAGCTTTCGAGTGAAATGATTGGTATGCAGGCTGTTGCTAGCGTTTCAGAGCCTGTAGGGCAGAAAACCTTGGAGTACAGCCAAAAACATAAGCTAATTTGCTGTTGTATCTTATGTCTGATCTACAACAGTTATGAGAGTATTTCAGTTCAAATCACCTGAGTGACCAGCCTGCTTTACTGTGGGGTGTGGTTTTCAGTAGTGTGTGGGATTGTTTTTAAATCTTCCCAGGAGTGGAATGGTGTTCACACTTCACTTTGCAAATGGTCGTGGCTGGTCCACAGAGTAGACTGTGAATGTGATACTATTGCAGTGTTTGGTACGTGGCTCATGGGAGTTTAAAAGCATTATCTTTTGTGACTGTGACAAAGGCAGAGCCAACGCAGTTGATTGCATTTAAGAGTCATTAAGGTTGAAAGAGACTTCTGAGATCGTCAAGTCCAGCCTCCAGTTGTGACAGACTGAACAGTTGCAGCTCTCACAGGCAGATACCATGATAGAGTTGACAATATTATGGCAGTATCCTGTTTTTGTAGCTGTTTTGCCAGTGTCATTTATGCACAATTTCTCTCTCTCTTTGCACTTTCTCATAGAAGTTGATTGTTCAGCATATCCAAAGATGAAGAGGAAACCTGCAACAGCTGGGACATTGAGGCTTAGTCCTAATGAAGAAGCCACGTTTCTGAAAGAAGAATATGAAAGAAGAAGAAAACTAAGGCTACAACAGGTATGCCAGTATTTTTCCATGTGTTGTATTTCGTTTGATGATGTAACAAATAATTTAAGAAAAGTAACTGAAAAGATTATTTCCTGTAAGATAAATTTTAAGGCAATAGTACTGTAGAATGGTGGAATTTTTTATGTTGGAAAATACCCTTGAGGTCGTCACATCCAACTGTTAATCCAGCACTGCCAAGTCCACCACTGCGTCATGTCCCTCAGTGCCACATCTACATGTCTTTTCAACTTTTCAAAGGGTGGTAATTCAACCACCTCCCTGGGCAGCGTAATCCAGTGCTTGACAACATGTTCTGTGGAAAAAAAGAGTGCCTAAAATACAAAGTGGAAAATAATAAACTATGTTTACTAAGTTTTTTATATTGTTAATTTTTTTTCCTAAACAATGTTGAATTGTAATGGGAGCCTTTCATAAATCATTGTATTGTGTTGTAGTTTTGGAGGGAAGGCTATTCCAAGCAGTTTTTGCAGTTTGTCACTTGTATGTCATTTTTGGACTTTAACTGAAGCATTTAATTAAGATTAAATTTGTTATTTTATATGTTAATTTTGGGAAAAGGTAACAGCAACTTGGAAGTATTTTCTGGACAGATTGTGAATGCACCAGTAGATGAGATGGAAAGATGGAAGGAAGGTAGACTATGTTGTGGGAGGTCTTTCTCCAAAAATTATTGTGCTTTTCTTGAATTGCTGACAAACATAAATGCTATTTCTACAGGTCAGAGAGCAGCAGAAGTATATCTCCCACCAGATAAGGCAGAAGGTAAAGCAGAGGAGAGAAGAGCAACTGCATCAGTTAGAGGAGGCCCTGAGAGCTGAATGGCAGAAGGCACAGGATGAGAAGATGAAAGCCCTGGAAGAACTGTATCTATCAAGCTTAAGAGCAATTGGGGAGGGTCACCGACAGGCCAAGGAGAATGTAAGTGAGCTTAATATTATTGTGTCACGGTTTCACCCCAGCCAGCAGCCAAGCACCAGGCAGCTGCTTGCTCACTCCCTCACCAGTGGCATCAGGGAGAGAATCAGAAGGGTAAAAGCCAGAAAACTCTTGGGTTGAGGTATAGAGAGTTTAATGGAGAAAGCAAAAGCCACACACAGAGCAAAGCAAAATAAGGAGTTAAATCAATGCTTCCCATGGACAGGCAGGTGTTCAGCCATCTCTAGAACAGTAGGAACCCATCATGTATAATGGTTACTTGTGGAAGACAAACACCATCACTCCAAACATCACCTCCTTCCTCTTTCTTTCACCCACTTTATGTACTGAGCATGATGCCATATGGGCTGGAATATCTCTCTGGTCAGTTGGGGTCACCTCTTCTGGCTGTGTCTCCTCCCAACCCCTCCTAACTTCCTCACCAGTGTGGCTGCACAAAATGCAGAAAAGGCCTTGGCTCTGTGTGAGCTCTGCTCAGCAGTAACAAAAACATTTCTGTATTATCAACCCTGTGTTCAGCACAAATCCAAAGCACAGCCTCATACCAGCCACTGTGAAGAAAATCATTTCTATCCTGACCAATACCAGCATACATTGTCAGAGACAATTTCGATGTTTTAGAAATACCAGAATTGCTGTTTGTTTGGTTTTTCCTTTGACATTCCTGATTCTGAAGTCCTAATACCTGAACAGACAACTTTTTAAGAATGGAAACTTTTTAGAACTGGTTATGTACTTCTTTGCAGGTATCTTCCCACAAGATAGTCCATGGGCCTATCTGTGAGGGCTTTTGCTGGGCAGACTTTAAAGTTACTTTGCTTGTATTAGCTTGTATGATCATGTACCTTTGTACTTGACTAAATTGCACATAATGACTCAGTATCTCAATTATGCCAGTAATACAGTAATTTTTTCTCTACCATGGATCTTTCCTATGGTTAGGAAAATACACTGAAAGAAAAATTTCCCTTCAGTGCTCCAGTGACAGGGAAAGCCTTGGTAAGGGCTTCAGAGGCCTTTGCCTGGACTGCAAATGTGTCACTTTTTAATTCCCCATCTATAAACTGGTTTAACTTTCTTTAAAATCCTGTAACTTGTGTAGGCTCTGCTTGAGAGATCATTGAGATGGCTGGGTAGAATTTTTCTGTAGGTTTGACTCTGAATCGGGTTGTAGAAATCAGCCATAGATTTCTTACATGAATTTTGCAGAGCAGCTTACTTGCTGAATTAGTTAGGGTCTTTAAACCCAAATAAAAGAGCATTAAGCATTTCCATATATTAGTGTCTTTAAGTCATCTTTATCAAGTCCTTTCCAGTGCTAGGATTGGGTGAGTTAGCAAAAAACTGGAACCAGTGTTACAGGAACAGAGAACTAATAATGAATGTTTCTGTTGATGACTGAAGGGTAGAAACACACTTCTTCTACACAGTTTAGTCTGCATTTCTAGAGGGTGTTTAAATAACTGTGTTTAATTATCTTTTCCATCAAACTGATGCAGAAGAAGCTAAGATTTCTACATCAATATTTGGTTGACTGAGGGATGTGACAGGTTCTCTGCTGTTGTTGGCAGAGAAAAAGAATATAAAGGTGGCAGAGAAGGAAAAGTTATTAGGGAATTTTTATCCTAATACAGTAGAAGGTAGTTTTGAGCTTGTGCTTCTTACCAGTGGTATGTAATTTGAAATATCATACTGATAGTATGAAATGTGAGTAAAATACTGTATTAAGTGATTACAATATTTTAATGTTAAGGAACCTGACTTAGAAGCTCTGGCAAAGCAAGCAGAGGAAAGGAGGCAAAGAGCAGAGACAAGACATAGAAAAGCTCTGATAGAGCAGAAGCACCAAAAAGAGAAATTACTTCGTGAGCAAGCCAGGTATGCAATAGTTACTTTGTTTTATTAAGAAAGAACTTTACAATGTCACAAGGTAAAAGGCAAAAATGTTGATGTTTCTTGCTTGGAGCTTTTTCAATCTTGGAATTTTATGGGTTAGAGAATTAATGCTCATGGACATAGCTTGTGGCTTTTGATAAAAACTGTAGCTTTAAAACCAAGACAAGAATGTCAGATATTCAGGCTGGCCTTATAGACTCTCCAGGAGTTCAGTGACATATAAAATGAAACGTTGTCAGGCCAGTTCCTTATGGAGAGTTAACCACCTGGAAGAACGACTTAGTGTGTTCCTCATGGTCTTCCTTCTTAGGTTTTTTTTTTTTTTTATTAAGCAGATTGGACCAAACTTGAGCTGGCATGGAAAATGGTCTGTGTCCTCTTGGACATAGTTGTTCTTGAGTAGAGCTAAGACCTGTAAGTTAAATAGTTAAGTATGTCTACACTCAAGCAATTAAAGTATGTTGAAGGGCACAATACTTTCTGGAAACTTGGGTCAAAAGCAGAGATTTTGCATTGCTTTTGGGATGCTTGTATATATTAACTTCTTTGCATAGCTTGAAGAAGGTAATTCTTAATGCTGCCTTCCAGCCTAAGTTCTGTTGTCTTTTTAATATGCCTCCCCATCCCTATGGCCCGAGCATTCAGTGCAGGTACTTAAGGAGGAATCTGATTTTAGGTTTGCCTTTTATTTTGCAGCGTTCTGTCACTGTTGCTTGACTAATTTTCCCTCTCTCTTCTCTTTTGTCGTTTGTTTTGTTTTTGTCCCCCAAGACGAACCGATGCACGTAAACGTGCTCTGGAAGTGGAAAGACAAAGAGCAGCCAAAGTTGCAAGCCTGCCACCTCCTCCACCACCGCCTTTTGAGGTATGTATCCATATGTATCACAACAGTGATCACAATTTCAGGGGTAGCATATATATTTATTGGTCTGACTCCTCCCCACAGGACATCCAGAGCTGGTGTTTGCATACTACAGTGGTTCAGCAAAAACCAAGAGAATAAATTAATTATATATTAGTACATTTCTTGCTACTAAGCCTGGGTACTTTATTGATCTCTTGTTATATGTGAATATTGTTTCTTGTAATCAGACTCATTTTTTTGTAGTTAATGTGGCTTTTTAAACTTTCATCATATCTCATTTTCATATAGTAGCCCCAGTGGTATGAGACTTTAAAGTGCTCTCTCTCAGCACATACATTACAGGCCTCCTCAGCTTTCTGTCATACTGATGCAGTTAGCAGCATTTTGTTTAGTTCTGCAATAAAGACAATTCTGTCTTTTTAGCTGTGAGGCAACTTTGGTGGGTTTTTTTCTCCCTTCAATTTCTTTTTCTTGTAGGCAGTACTAAATAAAAGGGAAGCTCTTTAGTTTTGATAGGAAACCATCACCCAAGTCTGTTGGGGAAGCTGCAGCCTTTTGAGATGTGGCTTTGTACCCCATTCATGCTGCTTTGATTTCATAGAGCTGGTGCATATGTGTAGAACTTCCTGCAGGGGTGCAGATCTGAGCTGCAGAAAGAACATAACATGCATTTTTACCTTGGAGTTAACTAATACAACCTGATGAATGCAGAGTATGTATAAGTTGCCTTGTGTGGTATTGTGCCCTTTTAGACCCGTTGGGTTCAGGGATATTCAAACTGCTGACAATAAAAGAAAGGTTGAGGTATACTAGCCCCTCTCAGAGTCAGTGAAGCTTTTCCCAGCTGCATCCCAGTACATTCTGTATGGGTCAGAGTGCAGGATGAGAGGGCTTTGATGTTGTATCTGGAAAAACTGAGTAACAGGTTTGACCCTCCCGGTTTTAAGAAAGATTAGGAGTACCCATAGCCTTTCATTAGTACAAGTTTCTCTCTATATTTTCTCATTTGCTGCCCACTGGTTTTCATGTTGTGTAAATGGGATGTGAATGAAGATTAAAGCAAATGTTGTAAGGGAGTTAGAGTAAAGTGTGGGGTTGTTTCTAGTGAAGCATATGCAGTATTGAAATTTAGAACATGTGGAATAAGGTCATGTCTGGTACAGTTCGGGTAAATTCACACACCCTTTCCCGTTGCTGTTCCCCTCTATGTTGTGCCACAGGGTGTGTTCCTGGTGTGTCTGGTGAAGTCTGTATCAGTCCAAACTTTGACTCTTTATTTCTGGGGTTTCAGGTGCTTCTGTTGCTCAGTTTGGCATTGTTGGGAAAGCCAAACAATGAGATGCTGTGGCTTTGCTTTGTAGTAACTTTTGCATTTTAGGTTGTGTCTTATGTCACATTTTATTTAACTCTTCCCCATAGATAGTCACTGCAGTTGACTTCCGTAACAACTAAAATGAGAAAGTATTTAATATGTAATACTTTTACTTAATACTTTGATCTAGCAACATCAGTATTGCATCTTCCTTTCCATTTTATAAATGCAGAATTTTCTCCTCATTCTTTAGTATTTTGTCACCAGGGAAAGCAAGGAGGCTTTTTTTCCAGGTTTCTCCAGGTTCTGGTGAAACCGGAATTGCACATACGATTGTGTTGGATGATACGTCTGGGTCAGTGCTCTATTTAAGTATTGCTCCTTTCCAAAAGTTAACGCATTTCCATCCATTAGCAAATGTCCTTTACTCACCTTTTCAACAAAGGTGATTTGTAACTGGTTTTAGCAGAGTTTGCAACATCTGGATTTTCTAGAGTCTGCGGGTTTTGTTTCTGCTATGAAGTTCATGTTGTGATAATGGCAGATTAAATCAGTAATTTTGCAGACATATTGAGTTTTTGTTGAGGAAAGAGCTCTGTTTCAGTATAGCACAGTGTGTCAATTTGTTCCATTTAAAGACTAGTTGACTTTAAGCCTTTTTTCTAGTTTTCATATCTGTATAGATTTTAATCCTTTTGTTGTAGACCTATGGCTGGGAGGGCACAGGGCTAAGAATAAAGTTATTTTCTTCAAATAGTTATTGGGTGCCATGTACTTCATGGGGGAAAATGTTAAGTAATTGAAAGATTAAGAGATTTTTATTCCTGTTTCTGCTTCAAGAGAGAGAAAACAAAAGATACTGACTGTCAGTCGGGGGAGGGTAAATCTAGGGCTTTGTCTTGCAAATGTGTTATTCAAAAGGCACTGAATTTAAATTGCTTAACTTTAAATCCTGTGAATTATAGCAAATTACAGGGTCATCTGAGTAAGTCTGCTTGTTTTTTTGAATCAGTTTGTATAAGGAGCTTATTAAATACAACTATAATCATACTCTGATGCTCTGTTGCAATAACAATTGACTATAATTTCATAAAAAGGAGCTAGGGCACTTTTGTTCATGGCATGATTACTTAGGGTATAAGAAATATTCTCTAAAGATACTCCTATTATTGTTATTTTACCCAATTAGAAAAGAAGTATTTTTACTCTAATGTCATGACCCATTTTGGTTCTCAGAATTATGGTTTTTAGGAGTTGAGGCCATATTTAGTTAGACAAAATGAAAAGTTACTTACTTGAAGTTAAACTGTAAACACCATTTTATTGAAAAGTGTAGCAGAGTTCTTGTGAACTTACTTTTTCTTACATGATCTATTAGATTTTTATGGAATGAAAATAAAATCTAAAAAGTGTTACTATACTCTGCTTGAGTATTTGTAGCATTTGTAGAGTTGGGGTCATGGGGTTTTTGTCCCATTTCATGATACTTTGCTGCTCCAGTTTTGCCAGATTTTAGTACAGAATTATTTGCTTTTGGAAGGAAGGAAAAAAAAAAGGGGGGGAGGGGTTACAAGATGGAAGTGTGGGGTTTTTTTCAGCCTAAATTGCTTTTGGCATAATTGGAAAATTGCAGCCTCCAACATAATTCTCACATCTTTGCAGCTTTTGAATAAAATTCTGGAGGTTTGATTGATTACATGTAATTAATAATTATTTGTTATTGGTTTGTTAATTTTAATTTTTTTAAAATAATTCAGAGATGTGTTTAATTGTACATTCTGAAAGTAACCCAGTACAGGGCAAGCACTGTAATCTGGCTGATGAGGTTTAGGCGTGGGACTTGTCTGTTTTCATGGCTATAATCAGTATCTGCCAGTGTTTTGGTTAATGTTGATCTGTTACAATCACTATGATTTGTATTGATTAAGAAATTTAGCCGTTTACTTTTTTACCTACTAGAATAACATGCAATAGTAAGTATTGTTTAAGGACCATAAAATAAGTTACTGAAATTCTGTTGGTAAGGCTAAAAGTAGTTTTAACAGTTTTGGGTCCCTTATGACAAGAAAGACATTGAGGGGCTAGAGCGTGTCCAGAGAAGGGCAACATAACTGGGGAAGGGTCTGGAGCACAAATATGCTGAGGGGTGGCTGAGGGAGCTGGGGATGTTTAGCCTGGAGAAAAGGAGGCTCAGGGGGAACCTTGTCCCTCTCTACAGCTGCCTGGAAGGAGATTGTATCCACCAGAGGATTGGTCTCTTCACCCAGGTAGCAAGTGACAGGACAAGAGGAAATAGCCTCAAGTTGCACCAGGCCAAGTTTAGACTGGATATTAGGAAAAATTCTTCACTGGCTTGTCAACCAGTGGAACAGGCTGCTTGGGGGAGTGGTGGAGTCACCATTCCTGGAGGTATCTAAAAGATGTGAGTTGTGGTGCTCAGGAACGTGGTTTGGTGGTGAATTAATGGCTGGACTTGAAGGTTTTTTCCAATATAAATGATTCTATGATTCTTTGATTTTCATTTAAAGACTTTACTTTCTACAGGCTTCATAAAATAGTGATAGTCAATACTGAAATTTTGTATGCCTCTTCTTAGGCAGAGATAAGTTTAAGATCAGTATTCCTGAGACTTAATGCTGCTCTGTGTGTGTACATTTCTTCATGGTCATGTTAGTTTCAGACCACTCAAGCTATGAATCTTTCTGGTTTAGTTAATATGGGTAAGAGCACCTTTCTAGAAGGTTGAGGGAAGAGGAAGCAGGGAGAAAATTAATGGAGATGGTAAGTACAAAGACAGGTCCTACAGGATACTGAGTAACCTAACCTGGCTACTTTGCTACTGAGAACAGGAGGCTACGCCAAAGAAGAGGGAGGGTCTGATGACTCAATGTTCAGGCTTCAGAAAATAGCTGAAATGTGTTAGTGTAGCCAAAGCTTCTAAAAAACCAGAGCAACCTAGCATTCTATGAATAGACACTTTTCAGTGAAGTTACAGAAAACGCTCTTTTCTCTGGTCAACCAGTAAATTGGACATAATGACTCTGAGTTTCCTGAAGCGAGTCTGTACTTGACAAGTGTTGCTTTGCTGTTAGGTATAATTATATTGTGGGTCTGTGGTTGCCCTGCTCTGAAGTGAATGTGACAGCTGTTGTAAGTGGGATTTGTATTAATGCATTAAACTCAAGTGCTTTTAAACTACTTTTGAAACATGACCCTGATGAGTGTCAATTTCTGTGCAGGGGTTTGCCTAAGACTGTTAGATGCTCTCAGTTATTAAAGCCCTCTAGATCTGCCTTGTGCTGATGTGGTTTATTAATTAGTACTTGTATATAAGGTTTTAAACAACATTTTCAGGACAGAATTTGGTGGGGTGGGTTTCTTTTAATAATAATTTAGCTATACAGATCACTTCTGTTTAGTTGCTTTGGTGGAGATAGTGTTCTGTGATAACAGCTGTAGTTGTACTTCCCTTCTTAGAGTTGTGAAGTGAAAAAGATCGTTGCAGTGAAGGCCTGTGGTGCTGGCAACTTTTCTGCTACACGTTACCATATTGCTGAAGCTTTGGTGGACAGAGAAGTGGATGGAGAGCAGGTGATTAACTCCAAGTGTTTGTGCTACAGTCTTACATATATGTTTCTTTACCTTGCATACATTGTCTGGATATCAGCCCTTGGATTTTCTAGAACCTTTTTAAAGATGGGAACTTTTATAAAGCAGCTGTTACACTAGCTACTAAAGAGAATCTCAGATGGGCAGGCTTATAAAGCCTATTACGTGCTCAGTCACTTAGGGGATCCCACCTGGCAGTCCCTTGTGAACAGGCTTTTATGAGGTCAGATCACAAGACTGGTATAATGTTCAAACACCCAAACTGAAAGACTTGTGGCTTATGCTGAATTGATAGCTGCAGTTGCCCTGTATTTTTCTCTTCCCTCTTTTTAGCTATGTACTCCCAGACTTGCCTTGTGTTTGCCTTGTTTATTTGAAATGACTTTTTTTTTTTCCTAAGTGTATTTTTATTTTTATGTCAGTAAGAATTTTCTTCTTTGAAAGTTGCAGATTTTTTCTGGTTTCCCAAATGAGATTGAAAATATTTCAGGGATTTTTTTCTCATTGTTTTAAAAAAACCCCATGAGAATAGAAATAAATATTCAATCTGTAATCTTGACCATATCATTCATTTTACCATGTATTGTAGGAAAAATAACCACTGTATAACCACACTATAACAAATAAATCATATAAATAATTTGCCCTGTACAGCTTGAAACTGTACTTTGTCACCTAAACTTACAAAATGTGTAACTATGAATTTTTTCTAAAGGTAAAAAGTTATTTTGGTCCTGTTTGCAACATAAACATTCGAGGATGTTCATATGGCATTGTATGTCTTTTTTAAAGTGGTTTTGCTGCAGAATTATTCATTGATTTATTGTTACATATCTTTCAACTATCTAAGAATTTTGTGAACTAAACTGTTGATTGACTGTCAGCCAGATGCTCATTTAGCTGCTCAAGAGGAAGGGAGACGTTTGGAGGAACTACACAGGGAGGCAGAGAGGGAGAGAAGAAAGCAGCTTGAAAAGGCACATGTTAGAGGAAGTCATGCCTTGAAGAAGATCCAATTGGCCAAGGTAGGCAAAAGACTTATGTCTGTTTTTAATGTCAGAACGACCACTAAGTAAATTGTAGGTAGGTTATTAATAAAGGAATTACATTTACAGGAGGGAAAATGATGGACTAAATAAAGTTTGCAGAATGTCTTTGGAAAAAAAAAAATCAGAATCTGTTTGTTTTGTTATCTGGAAGGAGTGAGAATGAAAGAATATACTCTTAATTTTTGTTATCTGAATGTTTGACCAGCTATTAACCAGTAGGTAATAGTCAAGCAAAACTTTTTCAATAGATGATGAGTTCTGATTTTCCACATTAGCTTCAGTTGAAGTTGGTGATTCTGTAATTCAGGGGAAAAAATTATTGCTAAGAAGGTAATGAGGTTTTTTTTTATTTTTTGAAAACTTTTCAAAGTTTTTACTTAAAGACTGACATTCTGTTAGTATGCAAGTCTGGAAATGTTGAAATAGTTTCCTTTAAGAAATGAAACCGAACTACTTAGAAAAGTCTTTGTACTAAGATCTATACTCAAAAAATTTTTATTGTCTGATAGGGTCACAAGTATTTTTGGTGGCTAGAAGAAGAAAAGCTTGCTTTTGGTCAGCGGGGATATGACTGGCCCTGAATGAGTAACCAAACTAAACTGGAGATTTCTGGAAATATTACTTGTGCTCCTGAAATTAACAGGAAAAAAAAAACCCCAACAGACTTTGGGATTTTTTTTTTAAATAGCTCTCACATATAATCAGTGTGCCAAAAAGTATTTAGTTTTTATCTTAAAAAGCAGCAACTGCTGAATAATATACTAACAAAAGTCACTTGGCAGAAGAAGTACTTGTTTACCTTATAAAACAGAAAGTTTAATTTTCTTGAGGAAAGTTGGCCTACAGGTGTAGAGTCTGCTCCTTTATTTAACATTAGATCTTCTAGGTACTATTGGTGACTCCTGTATCTAAAGGGCTGATACAGCCTTCTCCTGAGGAAGCACTTTCTCCCTAGAATAGGATTAACTTTGAACATGAACCAAACATCATGGTGACCCAATGGAGGCACTTTGTATAAGTCTTGATATGTGGCTCTCTGAATGTGAACACTGAAGGTTTCTGTTATCCCTTCTGTATTCTTGAAGGACAGGGAAAGACTCCTGGAAGAACTGGAGCAAATGCAAGCTCAGGATCGGATGCGCAGGAGACAGGTTGTCGCACAGATGCCACCTCAGCTTTCAGTGCCACCATACAAACGCATGGAAATAAAAGAAGAATGGCAGAGAGAACTGGAGTCTGCATTTGAAGATATGTACAGTGACAGGAGTAAGTTCTTTGTTGGAGGTTGCTGAATCTGCTGCCCATAAAGGAGAGGCTGCTGCAGCTGCCTCTTCCCAGGTCCAGCCGGTAGCAAGGCCATGTGTGTATTCATAGTTGGCACACACACAAACAGCCTTCCAGGGCACATCCATACAGCTGTCTGTGCAGGCCAACAGGGAAAACACAGCACAGCACTCACATTATTTGTGCTGTACAAACAGCACGAGTGACTTCTGTTTACTGCTCTGCCTGATCAAGATGAAGGCCTTTTAGTGGGATATATGTCTGTAACATGGTATGGGTCCCTCTAGCAGTTGCTCTTAGACAGTCTATCCAGGAGTTGTCTCCTGTATGCCAGGTCTCTTATCTGCTACACTGCAGATCCTCCTCAGGTCTTAGACACCCAGTCTACCCAGTAATTCATGCTGGAGCCTGGAGCCTTAGAGTTACCTCTCATGCTCATGTATGTACTCAAATGCACATGTGCTCAAATATGAGCTATGGATCACTTGGTGAATAGTTGTAGACACTTGCTCTTCTGCATGCTGATACTCATACCCACCTAAATGCACTCATTGTGGCCTCTACAGTTGGCAATGCTCTAGACACAGGGGCACCTGCGGCTTCTGGTCCCTGTTCCAGTTGCTGGCCCTTATATATCTATGCACACACATGCATACAAAACACAGCATTCCTCACATAGGAAAACAGCTACAAGTGGAATTCAGTGAGGAGACAGAACAGACTGTCAGACACAGTGCATGGCCAGACAAGTGTACTGACTATCTCATTTTGTCTGACTGTTTTTACATTTTTATTTCATAGTTGTTCCACCCCTGACTAACTTGATCCTTTCCTTTCCCTGCCTTGAATTCCTCCTAAGTATATGGAACAAGCATAGAATTTCAAGGGCAGTAACTCCCTCAGTCAGTAAGGTGATCACAGGAGAATTCCTTTTGTACAGTCTTCTGGGATTTCACACCTGGGCTGTGCAGTCACACTCCTATAACAGTCTTGTGAACAGCCAGGTCAGGATGTGTCTTTTCCCCGATGAAGTTACTGTTGTCATGTGTAATTTTTTTTTTGTGAGCTGCTTTTGGTGTAAAGCTGAACCTTTCATCACATCAACTTTTATTTTGAAAAACAGCATATCCTAGTGGAAAACTGCTGTGGAGGTTCTGAATGAATAGATGGCTGTTGATCTAAATGGTTTTGAATCTTGTATTTTGGCGGGGGAAAAAAGTTGGGTTAAATCTGTTGTGAAATAACCTGTTGATATTTGAATTTCCTGGGGACGTGTGTGAGTGTAGTCTTGCAATGTTGTTTGATGTGTATTCCAAATGGTCATTTTATTTCATTGTGCTCTTTTAATTAGACATGAAAGGAGACCTGATTTTGCAGTTTGAGCCGCAACCTTTGCCAACCCCTTCTGACAGAGCTCAAGATAATGATCTTGATATCTCTTTGGAGCATGAATCTGCTTGTGACACTCAACCAGAGCTTCCTTGTGATACTCAACAAGAATCAGAGCATGTGATAGAAGAGGAGGTCCCTAGTGAACCAGAAAGTAAGACTTCTAAACTTCATATTTAACTTAAATCTTTTCATTTTATATTAGAAAAAAATAGTATATCAAATAAATTTTAGTAATAAGTAAAATGCCTTAGGTAGTAAAGCTTCTTAATATGCATAAAATAATTCAGTATAATTTGGTTTATGTTTAGCTTAGATGATAATATCCTAATGATTATGAATTTAAAAATGAAAATGTGACTTCTTTTTCTGATATGCTTGAGTTTATTAGTATGCTGAGAATAATTTTCAGTTGTAAGAACTACACTGTTAGTAGTCATAATTAGTCCTGTGTAATTAGTGTAAATTATGGACTGATGCTGATGTGTGAACTTAAATATTTTCCATATTGAGATATTTCAAAGTTGAAGCTTTATAGTCTGCTTACTGTGTGTCCTTTATGTTCAGGTTTGTGGTTGAGCTGCTGCATATTGTGAGTAGGCTGGAACAGATGCATGAGTGTGTCCTGTTTGCTTGTGGCATGTCCAGGGTCACGTGTGAGCCAGTGTCTCAGTGAACTTTGGTGCTTGGCCAAGCACTTCTGCATCCCTTGGGTGGCAGAGTCTGGTCTTTGGTCTGTGGTGCATTGTGTTGCTAGTGCTGATAGAAAGCAGAGGGGGAATGGTACTGCATATTTCCGCTTTTATAGTTTGACTATAAAACACTGCATCTAGCTTAGTCCTTGTTTTCTAGCTTGCAGAGACAAATTACTGCTTCTTTCTTGCAGGTAAGAAAAAATTTTGCTAAGATTTAAAAAATGCACATAAGGTATTTGTCCAACTCTGTAAGCAATAAAAAAATAGAGGGTTTTTTAATGATATGAAGATATTCATTACCCAAAACTCTTAACAGTCTATATTCTTTATAGGGCATGAAGAAGGAAAAACTTGCCAACCTCGATCAAAACTTGCCTTAAAGAAATTGTTGAACAAAATCAGAAGCCAAAAGGAGGAGTGGACATCAAAAAGTGAGAAAGAGAGTCAAAGTGAATTTGAGACTATTGAATCAGGCACAATTGCTAGTGAAAAGAGGCCATTATGTGATCTAGAACTTAACAAGGAGCAGCAGAAAAATACAGTGTCTGAAGCCAAAGGTACACAGTACATACTTGCATCAAAGTTTGTTGTGTAGGAGCAAAAAGACGGGTACAGAGGGACTATGACAGTGCCTGTGACAAAACTGTTTAATGAACTTCCAGTGTTAAATGTTTTGTCAGTTTGAATGAAAGTATAGTTTCCTATCAGTGCCCACAAGGCATTGTGGATTTGTTGAAACCACAAAAAGGAGAGGTTTTTGCTCTTATGTCCCACTTGTCCTTTATGATCTTGAAGAGAACAGATGTTCAAAAATACCTTTCTGTCTTTCAAATCTCACTCAGATTGTTGTCACACTTGGTGTTGCCGTACTTTAGTAGGTGTTTGCTTTCAGGGATAGAATTCTCAGTGCAGAAGTCAGCACTGAAGTTCTGCACCTGTAGAACTGGAAAAGCCACTTTCTTTGGAGATTCAAAGCTGTGAATGTCCAAGACAAGCATAAGCTGATGAGTGGAATTTTTTTTCTGCTTTTAGGCACCATTCTGAAAAACGTTTTTGTAGAATTGGAATTTATGGCAAGTGGACATTGCAATTTGTTTGATAGCCAGATCATCTTGGGTTTACTTCCCATGTCTGTCCTTGGTGCCCTTCTGGTTAGACTAATGTTGAATTGGTGATCTTGCATGCTGAGTGTGATTTCTGAAGTTTTAAAGTGATCAAGTTGTGGCATGTGTTTTAGTTGTGTGGATTTTTTGCTTTGGGGTTATTTCCTTTCATAGGGTGCTGCTTTTTTTTAAGACAAAATGAAGCGATTTAGTTCCATCATGTACATGACTGTGCCAACATAATGCCTGGGGACTGGAGAGTGCAGCATGGGTGAAACCATGCCTTGGGGAAAATGTGCTGCTATTTGAAGCTAACAGTACAGGACTGAGACTTGCTTTTTGTGCAATAGCCAAATGTTAGATCATTTGCTCAGTACTGCCAGTTTTCGACCCTCTTTGTTCCAAGAGGTTAACGTGTGGCTTTTGATTCTTCAGGATGAACTTGCTCTTGGGCTCCCAAGTAATATTAGAAATAATTTTCAATCCCACTGAAGCTGGGTCATTACTGTGTATTCAAGAAAGACACATAATAAGGGAATATTAAACACTTAAATAATATAAAAAACTGATTTTCTGGCTTATGGAGACAGGCAGAGTAGTAGAAGGTAGTTCTTTTCAAGAGCAGCTTATGCATTTTATTGAGAGATACTGGGAAACTGTAAGGCAAAATGTAAAGAAGAACCAAGGCTCACTCTGACTGCAATTACAACTAAAAACCGTGTATTTTAGACCCTATGAAAATGTTGGAAAATACGGTTGCAGATGAAAAATCAGTTCTAATCCACCCTCAAGAACAAGCAGCTAAAATCAGAATGGAAGAGGCAGCTAAAATAAGAATAGAAGAGGAGAGACAGAAGTGGGTAAGTGTGTTTGTATTTATTCTTATCTCAGTTGTGGTGTAAAAAAATGATTTACAGAAGATGTAAAAATGTTTCAGGTTACACAGCAGCTATAAGTGCTCTTAACATTTAAACTTTCACTGTAACATTTTCTATACTTCTCAAAAGCAATGAAGGTGTAGCTGGAATTTAGAATGAAGTGGAAACCCCCAGTTTCTTCAAATCTAACAAGTGCTGTTGGCAAGGGTAATCATAGTTAAATGAGAATCCCACTTGTACATTAATACCTTTGTCAGCAATACACAACTCTGAAAATTTTATTAACCCTGTGTAATAATGTAGGAAAGTCTATGGGATTGTGTTTAGAGTGACAGGAAAAGCATACAAACCTTGAGTAAATTTTTTATTTTGGTTATCTGGGAAGCAAATGCAGAAAGTTTTTTGTGTCTCTGGAAATGCTGTATTTATTACATTTAGAAAATAATAACCTTGTGCGTTATTTCATTATATCTATTGTGTATGTGTTTCATTGTATTTTAATTTTTGTTGTATCCCTAGAGACCTACCAGCTGTGGTGGTTTACCAGTTAAAAAAAAGAAGTTGAAATTTGGGTCTATGTGCAGCCTTCAATTGTAAAGTCTAAGTTCAGAAATAAAGAAAACAAAAATTTGACAAAATAGTAATATTAAAAAAAAAAAATACAAGCAACAGATCCTTTATGAAAGTGTGGCTACTTTCGATGCCTTGGGAAGGCTGACCTGGAACAGAGACTGGACAGAGCTGAGAATAAAGTAGATATTTATTAAAGGGCCTTTAAGGGAACACCTTGGACAGTACAAGAGCCTGGCCAGGGCTACACCCAAGGCGGACCCAAAATGCTCATAAAATGGACACCAGGTCATGAGGTCTCACACTTTTATAAGTTTTATTCCATTTCCATATTGGGGTTTAATTGTCCAATTACAGCTTCAAATTATGAAGCCCCATCCTTCTTGTTTTCTCTCTTCACTCCACTGTTGTTTATGCTTTTGGGCCTGAAAACTTGTAACACTTTAACCTTCATTTCCTCCCACTTTGCACCTGGCCAGGTGTAGGTAGTTCTGTGTCCACACGAACTGTTCTCAGGTCCAGCATTTTCTTGGTTTGCTTTTCCTGACATCCCTGTTCAGACTGTCATTAAAGGCTGTTGTCTACTTCATCTTTGCCAGTACTTTGACGTTTTTCTTTGCTTCCATTCTAAAAGCACATATGCTATCACTAAGTGTGGATCTAAGTGAATTGTAGCTGATAGGTACATGGAAGGAGAATAAAAATAAACAGACAACTTCAGAGGTTTATGGACTGCTCTCAAAGTGGTTATTCATTAGCTATTTCAGAAGCTTTTGTGAAGCTTGAATTAATGTTTAGATGTGTTGGACTCTGATGAAAAACTGAGTAAAATACAAAATAGATTTTTCAGGTAAGTATAAGACAGGACTTTTTCAGTCTTTGGAAAATAACGTATCTTGAGTGGATTCTGATTTTATCCATGTTACTAATTTGAGAACAGATAATAATGCAATAGTAAATGGATTCAGGGATTGGTAGAAGTATTGAGCCAGCAAAACAAAGTTATTCCTGTAGATTTTGGAACTACTTTTAAAGGCCTATTGCAATTTGGAAATACCTGTCACTGTAGAATAACAATAGCATTTCTTCTGTAATGTAATTTGGAACCAAGGTTTGTGTGTGGTGGTGTGTGCGAGCAGTCTGGTTTCTCTGTCATTCAGTTCTAGAGATTCCCCCTTATTTTTCTTTGTGATAGAATAAGGAAATAGAGAAACAGAAACAGGAGCAGCTGGCCTTGATTAAAAGAATTGAAGAAGAAAAAGCTCTTTTGGAGGCTGATTATCTGAAGATCCAAATGCAAACCTGTTTGGAGGAGGCTAAGAAAAAAAAAGAAGAGGAAGAGCAAGGTCAGCTGGTGAAAAGCCACAGTCTCCCTTCCACAGATCAGCAGAACCAAATGGAACACGAGGTGAAGAATTACAGAAAATTGTGTAGCTTTTTATTTACTGTTACAATAAAAATAAAGAACACCATTTACCAATTTTAAACTGTATCAGTTAAGACAATTTTTATTTTCTTAGGCTGTGAAGTAGAAATTTGTACGTATTAAAGCTTCCTTTTCTGCTGTACAAGCTTCTATTTCACATGGTGTCTCTGGATCCAGAGGAGTGGCATGAATCTGTGACAGGGGAGGTTTAGGTTAGATGCTGTGAAGAAAAAGGTTTTTACCCAAGAGGATGGTTGGGCACTGGAACAGCTCCCAGAGAAGTGGTCACAGCACTAAGCCTCTCTGAGTTCAAGAAGTGTTTGGTCAATGCTCTTAGGTGGATGCTGTGACTCCTGGGGATGATCCTGTGCAGGGCCAGGAATTGGACTGTGATGACCTTGTGGGTCCCTTTCAACTCAAATATTCTGTGATTCTATGATTGTGACTTCTGCTGTTGTATTGTCTCTCTACAGTCCGAGGGGTAGCACATCTGTTTATAATACCTGTTAGTAAAATCTGATTATAGTCAGACAATGATTGTGCACATAGACATAACCTTTTTCAAGAAGGAAAAAAAAATAGTGGGGAAAAAAAATCTGCCTCTGTCTTTGTTTAAGTCTCAAACAGATGCTTAAAGAAGAGGAATTTATGGAGGATGTTGAAGGAAAGTGATCTTTTTTATATATAAACTCTGGCTTTATTTGCACAACTGGTACTCTTTTGAGAGCCTGATTGCCTTAGAAGTGCAGCTACATTGGCTCATTGTTCCCTGAGTTTGCAGGGTATATTTACCTTTTTAGGCTGAGCTGCTGTAAGCACCATTGACTTTGATGGTGTGTGCAGAGAGAGGCTGTAGCTGTGGGCCATCTGTTCTAGAAACTCCTTTAGCTTCATTGCCTCAGGCTGAAATCTGACAGACTTCAAACGTGGTACCCAGCGGCTTCTGTAAACTTAGGCAGAAGAACATACAGCTTAAGGTTGCTGCCATAATAGTTTTCTGTGAGTTAGTTGTATATGTGCAATTAAAATTATTTTATTTTGATTAGATTGGAAATGAATCAGAAACCAGGAGTCTGGGAGAAGACAGTCACAGACAGATGATACGTAATTTTCAACAACACCTTCTGCAGCAAAAAAGGTAAGTGTCTTTATGGAATGTAGTGTCTTTATGGAATGCCTGTTCAGAGTAATTTGAATTGCCTTGATTATTGGTAGTTCTTTTTGCACTGCTCTGAAAAAATTCACGTTTTCTCTCTGTTAAGGTTGCACAAACAAACCATTGAAGAAGCTAGAAAGAATCTACAGAAATATCAGAATACACTGAAGCAAAGGTACTTGTCTAGTTCTGAAATACCTCTGAGCACAGGGGAAGCAAAATCCATTAATTTAGAGCCCGTTTCAGAGCTGCTCCTACAGATGCGAGGAGCACAGCCGACACAGCACCAGGCATCGGAGCAAGTTCATGCCCAAGAGTACACGCGGTCATTACCTGCGCTTTCAGGAACATTGGGTGTGGTGGAAAAACCATCTTCACAGAAGCAGGAAGAGCAAGTGCATAGTATTTGTGCTGAAAAATCAGTGCAGTTTTCAGAAGCATCAGAATTGAAGCATGGAGAGTTTCACTTGCCCTGTGACTATCCTTCACAGGAACAAGTGGGAGTGTTCAAAACGGCCAGTAATCACATCAGGGAGCCATTCCAGACCCATTTACTATCAGGGTCAGTCAGGAAAGAAGTGACTGCAGTAAGAGCACCACCAGAAGCACGCCAACAACGCGTTAGATTTGTGTTGCCTGCAGAAAGTTCCTCTGAGTCTTCAGAAACAGTACACTCTAGAGAGTTATCTCAGAAGATATCTAACTATCAAACCAAGACACAAGCTGGAGAAGAGCATCCATTTAAGACTTCCCTCATGCCAGCAACAAAGAGATCAGCCTCAGCGGATCCTTTAGTCTGTCAGCAGGCATCTGTAGAGAGCAGCAGTAAAACAAGCCCTGGTCAACTCCTCAATCTTTCAGAACCCACAATTCTAGCACAGGAAGAACCTAAAGCCCAGGGTGTTGAGGAATTCTTGACATCAAAGGCAGGAGATGCATCTTCATTAAATTATTCTGGTATACTAAGTTTAAGGGACAGTGTGTTGGCCTCATCAGAAAGCATCCAAGCTCAGCAAAGGTATTTGAAAGAATTGCAAGAGCAGCTAGATGCACAGAGAGAAGCTCTTCTTTCTAAACAGAGAATACAAGAAAAACTACTTTTACAGAAGCAAGATAAATTGAAGGAGCAGATGCAGAGACAGCAAGAGGCTTTGAAAGAATTGCTAAACAAGCAGGTAAGCTTTATAAACACTTTGGATGGGTAATCTTCTGGTAGGTGATCAAGCTTTAATAGTCACTGCTACGGTTTACCCCATGGAGTGTTGATAGTTTTAGGTGATACACCATAATGAAAATTTTAATTAGGACTTATAATTTTTAATCAGTACTTTCCCTCTATAAAGCTCCAAGAGCACAGTTTTGTTAAGTCTAACAGAAATACTGTGAAGGTCTATGCTTGGTCTCTAAACATAATGCCTATTAAAATTGTTATGTTGTCTAAAATACATGTAGATAGAGTTGTCTTGATATCTATAAATGCACCTGTATGTGTAAAATAGCCCTTGTATTAAAAATATTTAAGTAATACCTGAAAGGATATAATAAGCATCTTGAATAGATAATTTTTAAAGCTTGTCTCTTTGTGTGTACCCACTAGGAAATTGGTTTGGCAGCTGCAGTCTTGAGTTGTAATTTGCTTGTTCCTTGGTAACAGAAGAAAAATCCAAGTTTATTTTTTAGCTTCTAAAGAGCCTCCTTTTGCCTCTCCTTGTGGTTTTTTTTTTTTAAACAGAAGCCATCTTAGAAGAATAACTGTTCACTATAGTTCCTGTCTTTTGATTTTTCAGTCTCCAAGCAGCTAAAATTCTTGAGTTCAGGAGCTGCAAAGCAGACTTTTCAGGAATTGTTCCTGTTAAAAATTGAGTATTCTCGATCTAATCTCACAAAGGCCTTGAAAATGTAACTAAGTGTGTTTTAGCACATTAGGTTTGTAGAGCTCAGTAAAATACCTCCATGTCCAAATGTTTCTGTGAGCTAAGCAGGTCTGTCTGGTATTGTGCATAATTGAACTACTTTCTCAACATGCTCAGTATTGTCCTGCATGAAATACGCACAAGAGAAAATGCTCTTTTAATAAGTGAGTATAAATATAATCTTGTAAAAAATTGCTTCCCCCCTTTTAAGGTGAGACAAATGTGCCCAAATGAAGAGATGACAGAGGCACAAAAGCCTGCCATGATTAAGAGAACTGACTTCTTCCAAGTCTCAGAAAACTACCAGCAAGAGAGTGGCAGGAGTAAATCTCACGGAAGTGAAACAATTTCACGGTGCATTGGTCCAGTTGAGAAAACTGGTAAGGCTGTTATGTTATTTTTCATGATAATTTTTGCTTCTTTACAGCTGAGATGGAGTTCTCTTCCATCTCTCCAAGTTAATTTGAGGTGTGTGTGCGTACACATATTATTGCACCATATTAAACTTTGTTTTGCAGAACAATCTGAGAAAGTTCTCTGTAGAGAACAGAAATGGAGAACTTCCAAACCACCAGTGACAAAAGTCAAGTTAGGCCTTGGTTTGGAACAACATGAACTTAGTGTTATACCAGAGGTAGACACACCGAAGAGTTGCAGCCTCTCTTTGGCAGGTAATGTATAAAATGTGTAATAAGTGCTGTTACGAGAAGCAGATTGGAGGAATATAATCTTTTCTGAGGAGTCTTTGAGATTATTAGAAAATAATAGCTGATACTGTTGCCTTTCTTAAAGTATAATTTATATACTAGCAATGTTGTAGTTCAGCAATTTATTTTGTGAGTATCTGTCTAGAAAAAATGTAACTTAAACAAAATTTCACCCGGAAAAGAAAATCCAGTTACTCCATGGCCTGAGTTCCCTGTTGATTTTTCTTTTGGGCAGGATCTGTGTTGATAGGCAGTTGTAATTCTAAAGAGAAGTTGGTAGGTTTTGTTTAAAGGTTTACCTTTTGATCATACCAAGAAAGTGACTGTGAAATCTTTCAAATAAGGTGTTAATATCAAAGGTGGTCTATAGAAACTTTTAGACCGTCTTTTTGGGTTATTTTTTCTAGTTAAAAAACACTAGTTGCAAAAAAAAAATCTGAGAGCAATAAAAATTTTATAAATATATTTGTTAAAGTCTGCAAGCAACGCTTTGCAATTCTCTATAAGGAACATTATTAAACAGGTACAACAAACTCATGTTTTCTAAAGGTAAACATTTAATTTTTTTCAGTGTCTTCATATCTAAAATGTAATGCATATTTTACAAAGTTTTTTATGTTGTGTTCTTAAAAAGGCTGAGCAGAACAATGTAATTATAGGCCCATCAGGCTGGCATTCATTGCAAAATAACAAAACAGCTGATATGGAACATCCTTCAGTTAATGAAAAGTAATTAATGCTAGTCAGCATCAGTTTATGCAGAACAATTCTTGTTGGACCAATTTGGTATCTTGATTAGACAGCAAGTTCTCTTTGGGAAGGTTTTGATGGAAGAATATCTTTATGTTCTCAAAAGCACTTGGCTTAGTAGCTTACACTTAGCTGTATAATACTATTATGATCCACAAGTGATTTATTCCTATATTATCAAATCATTGGTCATGGTAGGTTGTAAAAACTTGAGATTTTTATTGGTTTGGGTGGCCAAAAAGGGCTGTTTTGTGGGCTGGGTTGTTGAGAAAAAAATTTTTAAACCAGAGCAGAAAACCTGTATTACCTCTGGATCTGGAGAAGTTACTGCAAGTTTTCTTGGATTTGCTGTGTGAAAAAAATTGTTTGATAAACCTTCTTTTTTTTGAAGAAATACTTTGGTGGAGTTAGGAATTAGTTTTTGAGAACTCTATGATCTGTATAATTTGTAGCCTGTATAATGCATAGACTGGTGTGATATGGCTAAATTCATTAAAATGGAGACCATACAAATTCAGCAGTTTACTTCTGTAGAATAGAATGTGCATCTTAATGTTCGTCATGAAGTGCAAAACTCTTCCTTTTTATACCTAAACTGATTACAGATGTTTTAAATTCAGATAAAACAGATGCTGGTAGTAGAGAAACTTCTCTGATTTCAGCCTCTGGGGAGTTTGCATGTGTGAAACGTCACAGTCATGCTCTTCATGAAGGCACCTTTTCTTTAGGCATAGCACACTATGAAGGAAAAGCCTCCAATGGAAGTCCAAAGCAAACTGATCCATCAGGGAGGTTATTAGAAGAATTGCTGATGATGGCTGCTGAAACTTCGTGTGAGTCAGGTGAGGAAATCCTCTCCCTTCAAGAACACCAGTCAACATTGATGATTTTGCTTCTGTTTATTTGTAGAATATGATCTGACTTGTTAAAGAACATGCAGTGCTATTTAATGCTATTGAATTTTGACTGTAAAAAAGAGTGTTTCAATAAGCACTTGTTTCAGAATGAATGAGTTTTTGTCTTTTGGGTTTTTGTGATCCATTACCATTCTGGTAACAAGTCCACACTGCAGTATACTTCACTGCTGGTCAACAGTTTCTTGTCCAGGGCATGTGCTTTTCATCTGTAACCTTTAGAATTGTAAAGGTTTGCAGGTATTCCAGGTAGGAACCTGTTTTGGGCAGACCAGTGAGTGATGTTCCTGATTCAGTACCCAGTGACACTTGTAATGATACAGAGGAAATCAGTGCTTAAAAACACCTCTGGAGTGTTAATGTGTAGATATAGATGTCCGCTGAAAGATCAGTGTGTGTAAGAATTACTTAAAAATATGGTTGAGACAAAAAAAAGGCTGAGGTCATCATCAGCTCAAAAAAACTTTGAAAGAATCATGTCCTAGGTGTGACGGACAAGAAAATTGAGAATTGTAGAATATTTCAAATTTTAAGGCCTGTAAGGATCATCGAGTCCAACTCCCTGCTTCTCCCAGGATTACCTAAAACTCAACCAATTGCCCAGTTGCTCCTTGAACTCTGATGGCCTTAGTGCTATGATCATTTCCCTGGGGAATGTGTCCCAATGACTGACCACCCTCTCAGTGAAAAACCTTTTCCTAATGTCCAATCTGAGCTTGCTCTAATGCAGCTTCATTCCATTTCCTTGTGTCCTATTGCTTTGTTCAGTGCCAGGGAATTACTTTGTATCTGCAATTTCTGTGTAACTGGGGAGTTGTGACTATCAGCTCACAGTGCATTAGCCTTGACTCTCAGCTTGTGAGACTAACACAATGCTAAGAGTTGAGCCAGATACCTGGAATTTTCAAGTAGCTGTGACAGCTCTCCTGACTAGGAAAAGTTTGTGCATATCCAGTATTCAGGAGAGGTCCATTCTACTTCGACCTTTTCTAGTAGCCATCATAGGCTTTTCACATGCTCCACTGTGAAAGGAACAACAGTGCAGTATTGTAAGGACTGCTTTAGCTCTAGTCTTGTCTGTCTGTGAAGAGCTTTTTATTGAGCAAGAACACCTTTGAGGATAGGCCATGTTCATAGGTGGCAGAGTTATTCTGATTCCATAAAATAAAACAAGTTGTTTTGGTTAGCAAGAAAAAAGTTTTTGTTAGAAAGCTTTGTGAATGTTCAAAATAATTTTGTTACAGGGACATTGAAACCTACTAAACATGTTATGGGTAACTTGACTGGCTTTATAAAAGAACAAAGATGACTAGTTTGTAAAACATTCACTAAAGCAGTTTGAAGCTTATTACAAGATGACAGTGTTGCATGGTCCAGTACAGTTTTCAGTATCCATCTAAAATATAACTGGAGCTGCAGAGGAAACTTGGCAGCTTTCATATGCCCATCGTTACAAGCAATACAACTATGTAGTACACATCCCTTGGTTCTGCTAGAAATTTCACCACTGGCCCTAAGCTTTAATTTTTCATTTAGTTTGCATCGAGACATCATTTCCAATTCAATCGGATTTACATGGAATTGGAGTTGTTTTGAATAAGTACATATAAACTCATTTTCCTTCAGCTGTTTCTTTATTTCTCAGAATGCCCCTTTTGAAGTATATCTATCTTTGGACTTCGATTATCATGAAAACATTTTGTCTTTTAACAATATTTGAAAAAAGACTTGTATTTTTCTGAGGAAGTTGTAGAACCATTGCTAGAGCAGCTGTTACAAATTAATATAAAATATCTTGGTGTAGTGTTTTCTTACATTATAGAATATTATATATGAACAATGCAATAGTTTATGTAAGAGGATTAGGAAACTTCATGTGAACATCTCTATTAAAAGAAAAAAAACCCCAAAGCTTCTGTGATTATGTGTTTAAGAGGATTGCCCTCTTGAGCAGATCAGCAACCAAAAGTGCCAGCAATAATCTTGATAATGTGTAGGCTGTGAGACTCTGTGGTACTTTCAGTAACTAGTGTGGTATTTCAGCAAGAAAATCTACAATCCCTTGCACTTTAAGTACAAAGTTTCTGAAGGGAAAATTTAAGGTTCATTTTAGGTTGTTGCTTATCATTTTTTATTTAATTTGGTTTTTAGATTTTTTTTTCCTACTTGATTCTTACCCAGAACATGTTTGCATTTTTCTCATGTTTTCAAGATGTAATTGTATCTCTACAGGTAAGAGCAGATGAGTGCTTTGTGTGATCCTTGACCTTGTTCTTTGAAGTTATGTTCTTGGTGGTTTGAACTTTTGACCAAATAATGTAAGTCTTTACAACTTAAAAGTTGTGCTGCTTTCATGATTACAGAACCACTAGATGTGTAAAAATCCTTAGTCACAGCTCACATGCTTTTCAAATCAGACATAAAAGATGAAAAGAGAAAGTTGAAAAATCTGCTTTTTACATGCAGATGCTTTATCAACAAAGCTTAGTTTCCTTTGATAGGAGAGTTGCCTTGGGTAACAGGCTTTTTTTAAAAAGTTTGTAATTAGCTGCCTGTATAATTTGCCTCTCAAATTTAGAGGCAGCCATGTCTGTAAAATGGGTCTTAAGGACTGCTTGTGGTTAGGGAGGGTGAATCCCCGTGCTCAGTATTGAGTGTTTGCAAGTGCTACACAGCCTGATCAGCTGGTTGCAGCTGAAGTGATGTTGCATTGAGCGACACCGGTGAGTCTGAAATCTGAGTTGCTCTTTCACATGCCACTGATGCTTTGATAGGATGAGTTGGGAACTTTGGACACTTGATGTCCTTTCCAATCCTATTTGGTTAGAGTGAGCTGATAGAATTAAAACTATTAATAGGGAATTGCAGAGTAACCCTACAGGTGGGACAGGCAATTTGATGGCATAAACCTAATTTCCTTAGGAAGTCAGCATGGAACTAGTGACTAGGTTTGACACATACACCTCTTCCACAGTTCTCCTTCAGGACATATAAACAGGCTTGTCTCTCTGTATTGATCTGCTGTGGCTCCCTTGAACAGTGTTCCAGATGTGATTCTCTCCATGTGTTGCTACTCTGTACAGGGATATTATTCCAAGCATGACTTTTTTTGTGATCCAAGCTAACCTAAGATTTCAATATATTTTTAGTAATCACAAATGATTTTCCGTAATTCAACATTTAAACAGACTGTCATTTCCATTACCAGTTTAGCTTTAGTTTGTTTGTTTGTTTGTTTGTCTGCATGGCTGGATTTGGGCTAATCCCTGTTTTTATATTGTCTTCACTGATGGTTGGATTTTCAGTCATTTTTCTTTCAAATTTCACCCTATAATAATGTTGCTATTTTAGTGCCATTTCTGTTGGGGGAATAAAAAAGCGTTTGGGATATTACAGATTCAGCTTTTAAACATAAATTCTTTGTGACACTGTGATGGCCAGGAAGTTAAAACATGAAAGTCCCATGTCGATGTCAGGATGCTGTGAGGAACAAGAGCCTCACACTAGATTTTAGAGGAGGGAGAGAAGACTGAAAAACCCTTCTTTATGAATTGCCAAATACAGGATTTTTAAGGATATTAATATAATAAAGTCATGAGATGTGAGCATGGATTTTTAATTAAATAATTTGGTCTATAGCATGAAATCAATACTGTTCATCTCTGGTCTTAATATCACAAGAACAATGCAGGTTATTGCAGTTCAGTTATGAAACATTTGTAACATAACAGTCCACAGAGTTTATATACAAGAGATTATTAAATGCTTGAATCTCATCTAGTGTATTCCGAATTACTGCCTGTCATGGTGATATTCTGGAGAAAATAAAATAACTTCCTTTAGAAAAGTATCTCCAATGTTGAAGGAAAGGTATTAGGAAATGAAGAATTATGTGGTAGCATGTTCCAGCATTTACTTTTTTTATCAAATTTTAAAGTACATAGTCTATTTCTAGTTTCTGACAGCCATTTCTGTACACTGTTTCTTGTTATTATTTTAAGTTTAGCAATCTTTTGTACTATGCATTTTTTCTCCTATGGAGATATTTAAATAGCAATTGATTAGATGATCATGCTTCAAGGAATTTTCTTGAAGGCCTTGCTCATTTTCAGCATCCTCTGTCTCCTGCTTCAAGGAAGAGAAGCAGACTTGAGCAGAGTACTTGGTCTCTAAATAAATGTGTTTCAGATGTATTTCCTTTCATGTTTTGTACTTTCTCCTAGATGTCTACTGGGTAATAGTGGCTATAAGAAATCTTGGATTTTTTTTTTCCCTCTCCCTGAAATGAGTTTCAAAATGTTTTATATTTATTGGGAACACAATCTTTATTGCTGTCACATCATATCAATCCATCACTGTTGTTGCTTTACAGAGGGAAACATCTCCCTTTTTTTTTTAGAACAACCAGAGTTTGCCATCTGGTAAGAAACTGAGTTTCAGCACATACAAAGTACAAACTAGTGTTAGGATTCAGAAAAAGTTAGATCTGCCTACGCAGAGAGTCTACAAAACCTGGGGATTTGAAATCTGTCATTAGCAGCCCTTTTAGAATTGGGAGAAAACATACCTACTTCACTTGTGTTTCATTTCAATTTCATACTTAGCACTTCTTTCTTGAAAACTTTACTGGAAATAAGAATATGTATTTGTGACAATTTGTTTATGATTATAGAATTATCAAACTTTGAAGGTATTTATCAGCACTGAATGCAGAAATTGCATTTCTTGGGTGCTGCTGTGGTGTTTTTTTTGCAGATTCTGATCTTACTTTTACGTGTAAGAGCATTATGGCAAAAGTGACTCAGTTCCATGGTAGTAGTCTGCTGTGGTTAAGCAATTCAGTGTTTCTGGTTTGTCTGGTTCACTTGGAATGTCTGCTTTTCTTTGTAATCACTGTAATGGTAGATTGTAAAAGGATTCCCCCCACTCCAGTGAAATGATTGCAGTAACACTGACAAAGCCACGTTTCATTCTGCTAAGCCAAAACATGAATTCTGAGCTCTTCCTGCCTGCTCCGTGGAGAGCAGTCAGGGTAGTTAGAAATTTTAGGGAGGTGTCTCAAGAACCACAGGTTACTGATGAAACTGGTGGTATGGTGGAGCAAAAGCTGTTGTGTAGGTGAGAGGAAAGTGATTAAGGCTGGGCAGAATCAGTGCCTGAAGAGTGAGGCCAGCAGCAGTGGGGTGTTACTGCCCTCTGCTGTGCATCGCTCACTATGAACTCGAAAACGGCTTCTTGTTCCTTACTGCTTCTGTTACTTTTGTGTTCAGCCCAGTCCCAGGATTCTCAAGTGTCTCAAGATTCACCAGTTGCTGCTGAAGATGGAGGGAGACTTAGAACAAGTTCTGGACCGTCATTCAGGCTTGATAATATGGTTGGTCGTATCAAAATAATCTTATAACTCGCTCTTTATTTTGTGATGCAGTCTTTCTCATTTTGAGTGGCTGAGTGCACTATTCTAGATGCAGCAGTAAAACAAGCACCAAGTAAAGAGGTAACCACTGTATGTATCTGGTGGCTCTGTTGCTGTTCATACAGCATGGGCTGCTGTTGCTCCTCTGTCAGGGCACACCATGAGCTTGCTGAGACTCCTTTTTCGCGGTGCTGCTTCCCAGACACATCCACCTGGGACTGGTGCTCTGGCTGCTTCATTCCCAGGTTCTGGACTTTGCCCTTGCTGAGTTTCATACCATTCCTGTAGAGGCAGCCTCAGAGGTCCTTCTGGATTCCAGCCCTTCTGTGCAGTGCATGGGATGCTGTTCCTGCCTTAATGCATCTGCAAATTTGATAGAAGTGTGGTGTCACCTCCTCTGGGTTGTTGCCAAAGACAGAGCCCTGTCTCCTTGGTCCCCACCTCCACAGAGTGTTCGGTCACTGACTTCTGAGCCTGATTAGCCAGCCAGGTTTTTGCTCTTCTTACTGTCCATCCATCCAGGTTGCAACATCCAAACTGGGATCATAGAATATTGTGAGAGTGTTAAAAAGCAAAACCAGCCAGCACCGATCTCCCTCCTTTCTCTCACTCAAAGATCCCATCATTTTGGTAGCAGATAAAAACAGTATTTAAAACATGCTGTGTATTACATGGATATATAAAAGTACCTTAGGATGTAGATGTTTTATATGTGCATGTTAAATACATATATACATATATATACGTATGTATACAGTAGTACGTAATGAAAAATATAGCAGAAGGGTTTCCTAGATTTTTTATTGTCTTAGGGCACGTTTTAACTCAGAGTTTGAGAACTGTTCACATCTAATTCTTCAAAATTTTGAAGTACAAGAACCCTCGTTATCTGCTTCATGAGATAGAAGAGCTTTGTAGAGCTTACCTTAAAATTAAAAGAAGTTAATGCTTTAGAAGATTTTGTATATTTTAGTTTAATTTCATGGAATTAGATTTTAAGTCTCCTGTATGCAAAAAGCTCGGTATTGGAAGTACTTGTAAAGTTCATGAGTTTTTAATGTTTTCATAGATGTCCCTCTGAGATTCACAATTCTACTGAAGTGGGTCTGTGATGAGAAATAGCCAAATCTGACCACCAGAAGATAAAACAATCTTCCTGGTGTCATGATTTATATGCAGTTCTGAGAGGCTTTATGTGAGAGTGAGTGTGTGTGTCTGTAAGAGAGAGAGGGGGGAGGGGGCTGTTGGGGAGTGATGTGCCTGGGACATGGGGTGTGAGTGTGTTGTACTGAGCAAGGATGAATCAGCATTTGCCTGACTGTGCAACACATGAAGGCTTCTACACTTGAACTGAGCTCAGAATAAAATGTCTGGGTTTAAAGCTTTCCTTCTGGACATGTGAATACGTGGTAATAGGTGTGTTACTTTATCCTAGGAAGAACCAGGTTCAGAGGCTTTCATGCAACAAATACCCTGTGATGTAACTTCAACAGTTTCCACTGGCAGCTTTTCAACCAGCGAAATGTTGAATGCAAGCCCCGTCGACACTGGTGAGTTCAGGTTTTGTTGTTCTTGTAAAAGGAAAATCGTGGTTTAAATTTATGGCAGAATGGGTCTAACTCACCAACCTAAGTTCTGCTGACATGACCTTATGTCAAACTTCACTGAAGTTGATTAATGCATCTTACAGAGTTGAGTATAACCAGAATGATTTCTTAGGTGCTGATAATTTTTTACTTTTATAATATTCTAATATTATTATACATCTGCTTTGGCAAAGGCTGTTTTGAGTTTTATTATGCAACTGTAACACTAGCAGCTTTCAAGTGGCAATTTTTGTTTTAAAAATTATCTTGAAATGATACACTGATAAAAAAACTTTTATATTCCTGATCAATATATATNGTGGCAATTTTTGTTTTAAAAATTGTCTTCAAATGATACACTGATAAAAGTTTCCTGATCAGTATATACTATGGATTATTGCAGAGCTATGATTGTCTTGCTGTTAAGATACTTGTTCCAGTATCTGCTTGTCGCCACAGTAATTTTTAATTACTTATTTGTGAAAATGTCAATTGAGTGCCATACTGACTTTTAATAGTTTTCTGGGAAATATGTATTCTATTTTTTGTCTGTAGTCTGCCTCTTGGTGTTGATAGTTTTTCATAAAATCAAAAACAATTCCTTTATAATAAATACATAAATGCTCCTGACATTATTATTTTGAACATGGAAATGATTTTGAAATCTATTAGATAGTGACCCTTGGATTTACTTACTTTGAGGGTTAATATTGTGTTATTCTGATTTCTTAAGAAACATATATGTATGTGTTACTCCATTTTTAGAAATCAATTTGTGAAAATTACAGTTTTTACAGCCTGAGATTTCGATGGCTCATTTTAACCTTAATGTTTCAAACAGATGTTATTTTGAGTAGTAAGCTTCATAACTCAAGTGACATATCTATGTTACATATATGTAAGAAAGCTAAAGCCATTTCTAAGATCATTCTCTTGTAGTTTTTCTTCTCTATTCTTTTTTAGTTGTGAAAGAAAAATGCCAGAAGTTTTGTTCTTTGACTAAATAAATTTTTCAAGTCTAGCTGTGTCTTAGCCATACACTCAGTGCTTAGTAATGACCTTTTCTGGTAGCTTTGTGCAATTCTTCTGTAAGCTTATGGATAAAGAAGGGTTGATGTGTTGTTTAGGAACATGATTTTGGTTGTCTTGATCCCTCAGATTTCTAGGGTTGGTGTGAAGCAATTTCTGTTTAAGCATGAATAAAACCACTGTCACAAAGATATTCAAGTTCACATGAAAGGATTGACACATTTATATGCAGTAGGAGGTAAAGATGTGCTAGTTAGCATTAAATAGCAGCACTAATTCTTTTCTGATTTTATAATTTCAGTATTTCCTAAGTGTACATTCTGTAAAAGTGCTAAGCTGTGAAAGTGCTGTGTACTGACTGCTCCCTAATTAGCTATTAGCAACTTGCATTTGTGAAAATGTGTGGTAAGGTTTGTAGGAGTGTTGACAGGAGACAATTAAAGAGACAATACAAAAGGTATCTGTATATCTGCAGAATTCTGTAGTCTTTATTTACTGTATATAGAAATAACTTGTGATATGTCCATTGTTTGGGGGTTTGGGGTTTTTTTTGTTGCTTTTATTTTTATGGGGGGTTCTTTTTGGGGGTGTGAGTGATGTTTGTTTGTTTTTAAAATAGCTTATTTTCTTACAGCTCTAGCAACTGAATTCTATTTTCCTGAAATGGAAAGAACTTTTCCAAACTTCCATCACCAGCTCTTTCAGCCTTTGGAACCAAGTGTTGACTTCGATACATCATCATCATCATCCTGTTCTCAATACAGGATTTCCCAACACAGTAGAGAATTTAGCAAGGTACTGCACTAAAAACTTTAGGGGAGGAAATGCTTTGGCTGAAGATTTTTGTAAGATTTAAATGGATAATCCCTATACTATTTAGAAAAATCACAGCAGTATTTTTATATACGCAGATTGCTGATTGTAGCAGAAATGTGACCCAAAAATCACCTTTTTCTTTTTGTCCTTCATATTTCTGAGAAAATTAATCTTAAAATTATTTTTTTATGCCACTAGACTTCAGAATTTTCAACAGAAAGTCCATATGTGTCTACATTTCTAGAAGGAGAAAACTCCAGTCTGAACAGACAAAGAAGCAGTCTGCCTTCTAGTCTTGAAACAAATGGGCATAACATTACATCAGAAGAAGGGTCTGCTAGAGAAAATGTTACTCCAGGTATGTTCTGTTATGCAGATCAGTGCTTTCAAAATCAGCTTTGTGCCAGTGTATAACTACCAGCCCTTAGTGTGGGTTTGCAGTGTAGAAATGGGGACAGATCTTGCTTCTCTCAGCCCTGCTTTGAAATGTCTTAACTCCTCTGCACGCTCACACACAGTCTCCTTCACCATCTTTAATGGTAGAACTAAATTTTTTGAAGTTCATTCCTTCAGCAGTTAAGACTGTGAGACAAAAGCAGGCCAGCCTATTCACCTGCTGTAATGGATATTATGTTACTTATTCCTTCTGCTGTGATCTGGTTAGCAAAGAAGTATCAACTCTGGCTGAAACTGTCTTTTTTCAAGTATTTGTTAATGTATATCCATTACCTTGTAGTTTGAGTAAGGTAAGGAGGTTCCAAAAATTAAAAAGTAATTTAAACTACACTGTTGTCTGTTTGGCAGATGCTGTTCTACTGAAATGCCTCCCCAGTAATTAATGTTGATACCCAGTCTTTCTTTCTCTTTGCCCAGCCTCTTCTGGGGAAAAATGGTATCTTGACTTCAGTGCTCAGATAAAGAAAGATAATTTAGGGTGCAGTACTGTACCATGTAGGAACAGTAGTCTCTGTTCCAGTTTGAATGTTGCTTTCTACTTTGAAGATTTTCTGCCCAAGTAATTGTGGTTTGGATCATTTTCTTTCTGGTTTAGAGACTTCATTGCAGGCCCAAAAGAGACTCAGAGGACTTCCATTTACAGAGTATAAGCTGTAAAATGTCCTGACTTCCAGTGTAGTTGTGTCAGCACCATCACAAAGTCTACCCCTAAACATATTCTAAGAAGCAGCAAGAAGTGTTGTTTCTTGAAGTTTTGTGTACAGTGATGGTATAATTTTCTGTAATGTTTTAGGTATTATGTTGGAGAAAAGCAGTTTTTGAAACAAAATGTTTCTTCCTATTTACTAGACTTCTTGTTGTACATTACTGAAAAGTCTTCTTATAGAGAGACTTAAAATGGAAATTCTGTCTTGTTAGCAAGGAGTTTGACTTCTGACAACTTTTGAAACAGGATCTGAAGAATCTTTTCACCTGCTGCAATTAGAATCTACTCTGAGTGATGACTGTCAGAATGCTGATGAGCCAGGGGATATTAACACTGTGTCAGAGAGACCTTTTGAACAAACCTCTGGAATTAAAAACAGAGGCAATGAGAACTGTATTTCACCTGCAAGTGGATATGAAGAGCTGTCAAGAAGTATGGGATGTATTGATCTCCAGTGTTCAGTGGAACATCTGCGGAATGAAAGTCTGATTCACCTGGAAGAGCAAAAATCATTTTATCAACTGGATCCCACACCAGTTACAATGGATGAAACTTTCCCTCAGCAGTTAGTAAAAGAGATCATGTCTTCTGAAAAATTACCTTTGGAGGCATTTGATAAGAACAAGCATGTGAAGTTTCCTGAAAAATCAGTTCATGTAGATGAAGTAAATAAAGCTGTGGAGCTGCATTCTCACTGCAATATGGATATAAAGGAGCCAAATCAAAGCTCTCCAGAAGGACAAGAATCTCTGAGGGCTCTCAGAGAAACCAGCTTGGAAGACTCAGACATCCACTTGCACACTGTTGTGCAACAGAACAGTTCTTTATTCCAAAGACGTGAAAAACATTCTCATCCTGCACCCAGAAACTCATGTTGTATTCCAGTCTGGGTGAGTAGAACAGATGTTCAAAAGCAGGGGTTTTGTTGTTGCACCAAGTTATCTTTGACCTTTAATATTTGAAAGCTTGGCAAATGTTGATTTTACAGTTCTAGTTCCTGTTTCCTGGAGTTTTACCCTACTCCTTCTTCCAGATTGTAGCACTGAGATAATGAGCAGTAGTTTAAATGAGCTGAGTTCCCACGATGGTTGGAGGAGCTGTAGCATCCCCACTGCATTCCTTCTCTTAGCACCAAGTGACAGAGCTCATGCAGCTGGGTTACATGGCACGGGTGCCTCACTGAACAGCCCCTGGCTCCATTTAGAAGCCTGAAGGAGGTAAATAAATTAACCAAAGCATGAGCAAACTTAAAGAAATAGCGTTGATGTAGCTTTAAAAAAAAAAGTTTACCCTAGAACTAAGTAATTTAAACTCGTGGAGGGGGAGAGTTTTTGTAGTTGGTTGCTTTGGGTAATTTGTTTCAGTTTTTAGAATTCTGATATACAAATACTCTTTCTGGATTTCATTTACTGTTTGGGGCAGGTTTTCTTTCCTTTGTATGTTAAATGAGCTTCCCTTTTCTGACAAGAGTTGTTGCTATTGCTGAAAATACTGAGTTTTTACTTTTTTTCCTTGCTGATGTCTTGACTAATTTATTTTCTAGGAGACTGAGTCGGGGCATGGTATTATGGAAGAACCTGAGCTCACCCTGATAAGCTCCAATGACATCAGTATTGTGGAATCAGACCTTGGGCATCCTAACCAAGAGAAAATGAAGGAGGATGCAACAGATAACTCAACATGTGTGGATAAGTCTGAATGTAATGTTTTTACTGAGGTGAGCATTATCTAATGTGATTCTGTTTTGAACTTAGTATTAATCACAATAAGGAGAGGCCCCACTGTAGCAAAACAAGAGGTGGTTGGGTTCTCCAAGCTTTGTAATTGCTTTGGACCATCTTGCTGATGTTTGCAAGACTGAATTGTATCTTATTAGATGAAAACTGAACAAAAGGAGAGTATGGGATAAAATGAAAACTACAAACTAAACAGGAAAAAAAAGGAGAAACCCCTCACCTTGTGAGGATGGAGCCATACCAGGCTGACACAGCACTTAGAGGCTTATGGGGAAATGAATCAGCTCTTCATAAGTGCCACACTTAATTAACCTGTGGTGTTCTTTTTGCTGCTTGCTTCTATAAAGCAAAGGCTGTAAATTGCAGAGGGGCTGGGCTGTAATGAGACAATAGTTTGGGTGCTGAAGCACTGATGTAGAACCAAATAATCTGTGTCTGTTAGAGGAACAGATTAGATTAAATCATGCACTAATTGCAAGAGGCATCTAGAGAATTCCTAAACGTGTCTAAGGATGAGTTTTTATCAAAAAGTTGGTATGTGGGTGAGGGGGAGGTTGGCAGCTGGAGGCTGTACTGCTGCAGTGGTTGTCATCTGCCTCTGGGAAAACTGGGGGAAAAGAGAGAGCAGGAAGAGAATGATGGGGAGAACTGGGGAGAACAAGAGGAAAGGAAAAGAAATTGGATTTGCAGACCTGTATTAAGAACACACAGTTGAAACCTGGTGGGCAAAAAGTCTTTAATGGATGTTTTTGTCTTTTTTGAGGGTTTTTTTTGGTTTTTTTTTAAGTTTTAAAATGTTTTTAGGAAACAGCTTTTTCATACCTATTATCAAGATCCATTTCTGATTTTTCTTTGCATCAGGGATAAAGGCAAAAGCATGTCTTTTATTTGCAGTGGGTCTATGCTAGTGGTACAATAGTACTGCTTCACTCAAATTTGTTGTATATTTTAAGCATTCCCAATCCAATCACTGATCCTTTTGAAACAGGAGAGAGAATTTTTACCACTAGCTCCAGATGCAGATTATTCAGCATGCATAAGGCCTGACAGTCCTCCCAAAGCCCAGAGTCCCAACAAGAGTCACTGTCCATCACCTCAGACTGCAGGTAATTATGTGGTACTTCAATACCCTGTTGAAGTTGAAAGTATTTTTTTAGTATTAATATCAACAAAATACACCTCTCATTTAGAAAACTTAGAGCTGTTTTTACTTAGGCAAGTGTATTCTGCTGTTCAGGCTTGGTCTGTAGTACCTTTGACCAAGGTTTAGTGTGTGTCACATTGACCTGTCTTTTCTTGGGCCAGGCTCTCTCTCATCAAACTTCGGAATCTCTACCCTGCACTTGTTTGGTGTTGTAATGATTTAATTATGGGGGAAAAAAAAAAAAGTTTATGTACCTTTGATAATTTCTCATTTTCTGTTAGTCCCCCAAGTCCTGTAGCCAAAGAATTGTCTTTTCTTTTTCTTTTTTTTCTTTTTTTTTTCTTTTTTTTTTTTTTTTTTATTTCCCTGTTCTGATGATAGTCTGGAATAGTAAAATACTGACTTTTTTTTGTCCAAGATGAACTGCAGTAATGCGAAAATCAGGAATTCAAAGAACTTAATCCTGTTAGAGGCTTGTCAGGTCTGCAATATGTTTTGATGCATCCAGACGTTTTTGATGCAGTATTTCTCACAGCATTTGTCTGGGCAGACCTGCTGACCATTACTGGATTCCATGGGTCAGAACTGCTGTTGGTTCTGCAAGATGTCTCATCCTTCGCTGCCATTCTCCTCATGTCTTTCTTTACAAGAGTGCTCAAGCTTGGCATTTTAGGAGAAGTACCTTGAAATCCATGAGTTATTGCTCATTGTTAACTCTGAGAAACTTCCTTTTCTCACTTTTCTTTAACAGTGATGCTGCTGGAATTTGCAGCTACACCTGGAAGTTTACAAGAATTTTTTTTTAAAAGAAAGCAGAATTTCATCCAAGAATCTCTGAAAAGAGTAGAAGCAATCAAAAATAAGGAGAGAGAAAATGAAAAGCTGGAAGCAAGAAAGCTTAGAGGAAGAAAATCTGAGAATCTAAGAAGCAGACAGAAGAAGTCTGGTCTTCTCTCTGGTAAGTTTATGGGGGGCAAGGCACAGCATTAGGTATCCCTTCAATTGCTGTTTTATATCAAAGAGTAGATTTTATATTTGCTACATGTTTGCTCTTGCAGACTGGGATATTCTTTGTTTTATCGGGGAGCTTTGTTTTCCCCCACTGTCTGGCTGCCTCTGCAGTGTTGTAAAGGCCCTTACAGGAGCTCTTCATATTTTACAATCAGCTCACCTTTATCATCAAAGGTGCCTCTGCCAACAGCAGCTACTTACCACAGAACAGCCACGTTTAGCAAACTGGTGCATCTCTAGTGCCTGGCCCTTGGACTTGCAGGTGGAGAGCCATGGATGGCCTAAAGAACAGGCAGCAGCCTCAAGAGTGAGACTGGGAGGATTTATTTTAACTCAGGATGGCATCTCTATTGCTTCCATTCTGCTAACTTGTTTTGGGTTTTGTCATGTCATTTAAAAATCTTTGAAAATCTCTCATGCTTTTGAGGTAGCTGAACCAGAAATTTAAATTTAAGATCTGTTTGGCTTCTTTTTTTCCCATAGGAAAAAATGGTGCACTTGCCAATCAGTTGAAAAAAGTAGGAGAAGTGAAAGTATCTTCTCCAGAGGACAGGACGTCTGGAGAAATTGAAATGTACCAGCGTACATCCAGGTATTGCATGAACACAAGTGGGAGAAGTTTAAAAAAACCCCAAAAAAGTAGTTAATCTGTGTTTTGTGAAAGCTGCTGCTCAGTCTGTGCTCTTCCAGCTGGACCCAGTGCTGCTTAACACTGAAGAGGTGGGAGAGGAGCCAGGTGTTTCTGGTGCAGGAAATGCCCGTGCAGAGGTGGCACTGAGGAAGGTCACTCTGCTGCTGTCACCCTGCTGAGGCAGCTGTGCCACAATGCCTGATAGGAATTTGATGCCAAGTTCACAGTTGCACTTGGGCACTTAAAAGCAGTAACAGGCAACAAGTGCAGCTCTGAATGGGGAGGGGGTTTGTTTGATGCAGCTGAAAAAGAATTTGCAGTGATGTTTTCCCAATTGCTAGCAACTGAGCTGTGGCAGACCCTTAAGCTTGTTAACCTACTCCATCTTTGCCACTGCCTTCCTGCCCAGACTGATTTTTTTTCTGTTTTCACAGACTTTATAATCAGCTTACAGAAGTAAAAATCAGAAATGAAGAAAAAACAAGGCAAGAAACTTATGCTAAAAACAGAGAGAAGGCTAAAGAATTTCAAAAGGTAATAGTTTTGCTATAGTCTCCTCTTGCCCCTTGGTCTCATAATTTCACTGAGCTTCCAGTCAGAGTAATTGAGATGTGGTGTGAATGGAGCTGAACTAGAGACCCTCAAACCAGTCTGGATGTTTGGTGGTGCCATTAGCACATCTCACGTAGGAATTTCCTTGACAACAACTAAACTCAAATTTTCTCTAAAAAGCACGTCTGCCTCAGGCTGCATTTTTCTATGACCTGAGCTTGAGCAAAAAGGCTACAGCTGCTGGAAAGTGTGGCAAAAGAATGGCAGCCTTCTTATTAGTCCAGACTTGACCAAATTTCTGGTGTGTTTTGGGCTGCTTTGGCTACTCTAGGTAGGGTAAGATTCTGGATGTGCCCAAACTTGAAAGGTGCAAGAATCTTGTCGGGGTTTTGATGGCAGTTGCTGTGGAACAGAGTTGAACAAAGGCCTGGACTTGTCAATTCCCCCATTCCCTTGCTGGTCGTCAGACAAGTGCAGGCTGTGACTACTATGGGGTATCCAGGTCCAATTCCTGCCTTTAGCCCTGACCACATCACCTGCTTTGTAGTGGCAAGAGTTGCTGCTCTTGCTATATTGCTTTACAGATCCCATCATTAACAGAGATGACACATAAAGACACCTTCCCCCCGCCCTGTAATCTGTGGCCTGTTTGGAATGGGAGAGGCACTGCACTCACTGCTGTCCAGAGCAGCAGTGCCCATTCCTATGTCCTGGTTACAGGCACAGTACCCAGGCACGCTGGCTTTAGGGCAGGTGCTTCAGCCTCACTACTGCAGCCTCAGGGTTTGTTTTATTTGCAGAAAATGCTGGAAAAGCTGCGAGCCAAGAAGACTTGGAAAAAAGCACCATAACAGGCAAAGACTTTGAGCAACAAGGACACACGGTGGGATCAGTACGATCCAGGCCACTGAGTGGTGAAGGGTGAAGCCATTTAGGAACCCTCAGCTTTAAGCTGTAGGAAGAGAGGGAGTACTCCAAACCACTGTAGTCTCCTGTTCACAGCTCATCACAGCAGCAGATGGCGTGTGCTGCTTGTCTTAGATTCAACCTACTGTTCTGAAAGGCCTTTTTTATATGTTAATATTTTAGAGATTATAAATTCTGTAATATACATGTATAAAATATTTTCAAATAAAGTTTTAAGGTTATTTGAATCACTGGGTGCCAGACCTTTCTTCTATAAAGCTGGAGTTTTTAATCTGTTCTTTGCACTGTGTGATTTAAGAGTAGAATATGGTTCCCTGCAGTCACCAGGTACATCCTAAAGCACTTGAATGGGAGAATTAAAAATCTTAGATTGTTACTTTTTCCAAAGGGAGGTTTGCTGTCTGTTTTCTGAGCTAAGCACATTATCAGGGCAAATTCAAAGCCCAACTTTTGCTGTAAACTTAGTTATTATTAACAGGTGCAGTACCAAGGGCTTTTCATTAATGGTCATTCTGGTTAAAATGTACCACAGCAAATCATGGAGTAGTCAGGGGTAGGGAAGAGACCTTTAAGGTCCTCTGGCCCAAGCCCCCTGCAGTGCTTAGGGCTCTATAAAGATCTCCCTGAAGCCTTCTCTGCTCCAGGCTGAACCCAGCCCTGTGCTCATTTCTGCAGCCTCCTCTAAATCTGCTCCAAGGGAACTCTGAGAAAGCTGATTTTTGATGAATTAACTTCACTTTCCACTCATTTCTTTCAGTCTGCTGCAGTTTTGTGTACTGCAGCAGTGAACCATAAGCTCAAACCAGTCTGGTGAACTCCATGGAGGCTGTTTGTAATTCTGGGATCATCAGATTTCTGGGATCAGTAGAGCATGGAGAATCTCAACTTCACCATGGCAATTTTGCAAGGGCTGCTGAGGCTCACACATATCAATATTGTTCCTCTCTCAGAGGGTTGAGACCAAGCCTGCATTCTGCTACCACCAGCTCACAGGCGACTGAGCTGCCATAACTTCCTCAGCCCTTGTTGGCTTTTCAGTGCAGCAACAGGAAATAACCCCAAGCTACAGCCCAGAGCCCCAGACTTGAATGCTGTGATATTCTGTACAGAATAAGCACCTGTCCAGGGCTTTGCTGCACTTGAGTTCAGCGACAGGGAAGTGAAGGAAAAGACCTGATAAAGCCACTTCCAGTCACCACTATAGTCTCAGTTTAGCTGGGCCTTCTCTAACACTGAACAGGCACCTTCACCACAGCTCCCAGGAGGGCAAGAGGCAAGACACAACATGCACTACTGCACTGTAAAAGCAGTAACAAGTCAAAATGAATGTTTAATTCCAAAAAACTGCAATAAACACTCTAGAGAACATTCTTTCTTCATTTGGAACAGCTGTGCAGTTCTTTGCAGCAGGCTTACAGCAACATCATCAGCATCTAAGAGAGGAAAAGTATCTATTAGCACTTTCAATGCAAATAAAAGCAATTTTTCTAATAGCCAATCTAAACCTCTCCTGGCACAACTTGATGTCATCTCTTCTCATCCTACTGCTTGTTAATCGGCAGACCAACCCCCACCTCACTACAAGCTCCTTTCATGTGGTTGTACAAAGCAAAAGGTTCATCCACGCCTTCTTTTCTCCAGGCTAAAAACACCCCCTGCTCCCTCAGCTGCTCCTCATCACACTTGTGCTCCAGACCCTTCCCCAGCACCACTGCCCTTCTCTGGACACACAAACAGCAACTGGGCTGCAGGACTGCTCAAACCACAGCTGTAGCACCCCTACTCCCTCATGTCCCATACTGCAAGATTATGGTCCAGAGTGGAACTGAGCAGCCTCTCCTCTACATCAGCATCAAAAACCCCCAAAGGCTGCAGGATAAGGCTTTTTCAGCCCAGGAGGCCTAACTGCACGAGGTGTTATCTCCTCACAAATAGACCATAGCACACATGGAGTGTCCACGGCATCCTGCAGAGGATTTCAATATGCGGTCACCGCGTTAAGAGCTGCTGGTTTTTCAGCCACGCAAACCCTCTTTGAAGTGACCTTCACTTTCTTTACAGTACCAGCTTTTGGTAAGTGCCCTTACCTTCACACACACTTTGGTAGCTCATCCCTCTGACAGGCAGCAACTTGGTAGCAGACCCTAGGAGTTAAAGAGTTGGGTTTGGTTAGTACAGGGGAAAAGTGCACCTTGGGTATAAATTGCATAAAACAGCCTTGGTCTCCCTTTTCTGCTTCTGTTCCAAAGAACCAAAGAACACAGCAGCTTGGGAATCCAATCTACAAATCTCCCAACTGCAACTTTTGTTCCCCTGTAGCTTGCTTAAGTGCTTAAGGTGCCCAAGGATTCATCCCTACAAGCCACATCCCTGCACCTGGGCAGGAACTTGCTCTTCACAGCAGAAGGGAATACTGTGTCCTTGACCTATGTTAAAGCTTTATTCCCAGCAGACTCGGTGCCACATCGTGTGGCAACACAGGAGTCTGGTGGATTTGCTTTATGGTCATGTCCACAGCTCACCAGAAACAGTAACATCCCAGCAGCCTTGGTAATGACCAGATACTCCTCTCACTGCTCTTACGGCACTTCATTCAATAACCCAGCTGCCCATCTTTTCCAGTGAAGGACCAATCAATCCTGCCAATACATAACCCAAGTTGTGAACAAGCCTGAAGTATGGCACAAGCTCCAAGTACTGAGGAACTCCTCACAACCAACAGCAGTCTAATTAAGACACCAGTACACCAAATGGCTGCACAACTGTGACAGCAATTTAAAGTGTGCATACACACACAGGAATGACTGGCCTATGAACAATCTGCTCAGGTACTGCCAAGATCTGCAGTGATCACGACCCAGTAATCTCTGGTACTACACAACTATTTCTACACTCAGTTCTACAATGGTTTAGTGGTTCCCATGTTTACAGTCATACGAAGTGTGAAACAGTATGGAACTAGTAACTGAGTACTTACCTGTCAAACAGGTTGCTTCCATTTTTTTAACTCAGGGCAGTTCACTTTGTTCTGTATCCTCAAGCACCTGTTAGGAAGAATTGAATGCCCTTGCTGAGTTCCAGAGGCCAGTAGCCAGTTTTCACACAGATTATCAAAATGAAGACAAATGAAATTTACTCTCTATTTTCATTTGTTACATGAAAATAGAGAGTAAATACACTGAAATCCCCTAAGAGGTTAAAGAAGTTTTGTTTTAGCAAAATTACCAGGTTTTTAACAAACATAGCAGGATGAAAACCAAGGATGCCAAATGCTGCATTGGTGTAGCACTACTTTTTGAACATCCCACCAGGAAAGGCTGCTGGGTGCAGGTACTGCAACAGCCACAGACCTTCAACCACAGCTCATTTTACATTCGAGCTTATTGCAAGCACCAGTGGGTGTCAGGGAGCAAGAGGTACTCTTCACTCCACAAAACTGCCATGCAGCTGAGAGGGACAGCAGACTAACATGAACAGCAGCTTCAGAATTCTATGTGAAAATTCATATCAGAAATTAACTCTTTAAACCCCATACTTAAGGAAATAACCCAAATTTATGGGGTTTATATATTTATTTACGCTCAGCATGAAACTGTGGAACATCTCTCAATACATAACAAAAAATACAGCATGTTTATGAAGTTACTTCAGAACAGACATCACAGTGCTGTCTCTTCTTACCTACAGCCACTGAAACAAGAAATAATCACTCCTAAATGATTAAAGGGGGAATAAGCTGTTTCAAGCCATCCAGAAAACATGCAGCAAAACAATTGTGTTACAAGTCAGGGACCTACACAAAAACTTGGAAAAAATACTTAAGTTCAGCCCATGTAATTCCAAATGTCAGTTGTACCTGAAGTCCCAGAACACACTGACTTTTGACTCCAACCAAGCTTTTCCACTTGAATCACTTTTTGTTTTGTATTCCAAGCATGTTCGAGTACACCAGGAGAACACTGGGCATCCCTGCATTCCCCAGATTCTACTCTAAGATTTGTCATGCAGTTTTATCCCACAGAGCTAACAGGTAGTTAAGTGGGTAAAGCCAAACCACAAGTTTATTCTGTGAGGCGTTTCCAACGACATGAACCTACAGAAAAGATCCTATCGGGATAGACCTCAACAGTGCTGGTACTATAAATTAACACAAGAGATAAAATAAAAATCAAGCAGACTGGAAAGGTATCTGGTACAGATCCCAGTGTCATTTTATGTTGTTTTAAAACATTTAGGGGAAGAAGGTAAATGATACAGTAGCATCTCCTTCATATTATCAAGTTTTTAACTACAAGTTACCTGAGAAGCAAACATCAAGGAAAATTAACTACAGAACTCTGCAGAATCCTCCCTATAATAAAGAATATAAAGTATATTTCCTACTAAATGTAACTTACTAGTCAATGTAAAACTACCAGTTTAAGCAGTTAACCTATTCACCTTGGATTTGACTGAGGAATTTATACCAACATTCTTTGGGCAAATTTAAGTACAATAAATTTTTTCCTTACCAGAATGAATGATCCATTAAGATACAGTGGTGTAATGTTGAAAACAGTCCCTGAAACCTTCACAAATAAGCTTGGTCTGAGAGACTTCTGGCCTACACACAACCAGAGCCCTTCAGTCATTTAGGTATAGGCAGAACTTCAGATGTCACACTAACCCTCAAAGCAGCTTCAGACTTCTGTGAAACAGCATCCTGCATTCATTCCTTCCTTGTCTCTAAGTACCTGCCACCAGAAAAAAACAAGTAATGTTGCAAACCAGTATGTATGTGCATACAAATCAGCAGAACCTCCGACAGCACTGAGTAATTTGTTCAGAAAGGCTCTTCTCATTCACTCTCTTCAGAGCAGTTGAACATTTTGCCAATCATCACAACAATTTTCTCACAGCATTCTCAAGTTTGGGGAAGATAAGCTCTGATGTTTTCTGAAACAACACTGCATTTTTCTCAGTAAGAAAAGAGCAGCAGTTTAACCAGCTCACCAAGTTAAAGACAGGTGGCTGACCTGAAACAGGCAAAGGTAAAAAACCCAGTCACACAAACTTACCAAGATGCTAGTACTGACTGGACTTCAGGTGCAGTTCCTAAAAGAAAGTAAATTGTTGTATCTAAGTAATGCTTTCAAGTTTCCTTAGTATTTTAGCAGTTTATCAAGACTTGGGTGCTTTTAGTTCAGTATGAAGCCAGGCAGACAGTAGTCCAGTTATACTGGCTCAATGCTCATGACACAACAAAGCATTTTATTTTATCTGCAGTCACACCTCAGCCCAGTTTAGCACACAACTACCAACAAGTTCTATCTGCAGTTGAAGAAACTGGAGCCACAGAAGGTAAAACTAAGGGAGTTACCTCACAAAGAAAGCATGGAAGAGACCCTTTTAAGACACCTTAAAAATATGCTTTTAATAAACCATCTACAAGGATTTGGCACTGCAAGTATTTTTCCTATACCTGCTAATTCTACTTCTTTTAATAAATAGGATGCAAAATTGAGGCACATCAACTCAAATTTATCCTTAGATTTCACAGCAGCTGCATTTTTAAGTATGTTTGCAGAACTGTCCCACTAGGTGAACTTGTTACAGGTCTCATTGTCACCACTGCAATTAAGTGTACAGCGAGGAAAGCAGAACCTGTTACTCTTCTAGCCACGTTTTCCATTCAGACACACAGCAGGTTGTGTCTAGCTGCTGAAGAACGAGGCATAAAAACTCCACAATGTCTTTAAAACAGCCTGGTTTTTAAGCCTAGCCAGGCACCTTGGAAAGAAACCTGTCAAGTGGTCAACTGGAACTTGGATTTGTGTTTCAAAATAGAGTACTTTTTTTGTCAAAAGGCAGCCAAGAACTTAAAACTTGAGTTTTTAACCTTCATACAACTACCTTCACCTAGGAAAGAACCCAACTGTTTCCTCGATACTTACACTTGAGCAGAGGCTTTCCAGTCTGTTCCACACATCACAGGAATGCCCCTTTAAGAAAAAAATATTTTGCAACAACGTTACTAGTTTAACTACACTTTTATCCCATAACAGTTTAACAGTTTTTTGATGTTGCATTTGAAAAGCATCCCACCAAGAAACACTAAATCTGCTTGTTTCAACAGAAATACCAAGTTTAACCAGCACATCTGCATGAAAACCAACGATGCCAGCTGTTGAAATACTGTAGCACTGCTTTTTGAACACCCCATCAGGAAGACACTGCTGGGTGCAGATACCATACAGTGCACAAATTAGTCTGATTACTTGCTGTGGGAATAGCACTAAAGAAACCCAGTAGTCTTATGCTGAAGCTCAGAAGAAACACAAAGCTCACCTCTTTTGCTACCACGTTGCACAGATATCCACTGAAGTAATGGATTTGTGAATCAGTTCAGCTAACAGCCATAGAATTCAAGAGATCCCCAAGAAGTTATAACTGCTGCTGCAGTGTGAGTGTGCTCATCTGCAAAGAAAGATACAACCAAACTTCTGAAAATTTAGAACACCAAACTCTAGATTGATCAGCATTTGAATTAATGCTATTTGAGGCCATGCAAATATTGTCCCTTCATATACGTAACACAACTAATACATTCATCAGCTGTGGGTTGCAAAAGAAGGGTTTTTTCTAAGCACTAGGTTCCAGGTTTTTTGTCTACAGCAAAAGACAAAACCTGATCAAGTGCTGGAACAGACTGAACACATTCATCTTTTTATTATTTTTCAAACAGCATTTGAAGCTACTTCCCAACTGACTATATACTTACTGTTAGCAGTAGAACTCCTTCCAGTTCTAGAGACAGGTAGATTGAACCAAGGTAACTGTGGTGAGGAGTTCAGAATCACATACACACACCTCAGAACAACTTACACTGTGCCAGCCTGATGTGCCTCCTTCCTAGTGCAGTTCTCTCCTACAGCAAAGCCAAGTGACTTGTGTCTATCCTCTTACTCAAGAATGTCTTCTAAGGTTTCACTACTTGCCCATCCTCAGCTTATTGTTTCCCATGTCAAAGGGGTTTTCCTATGCTGTATCCTTACAAAGTGCTTTCTTCTATGCTATTTCCTACACTTTCAAAGCCATGCAAAATTGGCCTCCTACAGTAAGAAGCTTTCACAGCCATGTACAAGCAGGAATACCAGCTGCTCTCTGCTGTTCCTCCTATTCTTGCAAGGAATATGAATTAAGATGGAATTTTACCACAGGGACGCCACCAGCAGCTGCAGCTGTATGATACACCCTCATACAGACATTGTGGATGAGGCACCACAGAGACACTGAGGGGAAAGTAATTCCTCAACATCTTCAGTAGAGAAAATTCCAGGCAGTGTTGTCCACAGCAAATCGGATAAAATTGTCTTGCAGCATTAGACATCAGGTAAAACTGTCTTGCAGCATTAGACATCAGGTAAAACTTGTTTTTTAACAAAATCTGCACTCTGAAGTATCCAAAAACTCAAGTTTTTGTTCCAAGAGAGGCTACAGACTCTGATTTTTGTCAGACAGACGAAAGGTATGTAGCACTGAACTCATACCTTGGAAGCTTCACACAGACAGGCTGCTCAGCAGTGGAGCACGGTAATGAATGTATTTTAACTATGGAACACTGCTTTTTCAAAACCTTTTGTGAAATAATGCAGAAGAAGCTATCTGAAGGAAATAAAACTGAAAACCAAGTAATAGCTTACCTTGTGCAGCAAGAAAAACAAGAGGTGTTTCATCTTCCAAAAGCAACATTAACTAGAAGGGAAAGAAAATCAAAGTGTTAAGAACTGTCATATACAGTCAAACAACTGAAGATTCCTGAAGTCAAAGCTAGATTTCAACATCAATTTAACAGCTGTAATAAGCTTGAATTTCATGTATATTTATCCAGTTCTAATCAGAATTGAAATTTAGTTCATTTCTGACTCACTCAGCAGTTGAACAGCCAAATTAATCACATGAACTGCAGAATGAGCAGGACTCCACAGACCCCTCACTATGCCCTACCAAGCTAGAACCTCATTCCTAGATCCAGGATGAGTCTTCCAAGCCATGATTATGTCTCAGGGAGACACCTAAAAGAGTTACATTTAGCCATTAATTCTGGACCAGTTTTAGTTGTGATCTTTAAATGCTGAAGAGTAATTTTTGCAGTCCTTGAGCTATCCAGCTGTATTTGGGAAATTTCACTGACAGAAGTCTGGGGCCTTAATTCAAGCATGTAAATAACACAGCTTGACTTGCTCTCAATATTGAGCACCTACTGCAAATTTCCTCAGACTATCAGTTGCCCTTCAAGGAAATTTAACCAGCAGACAAAGCTTTTTCCTGACAATATGCTTGTTCAGCACAGATTACTTTTACATCCTGAACAGCTGTCAGCTGTTGACTGCAATTTGGTTATAAGTACCTGCATGAGGCTGTGAGGTGACTCGTTTTTAAATCCTGCTGATTCACAATTGAACATTTTATACATTTATTACTTCAGCTACCAAAACTGCAGCAGTAGGGCTCAGTGATGTTCAGACCACTTCTGAACACTAGCCATGTTTTCTACTGACTAAAACACCTTTGAAAAAGGTATTTGCACTTGGGGCAATGTCTGGTAAGTACTGATAATTAAAGAGCTTTTAGCTCTTTTTTTGCTTTTAATTTTAGCATCAGAAGCCATTCTGGACAGAGAAAGGCAAGAGGGGAAAAATAACTTTTAACCCAAGATTCACTATACTGCTATAGATTATACTTCAGATAATTGTATTATATTAAGGAGCAGATAATTAGTTTTCTGAGAAGTTATTCCACATGGAATAGACAACCTCAATCATACAAAATTAATCATTCAAATCCATTAACCACATTTTGCAATAGGCTTTTGTCAAAGTTGACAAACCACTTCTAGATTTTTATTGTTGGCACTTGAGTTGCATTAAGCTTCAACCCCTTAACTTCTTTACATTTTTAATTATGTGAATTCCATGATCCATTGGCTAAGACAAGTCAAGTTGCAGAAGCCAGAATTTCACCAAGATTGCCACCCACTGAACCAGGAATATTATACACTTGATAGAGAACAGCACAGAAGACACTTAAAAGCTTAGCATGAGGACAGGTTATTCTGTTTTTGTAACTGTCTCAGACACAAGCCCAATATACTCACAGTAAGCCAAATGTGCACAGACAGCTGGGTGAAGAGCTCAACACTGACTGCAGACCAATGTTTTAAACCAAACAGGCCATGAAAGGTATCTGAAAAATGACCACTGTCACCTCATTTGCCTGTTCACCGAGGTGAGCCCTGCACAGGCACCGAGTTCTCTTCTGCTCCATCTTCTTCATCCAATATTTCAATCACTTCAGGTCGTTCTGCACAGTTTCTCCCTGGCTTTGACTTTTTTTTACTGGGAATTGTGCTACTTAGAATGAAAGAGCTGTTCTCCTAAGAAAACAGAAGACAGGAGTCACAGGTCTAGTTTTGAGATACTTAAAGTGTAAGATTTTAGTAGTAAATTTGCAGATTTTAGGAACTCTACAGAGAACTGCAGAATTCCTACACATTTCAGCATTACATTGAAGTGTGGACAATCAACCTTCTTCTACATTAACAGATCAGGATTCAGAGACATCACAGTTAACTCTAGATCTAAACTAAAGAACTAAATATTGAATACATTATCTACTGATTCTTTAACTTTGGAACAGAAAGGCTAGAGTGTTTCTGAAGTTAAGGAGTGCTTACTTACCACTACTCTGGCATCAAGTTGTTCCTGAGTATCAGAATTCAAGCTGTCCTCATCATCACTGAAATAAAAAAAAATTAGATCAAACTGTGTACTTTTATAGTACCTTCAGGCTACAAACCCTGAAGTGAACAGTAGCTGAAAGACAGCATTGTACCTCTACACTGTCTTTTAGGCTTCCTAGAGGTTTTAAGTATATGTATAATAGCAAGTATTCTTGCTGATTTACTGGTCTTTTTATTGCACTAAGCTAACTGCTTGACCCTGAAGACCCAATATGACTCTTCAGTTTTTAATGATGTAAAAAGGTATTAAAAATGATCCTTTGAACTTTCTTTTAAAACACTGCACTTTATTTGGGATAACATTAGAGGAGTGCATTTCAGGAAATACTTTTATTTCAATTTCTACTAACAATTACTAGTCTTCAATCAAATTAAAAATACTTCTTTCTGTGAAAACTCTTAAGTCACATCTACAGAGAACCTCATGTGGCAGAGTTCCCAAAATAAACAATGCTTTCATAGGTTAAAAGGACAGGAGAACAACTGAACTTGATATGCACAGGGTTTTTTGTCAGTTAAGCACAAAAGAACAAGTAAAGATAAACTTACTCAGTCTCCTGAATAGGGGAAATGGGGCCTTCATCATCTAAATATTTGTGTTTCCGTAACACCACACACTCCTTTTCTAAGTCATCACTGGCCTGAAGGGCTTTTAAAGCTTTTTTAAGATGTTCTTCATATTTAAGCAATTTAATATACTTGAAATATCCCTTTGCAGCTGCTTGCTGTAGAAAAAAATACTCAGGTAAGATGTTAAAAATACCACTATAAAGCATTTATATTATGAACTAAGTTGTAGCATTCTATCAACATCTATATATATTCTTGCCTTGTTTGCTTTAAAAAGTATAAACATACAACATTAAGTGTCCTGTTCCATTGTTTTATTCTAGTAGAAGCACAACACAGCTCATTTCAATTCACAATTTTTAGACTAATAAAATATTAATCCCACAGAGGACTTACCTCATAACCAAGAACCATCTTTAAGGGAATATGTTTTTCCCCATAATGTTTTTCAACAAAAGGGAACTGAAAACCTCTGTCTAGAAGCCTCCTCTTTTGTTCCTGAGGTGAGGCTGTCAGTGGGGGCCTCCCTGTGGGCATCTGTGTGCTCTCATACTTCTTCTTTCTCTTGTTCTTCCTTGCATGAATTTTGTATTTTCGGTGGGCAGCTGCTTTGAACTTCCTTCCCCTGAAGTGATAAGCAAAAATGGCCTTCAAATTGAGTTTTGACTTCTGCTTGGAAGCTTCCAATGATTTCCCTGGACTTTGGGGAGACAGAGAAGAATCTGAGGAGCTTTCATTTTCAGGTACTCCTGTAACAGATTCAGCTTGTTGCCTTGAAGATTGAGATCTCCTTTTCTGCTTTGAAGGTGCAATGGAGCACTCAGGACGAGCAGCAGAGACATCACTGAAGAAGAAAAAAGTTATTTATTTTCAAAATCACTTTTATGATAGACACATTACACAGGTTCTCCACAGGAAAAATTCTGAACTAGGATAAAAACTCACATTTCTGAATCACTGCTGATCAATAAAACCTCAGCTGAGGCTGCTGAAGATATACACATGCTGTTAGCATGATCTGAAGTCTCCCCAGGAGCAGCTGCCTTCTGCCTTGACCGCATTGTTCCTGTATTCCTTTGCCATGAATACACCTCAGATTGCTCCTGCTGCTGATGGCTGATCAGCTCCTGGGCATCAGGGTAATCAGAGGCAGAACCCTGGGGTTCATCTGTATCAGTCATGTTTCAGTTTGCCCTGAAAAACAACGAAAATTCAAGAAACTAGAAAAAAAATTCATTAATCAGGTAACAAACTTTACTCCACTCATGATCACAGGGTAAGCTTACAAGAACTACCTTGAGTAAACCTGAGCAGAGATTTTCCTATGAACCATGACCAGTTATATTCTTCATACTAACATTTTAGGTCACAGTCACTCACCTAAAGATAATCACAGCATAACTGAGGTCAGAAAATTTTTTAGAGTCTTTTTAGTCCAGCTACTGTTCAAAGGAAGGCAAATATCAGCAGGGCAACAGATTCTTCAGAGACTTACTGAGATGAATTCTGAATGTTATAACATTCTCACTACTAGGTGTAAGTTTTCCTCCAAACAAGCTACCCAAGGGCTTCTTGTACTTCTAAGAATATTGCAGTTTTAAGACCTACATCATTTAAAGGTTTAAAACCTTTAAATTAATTCAAGACAGTGTCATCATGGGAAGCAATGCTATCTTCCCTCTGTTCTTTTTTAAGCTGTAAGATACCTAAAATCTCCTGCTCTTAATAATCCATCACCCATTTGTTCACTGGTTATTAATCACCATAGAGGCCAGCCCCAAAACTAATATGTTAATTTTCACTTGAATCTGCAAGAAAACAATCCAGCTCTTCAGTGGCCCAAGTCTATACAAAAGGGACTGAAACATAGAGCAAAGGAACCTGGTTTTCCTCTGTAATAAACTAAAGTTATTTTACCTGCTTGTCAAGTCATTTGCTAGCCCTGCAGACCTGAATCTTTCTGATTTTACTGTGCATTTTAGAGTTTTACAAACTCATCATCATACCCATTAAGATTTCAAATGTAATTACACACAGTTCAGCATCTGAAGTCATCCAACGTTCTCACACAACCTGCAGCAAATCATCCTGAGGGCACATGCACGTCAACCAAAGGATCAGGCCCAGCCAGCATGAACATAGGGAAGGCAGGTCCCAACTGACACACCTGACCAGGTACCCACTTAGTGGATGAGGCAAAGGCTGTGGATGTTGTCTTCCTGCACTTGAGTAAAGCTTTGGACACCATTTCTCACAACACTCTCCTGGAGAAACTGGCTGCTCATGGCTTGGATGGGTGCACTGTTCACTGCTTTAAAAACTGGAATGGTAACTGGGCCCTGAGAGTGGTGCTAAATAGTTCCATCCAGCTGGTAGCTGGTCTTAAGTGACGTTCCCCAGGAATCAGTGATGGGGCCAGACCAGTTTAATGTCCTCACCCCTCAAAAAGGAGTACAAGTGCACTCTCATTCAGTTTACAGAAGAGACCAAGTTGGGCGGGAATGTTCATGTGCTGGATGGCAGGAAGGCTCTGTAGAGGTGTCTGCACAGGCTGGATTGAGGGACTGAAGCCAAGTGAGTGAGGTTCAACAAGCCGAAGTGCCTTACAGCACAAAAGGCCCTGGGGCTGCTGGTCAACAGCAGCTGAATGTGACCGAGGGTGTGCCCAGGTGCCCAAGAAGGCCAGTGGCATCCTGACCTGGATCAGCCATGGTGTGGCCAGCAGGAGCAGGGCAGTGACCGTCCCCCTGTGCTGGGCACTGGTGAGGCCATGCCTCAAATCCTGTGTTCAGTTCTGGGCCCCTCACTGTAAGACGGGCACTTGAGCCAGCTTCTCACTACACCTATGCAGGCACACTGCTAACACTAGTTCACCCATGGCCTCAACCTGAACCACGGTTCACCCACAAACACAAAGCTCAGAAACAAAACCAACCAACGCCACAGCCAGGACAGAGGCAGCAATGCCACACTGACCGCACAGGTCCTATCTAGTACTCACAAGTCGCAGCTCAGCATCCTTCGCGGGCCTCTACCGCAGCTCGGGCCTGGCGCGCTGGCACAGCATGCAGATCCCTTAGGGAAGAAAAACAAGCATTTGTACTTGAAGAATCTGACAAAGGCGCCACGCATACTGCTCGCCCCCTCGCCATGCTCCGGTGCCAGGAGCGCGCTGGGGCCGGCGCCACGGGAAGGCCTTTCGAACACGGCCACGCACCAAGTCACCACAGGCCGGGGACACCCCGCCGGCACAGCTCCCGCGGGGCCCCTCACTGACCGCCGCAACACGCCCCGGTCCCCGGGGCACGACTCCACACCGCCCGGACTGGCCCTGCACCCCC
>VYXD01014911.1:0-12503 GCA_013397195.1 Hylia prasina | reverse complement strand
CCCCCCCCGGTCCCTCAGTCGTAGGCCCCGGCAGCGCGGATGGCGGCGGATCCGCCCGGACCCACCCGCCGGCACCCCGCGCTGCACCACCGCAAAGGGCGCGCAACCCCCGCGCCGCGCCTTAAATAGCGCCGGGCTCTCGCGAGAGGCGCGCGGGCCGACGGGAAGGAGGGGAAGGAGGATGGCGCCATGCTGGGAGTGGCAGTGGGGCGGCCGCTCCCGGGGGCGGGGCGGTGCCGTGCCGAGCTGTGCCGTGCCGAGCCTTACCTTGCTGTGCCAGTCCCGGACGGCAGGGCAGGTACGTGCGGCCGGGCCATAGTGGCGGTCGGTGCGTAGCACAGATCGGGCAAGTCTCGGCTCCCTCGGCTCCCGCCCGGTGAGAGGCTCGCGTTCCTGCTGTTCTGCTTGTCCTTCCCCGCGCTGCCCAGGCTCCTCCGAGCTGGCTGCTCCAGCCGGAACAGCCCCTTCCTTCCCCTCGCAGCCGTGCCGGGCGTGCTGCCGGCTTTAGCACTCCCTCGCTCCACGACTCCTCGCTGCCTTTGCCTGCCGGGATGCTCTGTCCTACGGACCCAGTCTCGCCTAGCACGCTTGTTAATACCCGGCCGTGATCCGTCCCTTCCCCAAATCCCAGCCGCTCAGAGAGTTGCTTCTGCTGACCCGCAGCCTTCCTCTGCCCCGTACGGGATCTCCTCGCACCGCCCCAGGAGCGAAATTCGGCTTCTGCACCTGTAGATTTCTTGCTCTTCTTGGTGTTATCGCTAAATTTCTCTCTCACAACTGCCATCTTCAATTTTTTCCACTGATATTTCTTACCCCACCACCCCCCTTCCCCGACTCACGTCTAGCCGGCCTATAATCTCTCCTTTTTTGGCTTTAACCCTCCAAACTAATGTCAATTCAGGTTTTGATAAGATGCCTCACACACATAATTAACTCATGGTTCACATTTCATTTGCGTTCTCCTGGCACCTGGCTACTCTCTCTGATGTTTTCTGCCACTTCACAGGTAGACCCGTAAGTCTTTACATACTTGTTGCCTCCATTCTAGTTGCAGCATCCCACATTTATAATAATAATTTTATCATCCCTTTAGCATTTGTGTTCTTTCTTTGAAAGTCTTCTGTAGCAGTTCAGTGTCACTGCACCCCTCCGTGATGGATATTAATTGTGTGCTGTTGTCTCAGATTCTCTCCTACACCACACAATTCATTCTCCTGTGAATATTTGCATGTATCTATTGTGCAAATATATTTGGTGGGGCACAGATCTACTCTTTTGTGTCTTTCCTGCTAAGAACTACTGTCTTCTGATCAGATTGGGTTTATTATGGTATATGAATTTTTTTTCACAGTCTTTCCCTCCTTTCTTGATTGTGGGGAGCTAACTTATTTGAATACTGTATCACTCTTGCCTCTGCCTTTTGCACAACAGCAGTTCTAGCTTGTCTTCCTAGACTGTTTCAGGACAACCATTGTGTTGTGTGCTGGCACAGCCTCCTTCTGGATGTGGCAGAAGGTTCTTGAGGGCATGAGGATCATCTAAAACAATGCTGCCACAGCCACATCCTCCCTTTCTGCCTGTGGCTAATTACTCCCTTTCTTGGTGCACACTAAAAGTCTTGGGGTATGATTCACTCCACTTGACATTAGGCTTCTCCCAGAGGCACCATATCCAGCCTGCTACTTTCTACTCCAGAGCCAGAGGAGGGATGAAGTCAACTGTGGAGATAGATAAGACCAACTAAGATGAGAATACATCTTAGAATATACACAGGTTGCAGTCTTTCTTCCTTTCTCTACTGCTTGCTACAGCAGTAATTTGGGGTGGCTGAGCATTGAGCTCAAAGATTTCAGTTAAGTGATTGCTATGGTCTCCCCACTCTTCTTATTTCTTTTTTTTCCACTTCTTTTTTTCCTTTTTGCAAACTCAAGAGGCTGATGGTATAAGGACAATTACATTTTTTGACAGTCATAAAAGTTCTGAAGGATTTCGTAGAAACAGAAGCTAGAACTATATAAGAAGCTGTCTCACACTGTAGTCCTTCCTAACAAAGACTCAGTCAGGCGTAGGAATGTAGTTAGGATTTTGGCTTTTTCCTTCAACACCTGAGATTTGGGTAAATGGGACCCATTTTATTTTTTATTGCTGTGTGCAGCAAATATGTGCCTAAGGAGTTAATGATTGCTGCAACTGATCTTTAGGTAGTGTACAATCAGTTGTTTCTGCCCTGAGCTAGTGGCTTGCCCTTCCAGCTAGTGGCTTTGCTGTTGCAAGGCTGACTGAAGTACAGCTCATTTGTGAAGGGGCTCTTAAACTCATGTTCAAAACTTTTTGCCACAGGCCCCATACAGAGCCTGATACTGCAGAACTTGCTGCTGTTGATTTCTATTTTGCTGCTAGCCTGTTCCTCTCTGGAAGGGGAAACACATGCCCAGAATCAACTGGAGACCATGTCACAGCTGGGGTTGAAAGTCCACCATAGCCAATGCTGGAAAAGTAAACATTAAGGTTGGGAAGACCTTAGGAGGCAGCTGATGTGCTTAAAAAAAGCTCAGGTTTCTTTCAAAACTTTATTGTGACTCCAGGCTTACAAAAAGACACCCAAATCCCCTGATTCCTTGAACTGCATTCAGCATAGGATGTGTTTTCCCTACAACCAGTTGTCAGCCTGAGGACTAATATGTGTAGTGCTCTGAGCCAGCTATAGTGCTACTAGACACATCTTCCAAAGTGCTAAATCTCCATAAGAGATTTAACATTGCTGTTGAAGCTGTCAGTCTCTCCTGTGATGGCAGAACGACAGTTCTATTTTTTCTTTGTATTCTTGAGTGAAATTGAAAAATAATTAACGTGTTGAATGGAGCATGTTTAAATTGTTAAACTATTATCTCTGTTGGCAGCCTAGTCACTCTGCAGTGTGCTGTACCATAACCTCTTACCTGAAGAAATCAGCACCTATTAGGAAATGGCCAAAGTCGAAAGGTTTTCTTTTCATGTCCCCAGTCTGGAGGAGCTTGCTGGGGGTAAGTGATGCAAAGTGTGACTTTATGCAAACTTGTAATATACTCTCCAAACTTATCTTAAAGCTCATACCATAGTCTTTCTACAGTTAGTACATACAGAATTCCTCCTTTTAACACACTGAGAGGTAAACAACAGCACTATTTCTCTGTATGTGATGATTTTCTTAAAGCAAACAATAACTCCTCCCCCAAGCCCCCAAGATGTCTAAACACACAGACAGGCTCTCAGTCCCTTTAAAACTTCTGCATATGCAGATTTGTGTGCAGGTGGTGAAAGTTTGACCACTACACACCAAACTTTACACATACAGAATCATCTGTCCTCCTCTACCCTAATTTCTTTTTTCAGGACTGCTCAAAACAGCTGACAAGATGCAGTGTGTCAGGGCAGATCCTCTTGCTTGAACCTAGTTGGCTCCTCCTTTGGTGATTGCTTTAGAACAGAGCTGCAGGAAACATCTTTAGTTTACTTCTTTCTGAAGCCTTCACTGTGCTTGAAATAACAGAGTGGTTGAGGTTGGAATAGACTTCTGGGTTCAGCCCAGTTGCTCATGAGCCACTGTGCTTGACCTAGTAGGAAAAATTATTAAAAGGAAAATTATTCCTTCTGGCAGTCTCTCCCCTGCAGCAGATATACTAAAGATTTTTTGTCTTTCAGATTAATCCTCAAGTTCAGTTTGCCACTTTCCTGAATCTGTGTCAGTTCTACGTTTCCGTGTAGTGAGAACATGTGGTCCCAGCAGTGCCCTAGGTGGTTCTCAGTGCTTTTCTCACCCAGGCAGCCTGGGGCAGTAGGCCAGGGCTGCTGCAGACCTGTAAGCTCTGCAGAGAACACCACGTACTTGCAGTACAACAGCTTGAAAGAGTGTCAGAAAAATTTCATCACAAAGCAGAATTTTCCTTTTTTTCCCCATCTGTCCTGAGGATCTCCTCTAAGCTGGGAATTGTGTTGCTGTTCAGATTTTGGGTATAATTTGATGAGTGCCCTTTTTCTGTCCTTGTCCATGTACTAGAAGGTACTGAGATGTATTTAGAAATGTACCAAGTACCAGCTACTGACCCTTTTGGTTAACAGCTTGGTAAATCTGATCTCGAGAAGTAAGGTATGGCTGAAACCCTAACTGGAGGAAACAAAGGCACAGGAAAGTCCTCAGCATAAATAAGGAACCACCTGATCTGAGATCACAGACTGGATGTTCAGTTCTTTAGTTTGAGGTATCTGTCAAAGCAGACCCCCAGGCATGAAAAAACATGGAATTTTCAACATAGTATTTGAAGCAGTGTATGTGAAGACAATTCCACGCTAAAGGTTTGGAAGTTGTTTCCAAACAATGCACTCATCTAATCCTCCCTGTTGTTTGAGTGACTTTGCAGGTTCTGAGCCTAAAAAACATTGATATGAGGCAAACCAAAAATTTTAGATTTGGCTCATTATCACCAACTTCATTCATTATCTGTCTAGCTGTGACAGTGACACTTGCCAGAAAATCTCCACAAGAGCATAAACATGATAGGCAGTATCCCATGGGGGTAGAAATTTCCAGAGAGCAGAGATGGTTTGAGATTAATCAAGCTATTGCAAACTGTCTGGTTAATGTATGTAAAGAACTGATTCAGCTAAATCTTGCTTCCTCCTTTGCTCTTGCATCATATTTGACGGTGATCATAATTGTCTGCTCTTTGAAGCAAAACCACTGCTGAATGTGACTGAAGTTTACCCATGTTACTTCACATTGTGCTGCTCTTAGTGCTACTTGGAGCAGTCACTGTATTTCAATGAAAATGTTTTATAAATTCTGAAAATTAATTAATGTAGCAAACAATTATCTGAACAAATTTTTGTTCTTCTCTGAAGGCCAGAGTAATATAAAAAGTGCCTGCAGACATTTAAATCAATGGAGTTTCTTAGGGTAAGCATAAGTAATGTATCTTGCAGAAATAAAGCCCAAACATATGTTTATTGTTGTTAGAAGCTTGTCAGACTCTTGGTAATTTTTCATTGTCAATAATTTTGCCATTATTCTTTATTATAGTTTTGCAGAAAGGGCTTAAAGAGAACTTTGCTGATGCTCAAGTCTCTGTTGTAGACTGTCCTGATCTGACTCAGGAGCCCTTCAACTTTCCTGCTAAAGGTAACCTAACATTCTTGTCTTCCACTAAGGTTTCTCCAGTTCTTTCTGCATGATCCTTTAAAGATGTTGAGAGAGCTTAAAACGTTTTTCAGATAAAGAATATACATGAGATGAGAGGTAAATTTTATTTCTAGATTTTCTTCCTAGTTGATGTATGAACAAGGAGAAGTCAGTACTAAGTACTTGTCATAATTTTTTTCCTTAACCTATCATTGCATACCTACTTATTTCATAAGTTTTATGTACTATACTGAAAGGGTTTTGAAATTAAGTTGTTATCTTTCAGATGGAGAAATTTTTTAGGACCATGCAATCACCATCTGAACCTAAGGAGTTTTGCTTCCATTAATTTTTAAATTCCTGGCATTCATGTATGTCAATGAAGTGAAACTGTCTTGTTCTAAATGGGATTCATCTTCTTTGACACTAGCTGTCTGGAAGACAGACATGTCATCTGTGCTACTCATCTGAGTTCCCTCTGGCATCAATGTGAAAGAAACACCTCCAGGCAGTTATTCATCCCTTTCTAAAATGCATATCCAAATAAGTGGGATGAATTGTCCTGAGATAGCTTTCAGCTTTGCTAAAATTTTGCAAGTGGAGTCCCAGCAGAGGTCTGTACTGTGTGGTGAGGGCGTTGCTGGAGAACTGGCAAATGGAAGGTGTTGTCCACTCTGGCAATGTTTTTTTTGTTTTTGTGCTTAGAAAATGTTATCTTACAACGTTGCGTAGCATTAAATGCTACTGTGAATAATTTTAGGACTTGGACTTCTTAATAGTTCAACACTTCATCTAGCATGCTTGGAAAATAGTGTTCTTAAGGGTTTGAGAAGTTTGAGGAACCAGTTCTTTCATGGGTTAGAATGGGTGCTTATTGAAGATTATTGGGAAAAAAAGATTTTACCAAGCTAACTGGCTGTATTTTTCCAGGAATCTGCGGAAAGCCTAGGATAGCAGATGTGGGAGGTGTTCCTTACCTCATACCTATTGCACAGAAAGAAAAAGTGAGTTTTGCCCTGTAACTATGGGGTTTAATACACTCGTCAAAAGAAAAGCAATAAAGAAAACTAAGGACTAAGAGATACTAGGGTCTAGATACTAGGATTCTACACTTGTGAAGGACACTTTTCAATGTTTAATGAGACTGATTCTGATGTGTGTTGTATGTCACAAAATCTAATAAGAACAATAATTCAGTCTTTGAATAAAATGAGCAGGGAACATAGAGGTAGAAGCTATCTTTTAGCAAACAAATGGAAATCTACCAAATTTGTTATTACTAAATGTTATGTTGTGTTCAGAAGACATGTTAAACCTCATTATCAAAATTTTAATGAGGGTGGATGTTGTGAATTAAATGCCTCCAGGACTACAGTGAACAGAATGACAGTTGCAGATCAGAGCACCACACCAAAATCATAGAATGGTTTAGGTTGGAGGAGACCTCAGAGATAATCTAGTTTTCACCACTCCTGCAGTGAGCAGGGATGCCACCCTAGGTTGCTCGGGGCTCCATCCAGCCTAGCCTTGGACACTTCCAGGAATGGAAGTATTGTTTTTCTTTTGCAGGTTTATGATCTAAATACAGTTGCAAAGGACATAGAGCTGCCTGGAGCTTTCATTCTTGGAGCTGGGGCTGCTTCATCCAGAGTTCTTGGAATAAATGCTGAGGTCAGTATTGAAGTGTGATGGTTCTCAGTGAATTCACGGAAGCATCGTAAAAGTGGAGCAGCATTATGCTGGGTATTCCCCATTTACAACAATGTATTTAATAAACACTTTCACACCACAAACACATAAAACACATTAGAAGGATTTGAGATGAGAGACATCCACTGAGGTGCATGGTCCTGAGATAATAAAGATTAATTTTTAACTTGTAATTCTTCAGGAAGCATATGATTACCTTGAAAAGTGCAAGAAACACGGGTTTTGAAACTGATTGACAAAGACCTGATCAGAGGTTTTAATTGCAAGATTTAGAAATGCTTCTCAAACTTACTAATAAATGCCTTTGAAATATTCCCTGTCTTTTGCTCTTTTGGATGACTTTGTTTCACCACTGTGAATTTTAAAGATACCAAATAGAAAATTATAAATTGCAGAAGGGATAGGAAACAAAAACTATTGCCTATGGAGACTTTTATTAATCACAGTTTTTTCAGGAATAAACCTTTGATCTTGCTGTATCTTTTTGATGGATTTATTGGCAGATGAGTGTGGGCCTGATATTTCTGGGTCTGAGAGCTTTTAGCCGGCTTGTAGCTGCTAACTTTTTCCCTTTTTTTAAAGGGAAAATTTCTCAAGAAAGCTTCTTCTCAAAACAATCTTGGCAAACAACTATCCTTTCTGAAAACAATGTTTCTCCAGGTGGTGCTTTGCTGTTTCTCTAGTTTAACCAATGGGATTAGAGAGATATTCACCAATCATGTTAAGTCTGTATCGGAACACCTTATAAAAGGTAGTAAGAATTAGACAATAAAGCCTTTTCTATGCTCTTTGCCTTCTGAAATATTTTGGAGTCTCTCATCTTTCTTCCATGTCCTACAGCGAAGATGAGGACATCTCTCAAAGATGAGATAGTCCATATCACCATTAAATTTGGGCCACTATAATAGTGGTTGTTACTGTACACTGAGAGAGTATTACATAGCATTCCAATAGTTGCATGCAGATTATAGATCCTTTTTATCTTTCTTTTGTTTTTTAACACTAGCATTCATCTTTATATAACATTAAGTTTAATTGTTCAGAAAAAGTAGACATGTTTTCTGGATCTTTCAATTACATTACAATATTAGTGCATTTTCTTACCAGTACAGACCTCATCCTGAGAGACAGTGCTGTTTTTCCTAGAATCATGGTCCAAAGCTTAAATCACATTTATGTGAGTTCAGTTCATCTGGATGATTCTTACATGCTCTTATTGACTAATTCTTATATGTTCTTTTCCCCAGTTTGTCCCAATTGTTAAAACTAAGACTGAAAAAAACCCTGCTGTAAATGGGAGCTACATTGCTCACGTAAATCCTGCAGATAAAGGGTGCCTGCTTGAGAAGTACAGCAGTAAATACACTGACTGTGAGTTTGGACTGTTGGCCAACCTTTATGCCAGCGAGGGCCAACCTGGTAAGGTACATACTTCGATCAAAGGTGACTTTGCAGTGCTTTGTGACTGAATGGAAACTCATGGTTCTCCTATCAGTGTTCTGTGATAATAGTAAAGTAATAATTCCACAAAAGAAACATATAAAAATAAGGAACTGATGTCAGTGATTGAGGGGAAGAATTAGTGGAGACCGAGGCACTTGAATTTTTGAGGGATAGGTATTAGTTTACTAAGACTTTTACATCATAAATCATTCATCTAAATCCAAACTAGCAGTGACTTCAGGTAATGGTGCAATGTACTTGTGTAAATGAGACATGGGCACTTAGGTGGTTTTTTGCACAAGTGCTTCTCCTGATGCAGCCAGGTGCTGGCAGAACAGTTGAAAACCTGACTGCTGCATGGAAACTGAACAGTCTTCTCTGTTACCCAGGGATTCTTTCTAACAGAGTGGAAGCCAGCTGGCAGACAGAAGGGAGTTGCTCAGATCACTATCTTACTTATGGGTAAATCTCTTGCTGCCCAGCTCCCTTTATAGGTAAAGCTAGCATTGAACAGAACTAAGGAAAAGAGAGTTGGTCACATACTGGAAAGATGCAAGTGCAGCAGCACTCGCATGGAAGCTTGTCTTTTCAAAAAGTGATCTTAGGTTATCAGCTTGAGAGAATTTCAGAACAGCTTTCACAGACCTTTTCAGACTTTTGCAGTAGGAGACAGCAGTGACAAACTGACTTTATCTTCCAGGTCATTGAAGTGAAAGCCAATGGAAGAACCGGGGAACTTAACTTTGTGTCCTGTCTGAGACAAACTTTAGAGAAACACTATGGAGAAAAGCCAGTTGGGATGGGTGGTACGTTTATCATTCAGAAGGGGAAAGCAAAGCTTCACATTATGGTACGTTGTTCTCAGAGCATGTAACTTACTTTGTCCTCCTGGAAACAGAAGTATAAATCAGGGTGTAACATCTTAGTTCCTTCACTTTGTTTTGTATTTTTAAATGTGTACATTTAAATGTAAACTGTTAGGATGAGCACTGTATTAAAGGAGTTGACATTACAAAATCAGTGTTACAAAACTAGTAATTCTGTTTTAGTTGGCATTAATGCCATCATCTTTTGAAATCTGTGTGCAGCTAAAGAACTGGAGAACTACTGTAAAACAAATTGAAATTAAATACATGAACTCAGAACTTATAAGAAGCATTAAACTTTAAAAAAAATAATTGAGCTTCTAAAATGTACCAGGAGGAGGAGCATCTTCACTTCAGTAGTTCTTCCATTACCTGTGCAATGGAAGATGCAATATTCTGGTTGCTTCTGTTTCTGGCAGAAACACAGTGATGGACACTGGTGAGCTTCTTTCAGTCAAGGAAAATAAACAGAATAGTGGAGAGGGAGAAAGCAAAGTTGCTAGAGAAAAAGTGTCCTGATGCAAGTGTCTTCCTTTTACTTAAAAAGCTTTTATTTTTGCTTTAGCCTCCAGAATTTTCTGCCTGTCCCCTGAACACTGATGAGGATGTGAATAACTGGCTCAAATTCTTTGAAATGAAGGCTCCACTGATTTGTCAGCCAGTAATAGTTTCCAGAGATCCAGTGAGTCCCTTTTTCTCATATCTAAGTATAGACTGAGACCTGTAATGAATTTTGTCTTGGATGGAATTTTCCTTTCAAGAATGAGAGTGTGTATATATATTGTGTTTGACTCTTCCAGAGCTGGGGCAACGATTGAGAAGCTTCTCATTTCTATGAATTGTTTGATTTGAGGATAGGTCAATCTGTTCTGAAACCTAGTGGTTCTTCATAGTGGATTAACTTCATGGTTCTGTTCCAGCTGCATGTGTGCAAGTGTTTGCATCCCAAACCCAACAGTACAGTTTATATTCACTGCTGGCCACACTGGGAGAAATGTCAAGAGCATGGAAGGTGGTTCAGCCACGTGTTTATGTAGTTCATTTTCATAAGAACTCCCTCTGCTAATGCTGTGTCAAAAGACATGAAGCATATGTCCCTTTGCTGATATAAATTGAAGCCTGCAAAGCCTCATGCTGGAAACTTACGTAGCATCTTTCACATGCACCCAATTCAACAGCAAATAATTCAGGATAAAAACCAATCTGGTTTCAAAAACCGTTAAGGTGCTCATAATTAGGAAAATTATTTGTTTAACCAGAAAACCATAGATGAAAATGACTATTTTATAAATAAATAAAAATGCAGTCATAAGTAATATAAAAACCTTTTTTCCAGAGGTAAGTGGGACATACTGTAGGCTTAAATATGTTGAAGAATGTGATTTTATTGTGTCATTACGTGGCAGCCTTTGGCCTAAGGCTAAACAGTGTGTGTCTTCCCATAATCCACTGATGCATCCTTTGAATGCAGCCATCAGCAGCTGCTCCATTCAGAACCAATGCATCTTCTTGGGTGGATGCCTCTGGGTTTCTCCAGTCTGCATCCACTGCAAGCTCAACAGCACTTGGCTAGGCCTGTGGTTTAGGAAATCTTTGGGTGTCACTACAAAGAGAGCAGTAGATGATGGCATTTCAATGCCATAACACTATTCACCAGTATCCTCTTGCAGCCCAGAAAACTAATCCTGTCCTGGGCTATGTCAAACTAGGTGTGGCCAGGTCAAGTAAGGTGATTCTTTCCCTCACGAGACCCTACCTGGAGTGCTGCATGTAACTTTAGAGTGCCAAGAAAGATGCAGAGTTAGAGCAGGGCCCAAGGAGGGCCATGAAAATGAGCAGAGGGCTGGAGTACTTCTTCCTATGAAGAGAGACTGGGAGCTGACATTGCTCAGCCTGGAGAAGAAAAGGCTCCAGAAGGACCTTATTGCAGCCTTCCAGAACTTAAAGGAGGCTTTTATGAAAGATGGAGAGAAACTTTTTACCAGGACATGTAGTGACAGAAGAAGAGGCAAGGATTTTAAATTGAAAGAGAACAGAGTTAGATCAGACATACAGAAAAAAAATTTCAGGCTAAGTGTGGATAGACTGTGGAACAAGTTGCCCAGAGAAGATGTGGATGCCCCATCCCTGGAAGTGTAAAAGGCCAGGTTAGATGGCGCTTTGAGCAAGCTGGTTGAATGGAAGATGTCCCAGCCCATGACAGGGTGGTTAGAACAGATGGTCTGTAAGGGTCCCTTTGAACCCAACCTATTCTATAGGCCATAAAACTGGTGGTGTTGATCTCATGGTTTAGGATGTTGGTTGCTATTTTATTCACTGTTCTTCCCATATTCATCTAAGCTGGCTCTCAGAATTAGAGCAGAGACAGTTTGTTTATCACATGGGCCTGTGGCAATTCAGTGCAAAGGGATTTGATTTCCAGCAAAGGGGTTCCTTGGTCTGACTCCATTATTGAATCCCAATGGAAAGAAAGATGGGGGGGAAAAAAGGCTAAAAAGGAGATCTCAGTCAGATTAAAAGCTGCAGGCTGTCAGGGTTTCTAAATTCTTTTGTCTCACTGGTGTCTTGCAAGTTTTCACTGCTTAACGTCTGGAGATGTGTGAAAATACACATTAGGATAGACTATTTGATGACTTTTAAATGCTGTTCCTATGAACACGTTGCTGACGGGCCTCTGTCTGGTGCCAGGGCTTCGACCTGCGCGTGGAGCACACGCACTGTTTCAGCCACCACGGGGAGGGAGGGCACTACCACCAGGACACCAGCCCGGACAGCGTGCAGTACCTGGGCTACTTCCAGCCCGCCGAGCTGCTCTTCCGCATCGACAGGCCCAAGGAGACGCACCTCGTCGGGAGAGACTGAGCCCGCGGGCCGAGTTAATCTTCCTCAAGGACAAATGCTGATTTTTGTAATGCTTTCAATTATGCACACTTACCAGATTTAATAATAAATATGAGATCAGTAAGCTGCCGCCTTCTTAATTGTGTCAAAAGGCAGAACTCGGAGCATACGTATCATTGGAATTAAGACCGAATTCAAACGGTTATTTAATGGCACTGTTATTGTATGTTTTCCTTTTGTTTGGTTGAGCTTCCTGCCTGGCCACAGATGACGATAGGGAACCAGAGGTGAAATTATGTTTAGAACGGGACATGAAACCAACTTCTGCTAAATATTAAGGCCGTAGGAGAAAACGGCAGCGCCTCCGAGATTCTGCGCTCGGCACCGTCCCTTCGCCGCGCTGGCACCGCCCCCTCACGAAGGTCTCCGGAGGCAGCCGAGCCCACTCGGCTCTGGCCCCGGTCTGTTCCGAGCTCTCTCCGAAAACG
>VYXD01014910.1:313916-341104 GCA_013397195.1 Hylia prasina | reverse complement strand
CCCCAAGAGCGAGATACAACACCTGTCACTTCTTTTTTCTTCATTTTTGAACTTCATTTTTAAGACTCTACAAGTATGTGCTGGTTTTTACTACAATATCTCATGTGAAAGAGAAGTAATGGCAATTGTTGACCTCCTGGTCATCCTTAAGAATCAGATTCTGCTGAACCAAGTATAACAGATTAATCAAATAAATCTAAAACAATACAGGAATTGACTCATATAAACAACTTCAAATTGGACTTAAGATTTTTAATTTTCTAGTTGCAAGGTTTTTTTCTAGTTGCTAATTTTCTTCTCAGTTTATTCTTATGCATCTTCTGCTACAAAATTCTTTCTAGATCCTCTATCCAACTGAAATTATTTTCTCAGCAGTAATTGATGGGGATATGAGAGATAGATGAGAGATATATGACATACCCTAACTGATATAGGGTGTGGAGATATTGTGGTTATTTGTTGTTTGTTTGTGTTTTCTTCTTTTCTTTTTTTGAATGGGACATCATAAGAAACAAATCACAGAATTCACTTCAGCCACTTTTACAAATTCAAGGGAATAAAAACCCTTTTGTTTTCACTTGTTCCTAATTCTATCTCACTTGTCACTGGCACATATAAATGACTGCAGTGTGGGCAAGGGTTGAGGGGTTAGAGAAAATAGAACAAGGGTAACTGCCAACAATGTACTGAACTCGAATCTCTACATTAACGGTTGAAAAGTGTTTCCCATCACTGGTCTTCACATCACCCTTCATAATTTATCCAATTCAAAACAAAAATATAAGTAATAAATTAATCCTTATATCTCTTAGGGAAATATGTGCTTACAATTTCCTTTCCCTTTGTAATAATCAGAAATCTGAAATTATTACAGAATAACATGTGAATGAACTATACTGTTTATTAAAAAAGAAACAAGTATTTCTAAATAACCCCTTGGGAGATGAACTTTGTTTATGATTAGTATGAATAATGGTACATTATGTTGTCAAAAGAATCCTAAGCAACATCTACACAAAAATACTTTCAGTATTAAATGACTTTTATTAGCTAATTATTAAATAGCTGTCATAGATCAACCAATTCAGATGCAATGAGGTTATTGCTTTAATTTTAGTGAACTATAGTTATACAAAAATGGCTGTTGCTTTATGCTTCATCTTCTCTTACTTATTTGCTCAGTCTTAATTCTATAATTATTTCAAGATTGGTTTTATTTTTATTTTTTTGTGGAGTTTTTAACTGTTCTTTTCTCTCTTCTTAATTATTATTGTTGACTCTAGTGAGCCCCTGAAATTTTGATCAATGTAATGACATATACATATATAATGGAATCTGAATGCTTTTGCTTTTAGCTGTTAATAAGAACATAAAACACTTTAGGATGCATCATGGCATACAGGTAAAGCATGTATATGCCAGAATTGAAAAATTTCTTAAACCCCCAAAAAATGTTCTAGCTAAAAACCCAAAAATAATATCTGTTCTTATCTGACACTTCAAGGAATAGACTAATGTAAAATAGAAGCAAAAAAGAATGTTAGTATTTCTAGAAGCACTCTTTTCTCTCCCAGCAGGGTTCCACATACATTCTAAAATATAAAATCTTGATTTACTTTGAGAAATGCAGTCTCACTAGTTGTGTTTGATGGGATTGAGAAAATTACTTTGAAGACAGGAAAAGAATATTACATTTACAAACTGTACTTCTTTTAACTAATCTAAGAAGACTGTTTGTAAAGGGTAAGGCACAGATATATTAGTACTTGTTAGCCAAATTGATTTGTGGAATGATAATGAGATCTCAAATCTGTGAAAAAAGGGACTCCTAAACCTTTACAGATTCACCAATAGTTGTACCTCCCCCAGTTCAGAGGAGTGGAAGAAAAATGAACGTCTCATGCCACCATTCTTTGAGTGCTTCTGCAGACCCATGTTACCTTCATGGGGTGCTGAAAAACCCATTTTTGACCAAGAAATAGCATAGAAATTCCATGAGAGGTGGACCCCAATGCCCCAGTTGGAGGCAGGAGCTCTTGCCCTGGCCTCAGAACAGTTTTTCCTGTTTGAGGGAATATTAGCAGGTTCTATCACGTGAGTAGGACATCATTTTTGTGCTATGGAGTCTCTGCAGAATCTTATGACTTGCATTTGTAAAATTTAGTGTTACGACAAGAAATAAATTCCTTTTGTAGGTGTTAAATATTTATTTATGTGCCCTACAGCCCCATTACTGTGTATTGTGATACCATCAGATTTTATAACTAACTAATGGATGAACAGAAAGGTGAAGGCATTCAGTCAGGAGACTATCAAGGAAAACATGCATGATCCGGGAATTAGTACTGGCTGTTATTAAATAACACTTTTCCTTTGAGTCAAAGCATGAAATAATCTCTACTTGGTGCTGAATTAAATGGAAAAGAAAAATAATTTACTCAAAATAGTAAAGGATAATAACTTGAGCAACCTATCAGTTAAGGTAGTACTAATTTTTTGTTATGTTGTTTGTCCCTTATGTGTAAGCAGAGATGGTTACATGTTAGAAGGTTGTCCTGCAAATATCTCCTTAGACTAGACCCAATTAAATATTTAGGTGCCTTCAAGTTAAACAGGGAGTTACTGTGCCTTTAAACTATTTTTCCTTTCCAGAGTTATGATCCAACTCTGTGCTACCCTTCAGGTTACTGAGCACAACTCTGTACTGTACCTCAAGTATTAAAACTATTGCTTAGAAACCGGAGTCTGAAATTCAGAGGATTGCTACTTGGAATTTATCTGTTGTTTTTTTTTCGTTTGTTTGTTTGGGCTTTTTGTTGTTGGTGTGGGGTTTTTTTATTTTTTTTTTTTTTTTTAGTTTTGTTGGGTTTTTGTTTGTTTTTGGGGGGTTTTTTTTGGCTTTTTTTTTAATGACAGAGGTACAAGAAGTTCAGGGTTTTGCTTATACTTTTCTTATTATCTAAAGGGTTGTTAATGAGAGTGATACTGTGGTTCAGCATTCCAGGGGAAAACAGAATTCAGAGTTCTGTGTGCTAAGAAAACTCCTTAACTTCCAGCAAAAAGACTATCTAGTGACTAAGAGTGTTTTATCTCTCTCCTGTGTAATTGCTGAAATGCTGGATCCTTGTCCTGTAGGCAGTAGATGAGGAAAAAAAAAGTCTGTAGTTTTATATTAAACCTTCCCTGCCAAAGGGTCTCTTAGATTTTGGTCTGCTGGTATGTTGTCATTGTTGCTGTTCTTGTTTCTTTCAATAGTAGTATAATGGAAACTGAAGAAGGGCTTGAGGACTTGAGCTTAGTAATACTGAAGACAGTCAGTAGTCTAACAATTAAACTGCAGTTTTTCATACTATTTCCAGAGGAGGAGGCTATCCAGCTTTTTGGGCTTGATATTTCTGTGTCTAAGAAATTTTATCCTGCTGGCAGCTGCTGAATTTTCTCAAGGGAGAATTTCTCGGGAGAGCTTCTTCTCAAAACAATCTTGGCAAACATCTATCCTTTCTCAAAACAATCAGTCGCCAGGTAGTCTTTTGCTGTTTCTCTAGTTTAACCAATGGGATTAGACAGGTGTTGTTCTTATTCACCAATCATGTTAAGTCTGTATCACAACACCTTATAAAAGGTAGTGAAAATCAGACAATAAAGTTTTTTCTATGCTCTTTGCCTTCTGAAATATTTAGAGCCTCTCATCTTTCTTTCATGTCCTACAATGACACAGCTTACTAAAACTTGTTCTGTAAGAAATATAGAAATTACAGAAATATAATTTTACAACTTTCCATATCCCTCCAAGGTAGAGACATAAATATATACCTTAATACTGTGAAGGTCTAATCACTATGGTGTGTAGACTGGGTAGTATCAAGAACCTGTGCATTCCATTCATGAGTGCCTGATTCCTGTTAGTATCATTAGACAGGAGGAAAAGGTCTCAGTGTACAACTCAAGTGACCTTTGGGTTATTCCTATAGTCCTTAGAATTCACTGATGCTTAGGCGAAAGCCAATTTCACATGCCCAGGTGCATGTACCAGAATCAGGTGTGCAGAAATCAGAGGTATTCTCATATCAAAATGCATCTGCAAAAACCTTGACATGTAAGCAGCTGCTGCATACAGTTTAATTTCAGTGGTAGCTTTGGACTTTTGTAAGTCACCTAATTAATAATTTTATTCTTTTTCTATAAAGATTAATATTGTGTACATGTGTAGTAGACATAATGGTATAACCACAGGATCATCCTTTCTTTTTCCTTTTTATTCGTTTGTTTGTTTGTTTTAGATAATGACCTGATATTGGATGCAAGAATTGCAATTCACCTTCTTGAAAGTTGGTCATTAAAGCTGAAAGTAATGCAAAACAAATTCTGGAATTTTTAATCTTAGTAAGTATGGTTTGCAATAATGTAGAAAATTGTGGTCAATATTACCTTACTAGTGTTTGTATATCAAAAATTACTATTAATATCATAGAGAATTTTTATCTTTTTTGCTAAATATTTATATAGAATTCATCCTACATTTCTTCAGTAGTTTAATTGAACATCATAAACTGTAAAGTGATGAAAGATCAGTGCTGAAAATAAAATCATTTTTGACAGGCTTCTGAAAAAAATGGGTATCCAAAATTATTATTAGACCACAGCATGGAAATTATTTTTATGAACAGATTTTTTTTTGTCGGGTCTTGGAGCCTAGCATTTTTATTCAGAATATGTTACAAGATAAACTTTATAGATTACTAAGCAAGGAGAGAAAGAGTTTCTATCAAGGAAAAAATAGCTCATGAAAAACAGCAGTGTTTAAATTGAGATCGATTATTAAGCAGTTAACTTCTCAAGGTGTTTCATTGCTGATTGATAGAAATCTAATGTGATTTTTTTAATCAAAGTAATTAATAATTTTAATAAACCATGGAAATGACAAATAATTATTTCTACTAAATACCAGCTGCCTGCTCCTGGCTGGGGCAGTGGGACAGCCCAGGCTGTGGGGCTCTGCCCTATCACTCTGCCACCAAAGCCAGACCACAGGTGCCTTTGGATTTGGGGCACACTGACTACCAGCTCTGGGATCAGATCAGGTGGCTTAAGGCTTTATCCTTCTAGGCTGTGAACAATTCAAAGGCTGGAGACTTTTGGCTGCCTGCTCTCATGGTGAAAAATGGTGTCTGGATCCAAGCTCTTCTGTTTCAGCTTGTGCTTATTGTTCCTCATTCTCCTGCTACAGCCACCATGAAGATCTCAACTCCATCTTCTTCAGCATCTCCTTACGGGCTCCAAAGGGGTGCTGGTAGGTTCCCTCAATGCCTTCTCTTCTCAGGCTGAACAGGTCTGGTCTGCTGAGCAGACAGGTGACATATCATAGTGACACATCACTTCTCTACCATGCTTTACCTGTAAGTTCCCAATGAATTTTTAAAAGTTAAAGCATCAGGTAGTGTATTCTGGTTTGGTTTATCTGAGTCTAGTCCTTGGATAGGCTAAATCTACCTAAGAGTTTCTCCATTACCAAATAATTCTTCTTAAACAGTTAGAAATCACTTTATAAAAGGGAAAAACAACAAAATAGCACTAATCACCATTTATGATTTTGTCACATAGATTCAAATCTGAAATATAAAATTCCTTGTTTCAGTAATTTCTCTTTCATTGAGTAGAATTACCATAGATGACTCAAGGGTGTATATCAAAAATATGAGTCATGTACACAGTGTGGGCCAGCTTGGTGAGATCTTGCTTGTCTAGTGAGTCACACATTGTGCATCTCCAAGTAATGGGCGTTCAGCCTGTACAGCAGGTGGGTCTGGCTCCTCACTCCCTCCTGGAGCCTCCTACACTGCTTCTATCACACACTCCACAAGTAGGTTATGCATTCAGGTGCTGAGATTCCCACAGCTATGACTTTCCACTGCTTTCTCTTGTGTGTGGGGCCATCTTTTGTCACATTACCTAACGGGACACTTCACAATAAGAATGGACAGAATTAGCTGAACATACTTCTCAGTATAGAATTGGGTGTGATAATATTGTCACAAGTATGTGACAGGAAAAATGCCATAGAGATTCACATTGTCACAGAGAATTATGGAAGTCAAACTTTCTTGAGTCAATTTGCCAATTGCTCAATGATTCAACAGTGCTCTAACTCTACTGTAGTACTCTATTGAGTAAACTCTCTTTACATAATTTTACTCTAAGAGGCTGCTTTTTTATAATCAGAAATATATTCCTCAGGTCCAGGCATGTGGAATGTGAAGGACTAATGACACTATCATTCAATACATCTCACTTAATCACTGAAAGCCTTTACATGCTGTCTTGGTTTACAAAGGAAATACGAGAGAGAAGTGTTTTCAACTTAATCATTTCCCACAGCCACATCAAAAGAAGATATTTGTGAATGTTAACGTTCTACTGTGTGTCCAAATACAGACTCCTGTAGTTATCTTCAGCAATGTATGTGCCACTGTGCAATTGTCAAACTTGTTGAAATTTAATTTTAATTCTACTGACATTAGAAGCTGTAATAGTAAAATATTACAACTTTCTTTTTCCTGCAACCTCATTTCATTAAGATCCAGTAATTTTGTGGTTAAATGTGATTAAATGTGGCTTAATTAATTTATTTTAAAAGTTTCTTTACTACAAGGTAATGAATCATATATGATTTTGCTAAGCTTTGTAAGAGACTTGATGAATCTGAACATAAAAACATAAAAAAATAACATTCCATCCAGATTAGCCAATTATAAATCTGAGTGTCTGTGGTCATTTTATTCTAAGCAGTTCCAGGTGAAAATACAACGGGGAAACAGAAATAGAAAAGGTGATGGGGTCCCAAAATTTCCTTGTTCATTTCCATAGGAAGTTGTCATATTGATACCTACCCATGAACTGAGGCAGATGAAAGCTGTAATTCATTCATTAATGAATTCAATTGCTAATGAATCTCTCTGGAGACTTTGCATCTAGAGCAACATCTGCCACACAAAAGAGTGTTTCCTAAAGGTATGACTGACAGGGCCTGTTCATGAAATATATTGTACTGTAGTTGATTTCTCCTTTAAAATTTTACCCAGAGAGAGAACTAGTACAACTATTAGCTGCAAATTGTGTTAGCAAGAACAAAGCACAAGCTCTGTTGCATTCATCATCTCATTGGTTTTGGTTTTGGTTTGTTTGTGGATTCCCTCACATTTTTTAACACCATGGCAAAAATTAAAATGTGACTATAATGTATTAATATAATGTAAGTAAAATGTAATCATATTTTCATGTTAAGTTTTTACTTGCCTCCTCACACTTCTGGAATATCATACCTATTAATTTCATAGCAAAACTAAGGTTAAAGATCAAGAAAAAATAAGGGCAAATTTTTCTATTTAGCACCAAGGGGGAAAAAAATCACCTCTGAGTTGACATCTCACAGATTTAAACATCTGAAAGCAACTGTCTTCTTTTCCTAAATTTTGAGTGCATACAATTGCAAACCTGACTAATTTTTAAGAGAGAGTTATGAGAAGAGTTCCCATCCTTAATGTTTGATAAACATAGAATAAATCACACTAAATAAAAATACTGCCACAATAAATTGGTGGCTGAGGGAGCTTAGCATATCCAGGTGTCTAATAGGGCTATACGTAAAAAGCAATTTATTTTTATGACCTTCTGTATTAATTTTCCATTAAATTCTTTTTCTCTGATAAAATTATCCAAAATTCCTAGGGTTTTTTTTTGTTGTTGTTGTTAGCTCATTTTTCAGGTTCTTGTTCTAGATTTTTCAGGGGTGTTTTGGTTCTCTTTTTCTCTCACTTTCTCTCTTTATCTTTCTTTCTCCTTCTCTCTTTCTTTCTCTCTTTTTCTCTTTCTTCCCTCCTTTTAGGTCAGAACTTTTTTTCCCAGTCTCCCCTTCTCATTTCATTTGTCTTTTAATTATGCAAAATAAGTGTTCTATGCCCAGCAGAAGCTTTGTGACGCCCACCACATCATTTTCTTTGTCCGTCTTGTGGTTTTAACTATTTCAGCACCTGCTCTTTCTTCTTTCCTTGGGTGGTTATGTTTGTGTTTTCATACACATGCTGTCTTGGTCTATGTTAGTAATAGTAAAGGTTGAATAAAAGCCCTAGGTTATATATTCATTACTCCAGAGTGAAAATAAAGTTTTTCTTTTTAGTTCCTTTTCTGACAGCTGTCTGGACAGGTTTTTTCTGGATATACATAGCATCTCAACATCATGGCTGCATCTAATTTTGATTTAACAGATAGAAAAGATGTTTGCCTGAAGACATCTAACAGGACAATAGAAAAGACAGTATTTCTTGGCTGTTTTGTGTCTACAGTGATGGGTGTTCACATTTCTGAAAATGAATGGTAAGGGTGGTCATTCTAACTTGAAAACTTTGCTTAAAAGTTACAAATATTGTTTTGAAAATTACGATTTGGGAATTAAGTGACCTGCACGTCAGAAGGTGAGATGCTACTGTGAACACAGGAGAACAGTGTGATAAACTTATTCAACAGCCTTCATAATATTGGAAGGATGTTGCAAAAGTCAGAAATTGTGTTATTCTGTTTCTATTACTCCTTTTCTTCTTTTCTTTCTAGTTTTGCACTTCCTGAGAAAAGAACTGTTTGTGCCATTTCTCCTTTGCATCAGCTTCTTGGTTGGATTAGTCAAGAAGCCCATTACCTTGTGTCAGCATGAGTGCAGTTATACAGAGTTGAGTGATGTCCAGTCTTTCAAATTGTCTGATTATCCACATGGTAGACTCTTTGTTTGATGAACAAATGCTCTCCAGCAAAAGACCTTGTGTGCAAAGGATACTCATATTCCCCCTCCTTACTCATTTTAATTGATTGTTCAGTGATTTGGAAAACTAACTTCCTTGTCTTGTTGTAAGTCATGCATTTCAGACCACCTGAGGCAGCTATAGAGGGACAAAACCAGTGTTTGTAAAATGCTGTGTACAAATTGCAGATAATATTTTTTCCTGTGAACAAACAAAATAAAGATCAAAAAACATATGCTGCAATGCCAGTGGGATAACTATCAATCTCACAACTGCAGGTAAATTAAAATAAGAAGGTACTCATCAATAATCTATGTAAATCTCACAAAATGCATACATCTTTTTAAACTTCACTAGCCTTATAAAGAAAAACATTGAGTACCTGGTTCAGCAAAAATTGTTAGGATAAATCTAGGTTATTTTTATATTTTTTTCTTCTCAATTTATAAATTTGTGCTACCAGAAAATTTAATGCCTGTTTTTCTGTCCCCCACATCAAGACAGCAGCAGATTTTGCTTCTCCTTAATGCACTGAAGAATGATGTCTATGAAATAATTAAATTCCCCTTGAATCAGCAAGTTTCTCAGTTTGCTTGCTGCATGAAGGAATAAGAATTTGATGATTCTAGGCAAATTATTCCATTCAACAGTGGAGTGGGACACTTTACATGGCTTCATCTCTTGCCACATCAGTTTTTGCTGTGGGGATTATTTTTCAAATTCTTTTCAATGTTTTTCTTTATTATTTATCATTTAAAGGTAGGGAGGCAGGGGGGACCATTTCTTTTCAACTTGAAATAGAGAGGCTCTGCAAGAATTCCAATAGTTCCACTCTTCATTGTTAACTGGAGTTCTGAGCCTTTTAGTATTTTGAGACAATGAAAATTGATGAATGTACTGACATTCAAAATTACACCCTGAGTCAAGAATTAGAATTTTGTGAAATAAAATATACCATTTCTAACAGCCCTATCTCAACCTCCAAAACACATATGGATTTCAAGTCTTTAACATCATGTGAATCATTCTTGAGGATCCACTTCTGTCATATTTATGACTTGCCAGTTTAGGCAGAGCTGGAGATGTTAAGGTTTCCCGGTAGGATCTTGAATGAATATTAGCCTGCATTTAAATCAGGGAAGGAAAGAAAGATAAAAACTGCATAAACTACACGCTAAAAATCACCAGCCCTGTGGAAAGCTGCCTGTTGCTTATTAGCATTATGAATTAAAAGTCTAATGGATTTTTGTGCTCATCATAAGCTGGTCTGTCACATCAAATACAATAATACTTTAAATTGCTTTATTGTCAAAGTGGCTGTGTGCCATCAAGAGAAAGGAAAATATAATCTGAGCCCCTATATATTAATTAAACCAGATGGATGCTTTTTCTAGAACAGATATAATCAAGTATTAATCGCTGGGGAAGCTACAACTCTCTGGAGTAACCTTCTTGGAGTCAGTCCGCACAAGTTGTATTGAGTACACCAAAAATCAACAGGACATGAATGAAAGAGAAAAAAACCCCAAACAAACGTTTAACTGTAAAACAAACATTTTGTTATGCTTTTTGAATTAATTACATACTTGGAATGTATGACTTCAGGAGATACAGATGCTGCTACTGGATCTGACTTAATTTCAGCAATGTGAGGCTCAGTCCTCTAGCACCCAGCAGCATCCTCAAAGAGTGATTCAGTGCTTTTGCAGGTTTACCATGGAGCAGCTACAAGACAATGAAAAAGGGTAGGAAAGGAATATGTCTAAGGCGATCTCTGATGCCTTGGCAGTTGCATAAAGACAATTAGGAATCTCTTAGCTCTCTAACATTGAAGAGAAAAACAACTTTGTTTTGAATATTTGAAGACGCCAAGAGAAACTGGTATTAGTTAAGGGTAATGGAGAATCAATGGATCAGAGATAATTCAAAGCCTCACTTACAGTATTGTCCAGTTATGGGTAAGTTATGGGTAAGTTATGTCCAGTTATGGGTAAGACTGTGACAATCTGCCTTTTCCTTGTCAAAGGCACTTCTGCAAGCTCTGTAAGATTTATGGGGAAAAAAAAAAAAAAAAAGAAAAGGAAGACCGTGTTGAACTATATTCCAGTGGCCTGAGGACTCCCTATATTCTAGTCTCTTAGAAACCTTTATGCTTACTGTATTAAAGAAAAATGGAGGTATGTTCCCCTAGACACAGGGATAAGAAGTTGTTTTTGAAACTATTGCATTACATTATTCATTATGCTGGGTCCTCTGGTTGTCACAGACTTGAAATAAACCACCATTACTGTGAAATCCTGGATAAAAGTTCTTTAGGATGAATTCAGTCCCTTTCCAGCGTCTTCAACTGGCTGGAAACATAATCTTCCAATATATCTTTGAATTTTGATGTGGTTTACAGTCACTAAGTGGCTAGATGGAGTATTTCTGAGTAAGTGTGTGGGAAAGTTTTTGATTCAAAATTGGAATCATGTTTTACTTAGAATGCTACCAGGGTTGGAGAGTACATTGCCTGAATTTATCTCAAATTCTGCTGATTTTGGATTGTCTCAATTTTACCCTTTGGTTATTTTAACTCTAATATGGAAAATTCTGTAGCATGTCTATTGGCTGTTTATAATGTTGGCTACTGAATTCTATATTAACCTTACCTTAATCTTCTGGGCTTCATTATAATACAAATAATAAAAAAATCAAAACTCGAGTATTTGAACTGCATAGTATCTTCTGTCTTCTCCTTTCCCAGGCGTGAAAGCCTCAAGAAGATTCTCCGGAATAAAAATTAACACCACAGTGGCTCCAACTCAAGAGATACACTCCTAATTTTGTTAGTTAAACAGAGTGACTGAACTGGTCTTGTGACTTAATCTGTGTCACAGAGGCAAACACTAACACATCATTCAGAATACCCTACTCTCCATGGGTCAGAGAATTACGGGCAAACCTGGAAGCTTTTACATGTATGAGTAGTCCCTGTCTTATCTTTTTGACTTGGGTCTTACACCTTGAGCTTCACAGGTACTGGTAATATGCCCTTGCAGACATAAGTTGTTTTAAATGAGCAAAATTGGAGTTTCATGCTATTTGACTAATTAATATAAGCAAATCTTGTCTCCTGGTAACTGATGATGTCAGATCTCCTAGATCTGATGATGAACACCTGCCAGCCCAGATGGTTTGGGGAGGAACTTTCTAGTTTAATAGAATCAAGTACTGTTACTGAGCTGCTTCAAACTATTATTCAACAGGAATATTGGAGGAAGTCTGAGAAGTGATTATGGTGAAATCTTAACAAATAAAAATGTCCAAAATTGTCATGCTCAATTGTCATCACTTGTCAAGGTATGACTTTTAAGTAATGCATGGCTATTACATCTTATTCTGTCTACGTGTGCTAAAAATAGTATTGAACAGGCATAAACTTGGGAATACTGCAAAACTAATAAGATCTACAAAGTTAAAAAAATTGTTTTCTTATTATAAGATTTTATGGTATGAATTGCAGTCTATTGTTCTAAAAAACTGTACATACAAACTTTTGGGGGAGATTATTACAGGAGATTTTCGTAAAATTTCAACTAAAAATTTCAACTATATAAACTCTTAACTGTGAATTGACTGGATTTTTATAACTTATAGTAATAATTCAGAATAGGTATGTGGAAAATTCCAAAACATATCTGTGTGCTAGAGATATTGTTGCAGCAACTTTATAACTTAGAGATGAACTTCTGATCTCACTAATATAAAAGATACCAATATTTCAGCCACCAAACATGGGGAAACTTAAACATATCAATGATTTTTTGTTATCTAGAAATTTTAAAAGAAGATGAACTTATCTGAAGCTGTTTCATCCATTCTGTTTATTAAACTTTGAAGTGATTATGAAATCTCTAGGAAGAAAGCAACGTTAGTTTCAATGAAAACTCTGTATCATCATTTCTTCTGCATTTTAAAATCAAGCAACAAAATTGTCTCAAATTAACAGATTGACTTTTCCATTGCTACATATTTTATTTCAGCTTTATCACTATACCTAAAGAACTGAAAACTTAGTAACATTGAGAGATATGAATTCCTCTTGGAAATTTTGTGTACTATGTATTTTGTCTTAGATATATTTATGATATTAATTAGTTAATATTGCTGTTTAATTTTAGATATGATAAGGCAGACTGATGATAAAAATGTTCAGGGTTAAAAAATCCCAACCATTTTTTAATGATTGTACCACTTTCCAGTGTATCTTCCCTTCTTTTTGTAAAATCATTTATTATGAAACATGAAGAACTTATTTTAAAAGACTGGTTTCTGATGAAGTCCCAGAAACAATTTTGGCAGGCACTACCTATGCTAATATATTGCCCAACTGGAATTTATCAGTTCTAGGGTTCCATGAGTCAGAAGAGAAAAAAACAAAGTTTCAGGTTTTGTCTCAAATTTTGACTTAACAGCATTAACAGTAGATTAATGGTTTTTCTCAGTAATCTAAAAAGAGACCCCTGAGACAATATGTAAGGTGCACAAATGCATATACATCTATTTCTATTCCCTTTTCCTGATGGAATCAACACAATCATATGTCAGAACTAATATGAGGGTATTTCACCAGTTGCTTATCATTCACTGCAGATCTAGAATACAATTTAATCTCTTAACACATTCCAGAGTTGTTCTTGCTTAGAGACCTCAGCTGAGACAGAAAAAATAGATCATATCATTGGCTACTTAGGACTTGAAAGACAACATCTTCGTATTATAGAGCAAACTCCCTATTTTCCCCCAAATACCAGCAAACTACAAGGCAAAAAGAAAGAGCTACACTGACAAAAAAGTGTACAGGGGAAGCTGGGAGATGTCAGGCTGCAAGAACAGCTCAAAGCTTTTCTATCAGAACATGCAATGTATATTTTGGTTAAATTGAAGAAAAACTAGACAACTTTCACTCATCAGCTTCTTAAACTACCATACCACAACTTAGACTACAGGATTTTGCTTAGAATTTTTTCTTCTATGTTTTTTATCTTTTGCTCTTATTTTTCTTTACAGGAAAAAGAAGGAATAGAACTGCATTATTTTAAATTATTTTGTCATCTCTGTTTTCACAAAAATAGCAGGTGTGATCCTATGATACAAAAGTGGTAAGTATAAATTCAAGCTCCATCTGAGGCACAACTTTTCTCATTCATGAAAAAGTTAAGAAATCTGATTATTCTGTAACATTCTTGTTCTTTCTTAAAATAAGATGTATTTAGAAAATACCACATGTAACTGCTTACTAATCACATTGAAAGCAAACTCACAATAATGAGCAAATTACAAAAGTCATTAATTCAATTCAGTAGCATCAGATAGTAAAAAAAAAATTATTGAAGCTTCAAGACTAAAGGTTGGATTAAAACTGAGATTGCATTATACTTTTAAAGATCCTGAACAGGCTCTGACAAGGAAGTCTGATTTCCTACTTCCACACTGGATGTTTTGCTACACACTACGTACCTCATTCTTAGACTTTGATGACAAAGTTTTCTCAGGTTTCATTTAAACTTTGGCCTGAAACACACAGGACAAAATAGATGATGTCATCAAAACCAAGCCTGATAGACATTTCAGAAGGAATGTGATGAAAATAGCATAAACTGTCATCCAAGGCTTTTTTCAAACCAAAGTCCTTGGAAACCAAAAAACCCATTAGATACGCATATAGGTGCATGTGGGGTGTGTATATGTGTGTAAACATTTAACACACAATAAAAAGAAATTAAGATTAAGGGAAGAATATACAGGATAAACCAGTTTATTTTGAATGTCAGATGGCATTGTTTGGGCAGATAATGTGACTGTTTGCTGAGGTTTTTGAGCAGATCTCCATCCCTAATCTATTTTCAAGTTCTATATCAGCTTAAAACTGAGCTAGAATATGAATTTTGTCCTGAGAGGAACGGATTGGCATATGAAATCTGTTTTAGCATTGTGTGGGAATTCTTGTATAAATGACTAAATATATGTGAATATGTAAATATGTGTGTGAAACTGCAATGAGTCAAGTCTGCCAACATTGCCAGTGAAAGGTCATGATACTTCCAGTTCAGTACAGCAGAGTTTAAAAATATCTTTCTCCCGAATGGTATATAGACACCACTGTAATCCTGAGTAGCAACAGAAGAATCAGGAATTATTCTTTTAGGAAATTAGACTGTCATGAATGAATTTAGGTAAATCAGTAGATTTTTTTCTTCTACTGTAATTTTTAAAGTATGTTTTTCTTTTCTTCTTGACTCTAACATGTGAAGATTTTTGTTTGTGATTCATCTCAGCAGTTGCTCAGTACTTCTATCTACTCTCCATTCCAAGAACTGACAGCTGCCTCAGCTGATCATCAGCTCTGCTTACAACTTCTCCTGAGAAATTGTTTCTCTTTCATTGCGGTGCCATGATATATTCAAAGGTCTACTCTCTCCTACAAAGGGAGAAAACAAATGAAATTAAAAAGACTACAGAAACACCTGAGTGCTTGCAGAGTTACATTTAATGTCTAAGGTTCTGTCTGGTCTGCTTGGGAATTGTTAATGTTATAAATAGAGGCAGCAAGGCAATTTGAAGTAGATGAATTGTACTCTGGTAAACTGCATGAGAAATAAAGGTATGCTTTCACTGCCCTTATGGGGAAATGATGAACCATTGATTTAAATTCCCCAGAAGAGAATGATTTGCTGCAACAGTAAGAATTTATACTGATGAGTCAGTCTAAAAACCACTGAAAGCATTTCATTCCTTGTCCAGTTCCTTCCTTCTTAAAGGTAGTTCTTTTGAAAACTTGGAATGTCAGTTCTAAAAGGTTGTATCAGAAATTTTATTTAATGCTTTCTCTGTCATATGTTCCATCCTTCAGTGAAGCAGCAATACAATAAACATGAAAAATAAGGCCTATTTCTCTTTCAGTCAACACACTCTAGTTCTCTCACATGAGATCATAGAAGAAAATTATAGTTTAACAATATCAGAATAAAACATAACTTGCCTAGGACATTTCAAAAAGAAGTTCCAATGTCCTAACATAATTTCTTTCATTTTATTTGAAACAAAGTTTACTAGTAGGGCAAAAAATCTGGAAAAATATATCGTAAAAAAATTCAGTGTTCCATAGTAGAAATGGGTGTCATGTCATTCCTCTACAAGCATATTAGTCCAAAAATCTATGCAACTGTTGTCTGTTTTCTCTAAATATTCAGCATGATATACAGAGACATTTGTAGGAACAACTTCCTTGTTTTTAAGTTTATTAACAATTGTTACTGTTCAATGAAAGCTGAAAGGTATGGTCACAAGTTGCAGTACAATGACATCTTTCTATCTTAGTTTCCTTGCCCACGATTGCCCATGATTGTTATGTCCAGGATCAACCTCAGTTCTCAATATTAAAGACTGTATGGTGAGCAATCCAAAATCTCGTCGGAGCATTCTTGGGTATTATAAATGAATCATTAGACAAGTTCAAGGTTTTTAAATATTTATTTTACAAAGAATTTAAAGAAATGCTGTTTACTGGCATGAATGCTATGGAAATCAAAGTTAAATTACTTTTAACATTTGTGCTGAAGGTGTTTGATCTCTCATCCTATCAGGGATCAGAAATAATTCACAGAATCACAGAATATCAGCTTTGAAGGTACCTCAAGGATCAGCATTTGGCAGATGAGCTTGCAAAGACACTCTCCATCATTTACCAACCATCCTGGCTCACTGGCGAGGTTCCAGATGACTGGAAGCTGGTTAGTGTGACCCCCATTCACAAAAAGGGTGGAAAGTAGGATCCTGGTAATTATAGGCCAGTTAGACTGCCCTCAGTACCTGGTAAGATAATAGAGCAGTTTATATTGAGTGTCATCACACAGCATTTACAGGATAGGCAAGGTATCAGACCCAGCCAACACATGTTTAGGAGGGGTAGGTTGTGTTTGACCAACCTGGTCTCCTTTTATGACCAGGTGACCTGCCTGGTGGATGCAGGAAGGGCTGTGGATGTTNTTTAATAAGTCCAAGTGCCAAGTCCTGTGTTTTGGCCACAATAACCCCCTGCAAGGTTATAGGCTGGGGAGGGTGTGGCTGGACAGTGCCCAGGCAGAAAGGGACCTGGGGGCACTGGTGACAGCAGCTGAACATGAGCCAGCAGTGTGCCTAGGTGGCCAAGAGGGCCAATGGCATCCTGGCCTGGATCAGGAATGGTGTGGCCAGCAGGAGCAGGCCACACCATTCTTGCCCTGTACTGGGCACTGCTGAGGCCACACCTTGAGTGCTGTGTCCAGTTCTGGGCCTCTCAGTTCAGGAAGGACGTTGAGACACTTGAGCATGTCCAGAGGAGGCAACGAGGCTGGAGAGGGGCTTGGAACACAAACCCTGTGAGGAACGGCTCAGGGAGCTGGGGGTGTTTAGCCTGGAGAAAGGAGAGTCAGATGTGACCTTATCACTCTCTACAACTTGCTGAAGGGTGGCTGTGGTCAGCTGGGGGTTGGTCTCTTTCTCCAGGCAACAATTGACAGAACAAGAGGACATGGTCTTAAGCTGTGCCAAGGGAAATGTAGGCTGGATATTAGGAAAAAGTTTTTTGTGGAAAGAGTGATAAAGTACTGGAATTATCTGCCTGGGGAGGTGGTGGATTCACCATCCCTGGATGTGTTTAAAGAAAGACTGGATATGGCACTCGGTGCCATGGTTTAATTGAGGTGTTAGGGCTTGGTTGGCCTCAATGATCTTGAAGGTCTCTTCCAACCTTCTGTGATTCTGTAATCGATCCGGTGATAGCAGAACATAATTATTGGACAAATACACTCATAGCAACAAGACAAGTTCATAATAAATGTAGTCACTGTAATGTGTTAGTTAATTTATCCAGTCTGCTATGAAGATATGAAAGCTTTCTGAGGTTTTTTTAACATAGGAATGGAGCAATAACTTTGACGAGGAGTAGAGAATGAAATTTTACGGATAAGTTGTCTAACTCTGTAAATGAGGGCAACAAATCAAATAGAACAAAATAAAAATTATAGAAATTCAAATTCACTGGTTGTTCCAATTATTTTGTGTTTGTTTGTTTGTGTTTTGTCTAATGTGCCGGTCCCTTCTGAGAGATAGAAACAGAGTTACTTTTCAAAAGAATCAAATTAGAATATAAATTATAAGCAGTCTGAATCTTGATTGAATGTGGATGACAGAAAGAGGTCTCAGGCAACTATCACAGGAAGGTTAAAAGGAAAGGCTCTGAAAATCAGGAATGCTGATTGGGTGATATTCAAAGACACTGAAATTGTAATTTGAAGGACAAAATCTACATTTAATCTCATATGCGCATGTATGCTCTGAGTTTCTTCACTCTGAAACCAAATAAAAATGCTGTGAAAATACTGAGTTGGTAGGTCTTCCAGTGCTCCCATTACTGGTAGAACGGGAAATCCAAAGTTACTTGAGCTTTTATTTCTTTTAAGATTTTTCAGGGAGGAAAAATTCTGACAGCTGTTGAAAGCTTTCAGCTGATATTCTGTAGCCACAAAGTAATGAAAGGATAAAAATCATCTTTCTCTCCTTCCTCTTTACACTTTCAGAGTATGAGGGTGGTACTGAATGGCTGCTGTCTGTGAGATACAGATTTCTAAATAGTCTTCCTGGATTAATATCTGTATATCACTTGTAAATATGCAAACACAGTGTATGTGCCCCTAATAAAGCAATGTCAGAGCTCCTCAAAAGAGGTGCAGAAGGTGGACAGAAGTGCCTTGGCTGTTTGGATTCAATCTCTATTCACTGTTGAGGTACAAGTGAAATTTTTCTTCTTTATTCGCACTTGATTACAGATGGATGCATACTGCAGTCTCAGGACATCTGTCTAAGCCTGTAACTCCAAGTCTAATGATATCTGTTGTCTTAGAGACTCTTCAATGATTTATTTTAGTCCTGCTTCAGTGTGACTGCTGAACAAAGTCTGGATCTGAGAAATCTTGCAAGGTAGCAGGATGCACAGTTTTTTCAGTGGACTATATTCAAACTCCATGTAGGCTGTACAGATCAATTAATCATATTTGTTCTAGACTAGAGCTCCTAGGCATAGTCAGGCTTTATATATTAACTACAAGAAACAAGTTTTGAAATGTGACATTAAAAATCCATTGGCAGCAGTGAATGACTGTATCCTTCATGCTGCTGCATAAACTTCCTACTATAAGCACAAAGAATGCTTAAAACATTAATGGGGAGTCCAGAAGTCCTGCAGTCAAGGAAAAAAAATGGAATATTACTGTATTTTTAATAGTAAATAAATGGGAGGAGAGAATCCAGTTTGCAAACACAAACCCATCATTGACACTTCACATATGAAATAATCTAAACATTGATCTGATTTCCAGTCACCATTCATAAGTCAATACTACTTAAGAGAATATATTTTCTTCTATCCTAAACAACGTCCAAAGTATTTATACATAAACAGTATATGTGTAACTATTCTACAGGAGCTAAAGGCAAATTCAAAACTCTGCTACTCGGTCAGCAAACAAATCATGATGCAGAATTTACCCACATAGAATCCACAATTAAAAAAGATAGGTAACCAAAACTTTCCATTCTGTGTTCATTATTGACATGAAAGGAACAGAAACCTGTAAAAGTTACCTAAGAATAAATAGGACCTTGATTGAAATTAGCACTGCTATGTCATTTTCTCCTACATAATCACAGGAGAGATTCCTTAACTTGGTTCTTCTGACAGGATTCTGTCCTGCTTCTCTATCCGTCTTGCAAGTAAAATAAATGTACTTAAAGATTTTTTATTTTACCTGACATGTCCATTATTTTCTCAAATTGTGACAAAACCACTTTCAAACTACCTAAGAATGCACCATAAAACATGTTGTCTTTTTATTATCAACACATAGTTGATAATGCAGTATGATTGTAAATGGAAAATCATTGAGGAATGTAATATTACATTTAATGTTCTAATTAAAAAAAATTAGTGGAAGCTATTTAAAAATCATAATATTAATCAGAAAATCAGTTTCTAGGCACTTATATATTGTTTTATTACATATTCTCTTTTTTCTATTTTTTATTTTGAGTATATTTTGCTCTGTACTTTTCTGCCTCTTTCTGGCTCAGTTCTAGAAGGCATCTTGAAATTTAATGAAAATCAAAATTATAATACTGCAGCTGCTTCCATTCAAAATATTTATTATAATAGATTTTCTGAATTATCCAGAGATACATATCACAAACACTTCTTAGATAAGCAGCTCCAAGCTTTGTTTGTCTGTGAAGTGACAATCATTGTTGAAACAATAAAAGAAGAAGCGAAAAGAGCATCAGTGATGTCAATAGCAAGTCATACTGAGCTCTGAACAGAAATCAGAGTATTCCAGGCCTACTCCTATAAAACAATTAAAATACTAATACAGCTTTGGAATTTGGAGATAGAGCATATTGGGGACACTTGTGCACTAAGAATGATGATTACAAATGCAAGGTATAATTTTCTGTCTGTAAATAAATATATGTGGCATAATAAATCAAAATTCTAGTAATTCAATGCCACAGAGGTCAAGTCAAGACAAGGTTAGGATGAGATGCAGCAATTTACCAACAGGTAAGTTGTGACAAGGCAGAGCTAGGAAAGCAGTCTATAGGTCAGGATCAGTAGGTCTGTAACCAGGTTATAGCTGGAGCCCTCCACATTTCTGGTATGCCCCAGGCTGAGGTTAAATAGAGTTCCTGGGATGACTGGTGTGGGTGGAGTCTCCAGGTGAGTGGTCAGGGCCCTGAGAGAATACTGGTGAAATAAAAACTTCAGGTTAATAATTCTTTTATGGTGGAGATAATTAGAGAGGGGGTTGTTGCATGAGAAGCAAAGCTGGAGGAAGAACTGGAGTAAAACAGAGAGAAAACCAAGGTGATAATCTTTTTTTTGTCCAGTAGGATAGATCTGAGGTATTCAGAAGATGATTAAAACATCAGTAGAGAGATGTCAAGCTTTATTTGGTCTTTTCTTACAAGTAAGATTTAGGCTGTTCTTCCAGCTAGGAAAGAAATGAGGCAAAAAGATAAACAGAAATGTATTTTGCACACTGTCTGAGAACATATATTTGGGAAAAATTAGTAAAAACTGCTTTTTCCTCACCTTTTCTATTTGAAAGGTGGTGCAGTGGTAAGTGCCTCCCTCAGAAGTGTATAGTTTAGCTATTAACTTAGTCAAACACACAGGTCATAGTTCAAGAAGAAATACTGATAGGACAGGGACAAAACTGAAATGAAATTATTTGCTACGTGCAAAACCAATAGTGTTAAGGAATTTACCAAAATAAATTAAGAAAACCTTAGGAAGGTAGAGCTGCCAACCATTTAGGCAATTTGATAATTCCTGGTACTTTTTCCAAATGTTTGATGGGGAGTAGAACTGGCCCTCTGGGAGGCCCTCCTTTAAAGGGCAGCAAATCCAGAATTGCTACTGTCATTTTCATCTGGTTTGTGCTGTCCATATTCTACTTCCTTGCATATCTTCCTTCTGTAGAACAAGGTAATACAAGTTTTTGTCAAAACCAGATAAAGCTGTGATGTTAGGATACTATTCCAATCAGACCATTGTATTTTCTATCTAGAAACTTCAAGGTGTTGAAAGAATAGTAGGGAGTAAGAAGAATACAAACTTAAAAAAAAAAAATGTTTATTTTCAAGAGCATATTTCAGCTTCTAAATTCTTTCAAGGTATTTTCAAATAAAAGCAACTTATTGTGCCAAATTTTATAGCAGACTTGTTCCATTTTCTTGTTAACTCACTTCAGTCCAGATGATAGGCTCGCTTTGACAGGATTTTAATTAGTTTCCATATGTGAACTTTTTGTACCATGTGGGTCTGATATGTTCTTTGTATATGGAAAAAAACCCATACAATTTAAGCAATTACAATTATTTGCCTGCATCAGTTCTGACATTCCAAAACCAGATGGCTTTGACAGTTTTATTATTCTTCACGTAGGGATATGGTTGATATATATATATAAAAATATATATAGATCTAAATCTGTTATTTATATTTAACAATACAAACTTTATTGTACATATATATGAAAACAATACAATATACAAATTCTTGTACATATGCAACAAGTGTAGGTATATGTTTATGTATATATATATATATTTACGGTTGTCATTCCACATTGTTCGGGCAGACATTTTGCTCTCTGAGTAATTATATTAGAAGAAGAAACGAAGATAGACAGGAGGTCAACTGAAGGATTTTCAGCTGTTAAACTCAATTACAAGCAATGACTGAAATGAATTTTAAAATGCCTTCCTTTTAAGGGTGAATGTAGTCTACTCTCCAATATTTGATATGACAATGCTTGCAGGTGCTTTCTGAGATGAAATAGGCTCTGCTTATTATTTTATTTGTTTGGGGAGGAGTAGGGCTTGTACTGTTTTGGGTTTTTCTTTTGCATCAGTTCCCTTCAGTTTTCATGGGAGCACTGAAAAACCACTGTCAAGTGTACCATAATTTCCTGTGTTCCCAAGAAGAGCTATTAATCTGACAGAAGCAATTAATTTACAATACACAAAGCATAAAAAACGTTTCATTCAAAGTTGCAACAATTTAAAACAGCAAAATGAAATGTCAGAGGACAATTTGGTATAAATTACAGGGGAGGAAGCCCAGCTCCTATTCACAAGAGAAAATGATTGATAGCCTCTTTTTAAACCCATAAAATTCAAATAAAAGAAAAAAGAAAGATATTTGCACTTTCAGGTCCTTTCTCTTATTCACTGTATAGTTGCTGACATATTTCCAGTTGTATAATTATCTTCTCTGCAGAATTTCTAGGTTTATAGACTTATTTTTATGTAATCTGAGTAAAAATATTTGCATCTCACTACTGAATCCATAATTAAAAGTCTTTAGAATAAATTCTAAAAGTGGTGTTTTCTACCCACGATTAATCTAAATGTATTGTTGGTAAGGATTCCCACCCCCTCCCCCCCACACACAATAGTGTTCCCTTCTCTTTGGAATTTTCCATTTGTAACAAAAATAATTTTGAAACTTAGAACCTGGTACAGAAAACCACTTAAGCACATGCCTAAAATTAGTCACAAATCACAATAACATTAACACATTCATAGATTTTACCTTGGAAACAACAATTAGACCACCTAGCCTGGCACTTTGTATGACAGAACTAGAAAACTGTACTTTTTCCTTTAAAAAGTCCTGTAAGTTGTCTTCAGCTAAAAACGGGTCTTCCAGAAATCTGATCTTCACTTCATAACTTCAGGTTATGGTGTATTCATCACTTGAGTGTTTTTACCTATAAATACTGCATGAAGGCAATATTTGATTTATGGGATTTAAATATATATTTAAAATTAAGGACTTATTTTCTCTGAAGGAAAACAAGTTTGCATATCAAAATCTTGCACATGAGCATTGCTGAGGGATCTAGATCATGTTAACATTCAACTTTGTTCTTGTTCCTGCAGATGGCAAAAAACCTACTCATGTGAATATGGGCAAAATGGATCATAAACTACAGTGATTTCAGGCGAAGACTAATTTATAAGGCAGATTTAGCCAAATACCACTCCACTCTGTAATACTAACATAATTCTGATGGAGGCTTTCCCATCATTCTTTAATACCATGAAGATTTTTAAATGCATCTTATGATTTTTCCTGATCTGCCTTATGAATTTAATTCTTGAGTTCTCAGAAGGTATTAGGTTTCCAGGACCATATCAAATAAGAAGCCTTTTCATACACATAACACTAGATCACATAATTATGGAATAAGATTTCACATATGAGAAACTGTAGATATTTTGTATGTATGCTAGTGAACTATTTTATGGATTTGGTTGTAGGTTTGGGTTTTTTGCGGGGTCAGGCATAGGAGAGTTTTTTGGTTGGTTGGTTTTTTTTGTTTCCCTGGAAGAGAAGGAAAAGAAGTTTGACAAGAGCACCAGGGTTCTGGTCCTTTTCCAAGTAAGTTTGACAAGTCCTTTTTAAAAGATGTCAGCTTGCCCTCAGTCTGTTGAAACTTTCTGTCAAATCTTAGCATTAGTTTTAATGACAGTGGTAAAAAGTCCTTAAGAAGAGAGATTTTACCGCTGTGGTCATGCAATTCAGTGACAATAAAAAGGGCAAAAGTCAATACAAGGCTCACAAGCTTGCCTAGCAGCCCCAGAATTCAGGTTTGTTATTTATTGCCCTATTCTCGTCTAGGATTTTTTTTCACTTTTGCTATTATGATTGTAAAATTCTTATCCCCCCCAAGGTTCTTATTTCACTAGCTTTTGGGCAATATGGCTGAGAAGAAAAATATTACCCCAGAGATTCTCTGAAGCCATAAGCTGGAGAGAGTTCAGACTGCCAGAATATCCCACTTGCCTCTCTGAAGGTGTTTCAAAAGCATGGAGAGCTTTGATTTTAGCTTACAACCACACATAACACAAGACATGGGAGAGTAAGAATCAGTCTCTGGGGTTTTGCCTTTTTATTTCCCAAACTCAGAATAGGAAACAAAGGTACAGTAATTAGTATGAGATAAAAGGAAGCAAATGAACCCTCATTAGAATCAAACCCAAACATCTACCTCCCTCTTTGTCCATGCAGCAAGATGGAACCTGACTCATTCCCTCCATGGCTTGGAACATGGGTTGGTGGTAGCACTGATCTCTAAACAAATATTTGAGTTGGTAAATTGGCTTCTGTTTTTACTCTAAATATTTGGGGGTGAGGAGATGGATTTGAGGATGTAGTTCACCATTTCAAGATTTTTTTTTTTCCTAAAGGAGAAATGGATCTTCCAGACAAGATGTTTCTCCTGCTTTTTTTTTTTTTTTTAAAAAAAACCTGTTTATTTAACCTAAGAGAAATACATAATTTAATCAGAAAAACTACTAGAAAAAACTTAATTTTTTCAAGTACAAAATTCTATTTTCTACTTTATTCAATAAACTCCACTGTGATCCAGAATTATGATTTCTCTGTTGGTGAAACACTATTTAAGCAGCAGTCTTCTTGCCACTACTTTTCTGCTCCTTCCATTTAATTAATCAATTCTTTCTTGTACTGCTGTAGCTTCTAGTGGGGATCTAAGGTGAAAGAAAATATGTCAAAATGATGAAAAAACCCCCTACAAACCAATCAAAAATAACCCCTACCAACCAATCAACCCCCCCCCAAAAAAAAAAAAAACCTCCCACTCTCTGCAGTTAAAAAATGGAAAGGTTAGCAAACTCTTTTGGCTGAAAATCCGAATTTGTATCCAAGGAACACAAATTCATTTACCAGTTTCAGTATAGATGTTTGTTGCTACGTCACCTTCCCATTCTCCTTCCTCAATGTGCAGCTTGCATTCTGCTTCTCTCACCTGGCTGGCAGAGCTCCTGCCACCAGCTGTGGCTAGTGAAGAAAGCAGCTAAAAGACAGTGGCTTTGCCCCACCAGTTTTATACAGTGATGAGTTTGCTTCACATGGCAAAATCTCTCAAGCAATTCTCCCACTGCTTCATTTTCACATTCTTCCACAAAAGCAGCATGAGATGAACTGATGGCCTGGAAACAGAAACTGCATTCTTTGTGTGGATACACTTCAGGATGAATAGAAAGGACCACATGAGTCAGCCTGTAGCTATTGAACTTAAGTTCCTTAAATAACTTCTTCTGTTTCCTGATACAGCGGGAAAAAAACAGCTTGCTTTTATGACAGCTTTGAAGGTAAAGGCCTCCAGTTCAAGCGGATTACAAAACATTGAGACAAAATAGTAAAGCATAAACTGCTAGCAAGATCACTGATAGTACAGTCTATTGGGCAATATCTACTGGAAAGAATTGTTAAATGTCGTTTTTGCAAATTTACATAAGTCAAAAATATGCATTTTAGTATAAGTATTACTAATAAAAATGCTAAATAATTTAGGCATTCTTATATTAGAATTTTATAATAGAAAAAATTTGTAGTTTTCCCTCACAAAATACTACTACTTTTTCTCCTTTCATTCTACATTTAAAAGGCTTTTCCAAGACAATAAAAATGACTTTACATTTTTGCTTTATTTTTTATATTTCAGATTTTATTTTGTGTATTGCAGAGCTTTTGTTTTGCTTCTTACAATGGTAACTATTTTCTTTAATAAATTCATCCACTCTAGGTGTTTTATTTTCTCCAGTGTATCTGTGTAAATCTCTACCACCATATGCATCAACTTTGTTCATAAGTAGAACAAAGGTTCTTGCTCTTCTTTGTAAGTAGAAGAGGTTCTTGTTTGCTTCCTTGCTTTTGTGGTGGTCTTGTTTTGTTTTATCTTACGGAACTGCTTGCTGCATAATTTACAGGCCTTTCTAGCTTGAAAAAACAATAAAAAAAAATTTCTTTACTTTAGAAGGTTATTAAGAAGACCCAGGATTCACAAATGGTTCCTTTTTTATATACTAAGTGAACCCAACTACGTTATGCAAGCTCTGCTATTGTATGATCACATTCAATCTTTTCTCTCTTCTGACTGTGGGAATTGAGAAAGAGGAGAGCAGCACACAAGTCTGTACAAAAGAGGAAAACTAGATTCCCAGTCTTTTCAGCCATCAATGTACTTTCTTAAATGCTTTAGGAAGTTAATGTGAGGGTACATGAAGCTGACCCATGTAACCATAACTTCATTGTAGAGATTCCATTGATAAGGCATGTGATCCTCTGAAATGTCTGTTACCTTTGATGGTTCTGTGTAAGAGAAGTTAAAAACCAAAACCAAACACAAAATCAGCAACTAGCAATTTATTTAAGAGTATTAGGAATTCATTTTTAAGCCAAAAAATCAGAATGATTGGTGAATGGCTTTGACTGAGGATTGGAAAGGATGGTTTTATTCTCCACTCCTGATTAGGCTTAAAAACCTGTAGCATGAGAAAGTGAGCCAGACATTCTGAAATTACAAGCACTTATGAGAAATGTAAAACCATGGCATTCTATGTAAACCTGCCAGTGAATCCTATTCTGTAAGGGAAAGTGTTTCTTACACCTTCAGTGAATAATAAAAAGATGCATTTTTGAAAAGTTTTTCAATATATTGAGGAGAATATGAATCATTAAAGAATAACAATCTTTATATATTCTGCAGTATACTACAGCTTTGAAGTAATTTTTTTCCTTTAAATGTGGAATTATTAATAGCATTTATTAAACACTTTTGGAATGCCTGATTTTTTTAATGCAAAGTGTTCACTTAAATATTTTGCAACTACATCAGCTTTCTCTAGGTCTTTGGTGTTACAATATATATACAAAAATTATAAATACCTGTCCAAATACTATAAAATTATATATAAAATTATATTATTTCATTAAACAATTTTAATTAC
>VYXD01014910.1:271791-311544 GCA_013397195.1 Hylia prasina | reverse complement strand
GATTGACAGGGCTAGGGGAAGGGTTAACAAAAGATTGATAGGGCGGGAAAGAGGGGAGCCAACCAACCAAGTTACAACCACAGGGGGGAAACGGGAAAGACCAACTGGGGTACAGACAATTCATGATGTTATTACAAAAACCATTCAAATGCCTAACTTAACTTCACAACATGCTGCTACANTTTTACTGCTTTTCTTTTGCTGTTATTAAATTGTACTTCTGACTTGGAGTCTCTCACTGGTTTTGCTTTCAAACCAGCACAGCTTCCCACTGTGATTGGTAGTAGATATGTGAAAGATGATCCCTATTTTCTTGACTGAATAGGATAAGGAATAAAGAGAATCTCTCTAAGCTCTGTTGTGGCCTAAGAAGGGATCACCTCATCAAATATTTATTTTCCTTCCACAGCAGGATAGGCATTGAATTTTATCTCTTGGTAAATCTCACCTGGAGGATGCATCTGGACATTGCATTCAATAGCCATGACAGGCACATCTCTATTCACTTCTTTAATCCATATACATCTGGTTCACTTAGCACATGACTAAAAGATCAAGACATAAATAATTAGACAAGTGCAAAAATATTAGCCTTGATATCATCTCTCCATTCAAAGTTGAAATTATAACTTTTGAAAACTTATACAAAGGGAGATGGCAGTTAACAGGTTTTCAAAACTAATGCATAGCTGTAAAACAAAGTTATTACTCTATAAAAATGGAAGATCTCATAGGAGTGAAATCACATTACTCAGAATTTACAATATTTACAAACACTTCTTGTCTGCATATACCAGTAAATTACAAATTACTAAAATTCCATGAGCATATAAAAAATAAATTATTTCAGAACACATAGTGAGGCAATATTTTTTTGATTTTCACTGTTTATGTACTCAAATTTTTAACTTGAAGTCATTTTCTCATAAGGGAATTAAGGAAGCTGCACTGCACAGTGCTGTAATGTATTATCCATCTTTAGTGACAGAAAATTAGTCAAGATGTGAACCAGATATTCAGGTAAGAACTCACACATATTAACTAAGTGATAAAATTTCTTGGGGAAAAATACCTAATGTAATCTCTTGGCTTCATTCCAGAGTGGTCTTTTATTCATACAGTTCACCTTTATACAAAGCTCTTCCAGGAGGGCAGATCATTATTCTTGTAGCTGGTGGAGATATATTTAATGTAAGCAGGAACTATAGTGTGCTAAGTAGGCACAAAGGGTTCTTCTCCACAGCTGGCTACTGGAAAATGACAGCACCTGATGGGAAGTTAGAAACAACAGGCCCAAAGCAATATGTTGAAAGATGGAATTCAGACACCCAAGGCTCGAGACTGTCATCATGCAATGTGTCAAGCTAATACAACAGAACAAGACTTGGCAGGCGATGAAGGTGGCAGCTCCAGGAACATCCTCAGGGGACACCACAGCTGTGGAGAAGTCACAATGGTGCACAAATGGTGAATCTTTCAAATCCATCTTCAAATCAGAATTATTTGGTTTTATGTGACTGCTCTTCCTCTAATTTGGGGGTAGTAAAGCGATACCTGCCACTTCTAGGGCTTTTAGACATGCTGCCATAGTCTAAATATTTAGATTATAATAAGCTATCGCTTCATATAGGAATCAACTGACTGCCCCAGGAACACAATTTATAGGTCTTAAAATAATGTAACTAGGAATTTATAAATTCTCCTTTATTAAAACCTTCAATTAAGACTTACACTTTTAAACTTTTCTTAAGTACTATAACACTTTTACATCTGTAGCTTATAACCTGTATGCTGTTGCTCCAGTAAATTAGCATAACAATTACGAGTTTTGCTGGTTTGAAAGCAAAACCAGTGAGAGACTCCAAGTCAGAAGTACAATTTAATAACAGCAAAAGAAAAGCAGTAAAATAAAGTAAAATAAAATAAATTCAATAGTATAAAATACCACTGACAGAGTCAGAATACAACCTGACACCCTGTTAGTTAGGGTGGTAGTAGCAGTCCAGATGAAAAGGTCTTGTCGAAGCAGTGGTCTTGTAGAAAGGTCTGGTAGCTCTTGTCCTTTGTGAATCTAGCAGGGGAAAAGCTGACTCTGCTGTCCCAAACCCAGGATTATATGCAGGTGGGAATGCTTGGCTCCTCCCCCTGGGTGGAGCATCTCACAATGGGCTGATATCATTCAATGAGTCATGTAATGGGTTCTTGATGGCCCATTAAACAGAAACGGCTTCCGGAGGGAGTTATCTATGAGTCATGTGGCAAGGCATTGATGGGCCATTAGCAGAAGAGAAGGGAAACACTGCCCCACCTGGTTCTAACACCTCATGAAGATGGTGATAGAATACATACTTTGGGCACATCTTACATTTTTAACCTAAGACATGAGTAAAGCTGAATTTTAGTATAAGATTTTCATTTCATAGAATGGTAACAAATAGAGGTAAAAGAGACAACAAAAAGAGCTATGCCACCAAAAAGGAAATACTGTTTATTCAACTGTGTAATGTTATTTAGAGTAATGTGACTAGTTTACATGAACCAATTTACTGAGTACACATATTTATTCTATTTTATTTGTTTTCACGTTTGCCAATTTGGAAAATTGCACAAGAACAGGTTAATTAAATCACAAAAGTAACTGAATCAAATAGATGTCAGCAAATTTAACACAACAACAAAAAAATATTATTTTAAAAATGTTTTGTAGAATTAAATCCAAATGGCCTAACTTTCTAGGCCATTTGGATTTTTTAACATCTGTTGTCCTGGTATGTCCTGTTCTGATTTTAGGCATTGCCAAGAGCCTTACAAAGTGCCATCAAGAAACATTTCTTTCAATAAAAACTAAATAGTAATCAAGTACAAAACTAGGCAGGGTAACCTATTACTTAATATGGTTTCCTACTAAAACATTTCTTCAAATATTCCATTATTAATAAATATATTTTCAGCTGTATTTCATGTAATTGATTAAAAGATCATAGAAAGTAGCATTGCTTCTGCTTTAAAAAAAAAATCTCTTCAAATTTGCCACCACATAAGAAAGTCATAAAAGTTGTTCTTAGTAAATTAGAATCTTAGAATGAAAACATCTATATAGGTAATTATAGAAGTGATCCAGCAAAATCCTTTCTGTCAAGATGCTCATTTGCTTATGGATTTTATTTGTTTACTGCTGAGATATCTACTGTCTGCTCCCAAACCAAGTATTTACTTCAATCTCTTATCTTGGATAAAAAGGAAAAAAAATTGTCAATGCCAAAGTACCTATGAAGACTCCTTGGAAATGCTGTTTCATGGTTCATGCAGCGGCAATAAAATGAGTTCTGTTATGGAATTAGGTGAATGACTGACATTATTTGGAAGATGAGACATTTGAAAAACAACTACAGAGCTCAGTGTTTAGTTATACATCATTTTTTCCAATAAAACTTATGAAAGGACATTTATTCTTTTATTGAAGATTGTTCAAGCAGACTTTCTTTGCATTCATTATTATTATTTTATTTTGCAGTAACAATAAAGGAGTATAACATAGAAGCTGTATTGGTAACAGTCTGAAAATTGATTGAAAAACAGTTTCACAATATTTATGAATTTTATCTACTACCCATGCTGAGAACTATATTTAGGTATCTGAGATGTTGTTTGGGATATATTGTATTCTTTTCAAGCATTTTCAGAATTCAGGTAAAAGAGATGTGTTTCAGGTAAAAGGAACACAGAATCACAGAATATACTGAGTTGGAAGGGACCCACAAGAATCCCTGCAGCACACCACCCCAAGAATCACACCATGTGCCCAAGAGCATTGTCCAAACATTTCTTGAACTCTGCCAGCCTTGGTACTCTGACCACTTTCCTGAGGAGCCTGTTCCAGTGCCCAACCATCCTCTGGGTAAAGAACCTTTTTTTTAATATCCAACTTGGACCTCCATTGACACAACTTCAGGCTCTGCTGCTGTCACTGGTCACCATAGGGCAGAGATCAATGTCTGCCTCTCATCTTCCCCTAGTAAGGATGCTGAAAACTACAATGAGGTATCCCCTCATACTCCTCTTTTTCAGGCTGAACAGTCCAAGTAATTTGTTGAGGTTTCTGCGCAGGGCCTCCATACTTTCAAGGCAGCTCCTCTCAGTTTTGTATTGTCTGTGAACCTGCTTAGTATTCCCTCCAGTCCTGCATCCAAGTCACCTATGAAGATGCTGAAGAGCCCTGTGGACCCTCACTAGTGACACAACACAGGTGTGATGTCACCCCATTCACCACAGCCCTTTGTACCTGACACGTGAATGAGTTGCTCATGCATTGTCTGAAGTGTTTATCCAGCTCTGTACTGGATGTTTTGTCCAGAAAGCTGCTGTGAGAGATGGTATCAAAATCTTTACTGAAATCCAACCCCTGTTGGCTGTGACCAATGACTGCATTGTCTTTCAGGTGTTATTCAATATCTCCCAGGATAATCTTTTCCAATCTTCTTTACCAGGCCCTGAAGTGAGACTAACAGGCCTGCAATTCCTGTGGTCCTCCTTGCCCTTCTTGAAATCAGGATGTTTGCCAGCTTCCAGTCAGCTGGGATATCTCTGGGTTCTCAAGACCACTCAAAAATCATCGCAGTTTTGCAATGACAATTTTTGTCTTCTATTGGTTGTATATCATATTAAATGGAATGAGTCTGTGGAACTGTCAGCACAACATGTCTGTAGCACATTTATTTTCACTGCTTTCTATATTCTAAGTAGCTTTAAAAATAATTGGCCAAATAAAGTGGTGTCTTTTGGAGAATTCAATACATATTAATGTAATAGGCAGACCAAACGATTGTGATAACCTGGTAATTTCAGTATGGGATTAAGAATGTAAATAAAATATGTTACTTCTTATGATGAAAGATTTCGGTATGGAGGTTTCTGGATGGCATTTTAAGGCATCTTTGATGTTTCTTTTGAGCTTTGGCCCTACCCTTAGGTTAAGACAATTTACCAAAGTTTTATCTAGCTCAGACTACCAGTTTGAACGTTTGGAATCTGTTGTGTTCCCACATCTAGGGCAAATTTAAAAACTCGTATGTTTGGAGTAGATCTGGTACTATGACATGGGAAATCACAAGTGCTATATTGCTTCTCATATAGGAAACTAAAATTTTTAAAAAAACCTATGCTAAAAACTTGTCAGGGGAATAAGATCACATTCAGATCAGATATATCAGTTATAGGAAATTAAATAAATTAACTGTATTAGGAAACCTATAATGTGTTTTGCAGACAGTAAAGAGTTATATTAACAAGTATATTTAAATTTAGAGAACATAACAATAAAGAGGTTAATAGGATTTCCAGATTTAGTTTTGCTAGGGTCTTTTTTGTGAAAAACATTTTAATGTGTTTCAACTGAAGCAGGATTTTTAAAGTAAAATTGAGTTAATGCCAGCAACTCCTTCAATTGTTTAACAATCTGTGACAAGTCTTCAGCGCACACAGTGTTTTAATTAGACATCATAGTAGTAGGCAAATTGATCTCTTGTTGACAAGTGCCAGTTAGTTTAAGGTGAAGTCCCAGCATTATTTCAGCTGGAGGGGAGTAGAATTAGAGCATCAGCTCAGCTCTGGCCATGAACTGAGTTTGTATGTTATTTCCGAAGCTAATAATTTTTTTTTCTCAAGCATGTACTTATGCAGATGAATATCAGTAACCATACACTGAGAACTTCCTTAGTAGAACTGAAAATTGAATAAATGTATGATCTGCTATTTTCTAGGTCAAACTAACAGTCATTGAGCTAGATGTCATTTTGCTTCTGCAGATGCTGAATTGCTCCTCTGCTGTCATGACAGGCAGGGGATAAAAGAGCCCTCAGCACCCCCCTTTTTATATGTCCCAGGTGCATAATAGGATTAAGCTCGTTGTCATTTAAAAACCTGAAACTGTATCTGCCTCATATGTAGTGTTTTGTAAACAATAGTGCTACTGAAGCTAAAACAAGGGTTGGTATGGAGAAATTTAAATAAGTCTGAAAGCTACAGTTGTGCCACAGAGACTAAGCAGGCAGTGGCTTATCACAAGCTGCTGTATTTCGGGTTGGGTATTTATCTTTGCTGGTGGAAAAGACAAATCAGCAGTCACTCTGCTCTCCCTCACTTATGTTCTTTTGCAGGATTTAGCAAACCCTGCTAACATAATCCACATCAAAGAGGAATACTATCCTTTTGAGGGTTTAGGTCTGCTTTCTACCCTAGATTTATCTTTATGCATTTAAAGGGGAAAAGGACTTGTCTTGAATGTTGTTTGGTGTATATGATTTTAGTAATGCCACCACACACCTTTTTCACAACTCTCCAGTGGAAAAAGTACTCTGCAAGTGAAAGAATGGGTTCATTTCCTTCTTTTCTGTGTAAAGAACACAGAAAAGAAGGAAACCCTCTCACTTCCCAAGAATATAGCTAAGGTGCACTTGACATCAGGAAGTTAAAAATTACTCTCGGGATCACCTTTGTTAAGTTACAATAAAATAATGTGAACATCTTAATATATGAAACAAAGAAACATTCTAAATTTAACTGGGGGAGAGAAAATATTTTCTAATATTATTATGTATTACTTGTATTTTAACTTTATGATTTATACCCTTCTGACACTAAGGACAGGGACACTGTCTGGATTTCAAAACTAAAAGTTCTGAATATGATTCCTGGCAAATAAAAACATCTGGGAAAGACTAATTGCAGGAAAAAAAAGCATATTTTACGTGTGCTGCTACTTAACAGAAATAATTGGGAGAAGTAATATCTTTCAATATGGTAATTAATACCACATCTATCTTCTTCCAGCATAAATATTTGGCTTCTTATGGTAGAATAAATAGTTATGAAAAATAAAATAATAACAACGGTTTTTTTACTATGTGACAACTTTTTTAGATCATAGGATCTAAATAGGATAGCAAAATAGGATTTTTTAGAAGAGATGACTGAAAAATACGATATTCTGAATGTTTTAAAGGTTTTTTCTTTGTTGAAATTTTATTTAAGAGAAGAATATAGTGATATTAAGAGCATTAGTTTGAGGTAAGTATTTTTCAGTTTTAGTTCTGAAGGCTTCTGGCTTACAGCCTCAAAGACCTTTAGTGCAGTTAAGATTAGTCCTTGTCCAATACCAGATCCAGTTTGGACCAGGTATTTTATTCAGGCATATAGACAGGAACACAACAGCTCTTTCATGTTGTTGCCTGAACATATCCTTTGGGATATTTCATACTCTTGATCATAAAATATTGAGCTCCAGATTTAGTTACGAAAAACACTCTGGTCACTACTGTGACAATGTTCAAGCCACTCCAAAATATTACTTTTATGGTCCTCACTGTTCTATGAAAGCAGATAAACATAAAAAAATTCCAACAGCCATACTTCAAAAAATGGGCTGGTCAAGGACTGTGTGTCCATCACCAATAGATACTGTGCTTTCCTGGGTATATTACATGTGTGCTTATAACTATATCAGGAAATATTAGTGATAATATTTCCCAAAGAACTTTCATGCTTCTATATAACTTCCAGTTAGAACTGAAAGTAGTGCAAGCAAAATAAAAACATTCAAAATGTATTTTGGAAGGTCTTTTTCAGGATTTTTATAGGTCATTTCAATTCAAGGTAAATTTAGCTCAGACCTTTTAAAATTGCTAACAGGAAATACATTCTCAAGACAGCATGTTTCAGAGCAGGTGTGCTTTTGTCTAGATGGAGGTTTTTTATCTTGAAATGGTCATCCATCCTTAAAATATCTCAAAGAAATTGAGATATTCTCTTAATTCTCTAAATTCTATTCTTGTCTATTATTCATCCATAAAGACACTGCATATGTGCCTCTGTTAATACCTTATTTCAATCGCAGAAAAAAATACCCTTATTTTTCCAAATGGAATAAAAAGCATCAGCAGAGAAACACTGGTTTCAGAAAATTTTTCTGACTTGTTTTTTCTTCCACTACTGTTTTACATTTCTTTTGAGAATGAGTTTTACAGATTTTTTTGTTTTGGTTTGTTTGTTTGTTTGTTTGTAGTTTTGGTTTGGTTTTTTTTTTTTTTGTTTGTTTGTTTTGTTTTGTTTTGGTTTTGGTTTTTTTTGGGGGGAGTTGGTTTTTTCGGGGGGGGTTGGAGGTTTTTTATTTCTATTGCTAAGGATTTTTTATTATTATTTTTTTATTTAAGAGAGTTTAAATTGAAGACAAAATACTACTTATCACAGAAACTTTGCCTAATTTATTAGGTGTATCATGCCTGGCTGTTAGAAGTCAAAAAGTTTCCATTTTTTAAAAATCTCTTTCATTTTTTCCCCATTAGAAATCCTGGAAAAGGGAGTGTATGTTACCAGCTCTTCCTAATGAAAATGTTTTGTGATTATTTGCATTATCATAGACAAGCACAAACATTCTACAGGGTGTTTTTGAAGTTCATTGTTTTCCTCTGCCAGTGGACCTGGTATGGATATTGAATACCCTGACTTGCCAGAAACAGCCACAGCTGCAAATAACAAAGGAAGACGTATGTAAACTCAGTAGGAAGAATCCTTTTTGAACCCAGAGTAGGACAAAGACGTACAGAATAGTTGTTACTAGAACTGGAGTGTTTTATGTTTGAGCCTGTGCTGCTTCTTTAGTAATCCAGGTGTCCCTCACTAGGCACTTTCTGGCACAAACCCAAAGGGATTGAAAGTTCACCTATGCATTTAAATTCAAGACCAACTCCATAAAAATATGTATATACTTAGCTGCTATAAATGGATGTAAATTTCAATTGACTTAAATAAGATATTAAGATTTTTCAGAAAGCTTACAAACTTTTGTAGCTCTGGCTCCAAGGAAGAGAATGTAAGGGGGTGCAAAACGTGTACAGCATTAAATATTCAGCTATGATCTGATAGGAAATGTTTATCTTTCAAAGTTTAAAAAATGTAAACACTCCTTACTAGTACTTTTATGTTCAATAGTTTGACCAAGGACATAGGTTGCTGCCTTTTTTTTGTAGCTCCCTTAGGACAGCTGATGATATTGAGCACATCACAGAAACCTGCACATCAGTTATGGGGTCAGCTACACTTAATTTCTAGGGAAAACTTCGTTTAATAATTCTGGCTGGATGATTTTTTTCCAACAATTTGGAGTCAGTACCTAGGCATCACATAACATTATTGACATATAAAACAAAACAAGAGAATTTCTTAAGAAAAAAACCTAATGTAATGTATTTTTAATTTAATCTACAAATAGCTCCTTTTAAAATTATCTGTTCTGAGACTCTAAACAGTAGAGAACTCGTTGTTCCTTGTCTCCAGTGAGATTATCTGTCTGAAGAGTGCTGATTAAGATTCTTTTAAAGACCTCAACTTGCTTCAATGAGAATCATGATTTGTTTTTGATATGGCAGCTGCTTGTGAGTATTTATACTTCCCACTTCAGCTGTATGTTGCTGGAGGTTTTACAGGCATGACTTAAATGCCATTTTCATAGATCCTTGAAAAATTTGGAGCCTTAATGTAGAGGGATTTGAGTGAATATTTTTCAGAGACTATTTTATTCAGAAAAATAATGTTTTTGTTTATGTCAAACAAAAAATGTTTTTGTTTGACTTCTCTGTGAAAAACGATTTTAGGAATAAATTTCCTTTTTGTGACTGTTCAAATAATTATTTTTGTAAAAAGATCCTATCCCATACTTTTCTTCTCCAACATAAAAAGTTCTTATTCACTGGTTGAGATAAGTTGCTTTTGCTTTATGATTTAGGCTATTGATTCCCAGGAGATTAAGTGTGTCTATAAGTAAAGTACTCATTGAATGCCGAAAGAGAGGCTAAAAAGATGAGACTTCCAGGAAGTCACATTTAGATCTCATGTAGGCCTAGCAGACACCCAATATGTCTACCAAATTACATGGACAAATAGCTTTCCTTATTCAATAATTTAGGTACTGATGGTTGGTCGTGAGAATAGCTGTGACCACTATAAGCAAAGGAGCCCAAAATCAAGGGCTAAATTAGCAATGCAATAGGAATTTTTTTTGACATTTTGCGAGGGTGGTGCATAGATTAAGGAAAGTATATCTGCATATGACATCAAAGGATGTGAAGATGGGGTGGTGGTTAATGAGGACGTATTAGACAGAATGGAACGTGACCATGATGTAAATGATACAGAATAAGGAGTGAAGAATGGGCTGGTTTGGGCTGGGATAGATTTAATTTTCTCCATATCAGCTTGTATGGGGATATATTTTGGGGTTGTGATGAAAACAGTGTTTATGCAGAGATGTTTTTGTTAGTGTTGAGCAGAACTTGCCCACAGTGAAGGTGTTTTCTGCCTCTCACAACACTCCATCAGTGACAAGGTTGGAGGTGCACAAGAAGTTGACTCAAGTGACATAAGGGATATTCCAGACCATATGTCATGCTCAGCATATCAAGATGTAGAAGAAAGAAGAAGTGATGTACATTTGGAAATGACATTTGTCTTCCCAAGTCACCATTATGTGTGATGGAGCCCTGATTTCCTGGGAATGGCTGATGCCCATGCAAAGTAAGTTAATTCTTTCTTTTGTTTTGCTGGTGTGCAAAGCTTTGGCTTTACTTATTAGCCTGTCTTTATCTCAGCCCATGATTTATTTTTCTTCTTTTATTTTGCTTATTCTTTCACCCATCCCAGGTGGCCGAGTGGCACTTTGTTGTTGGATGGGGTTAAACCATGACAGCAGCAAAGAACTAAAACAGGAAGAAGAAAGAAACAAACCACACAAACACTGGTTTTAGAAATCTAATTTCTGGTTGAAATGTTGTCCAGCATTATGAATCTCAGACTTCTCGTTCAATATGTCTGTAAAGTAGTTTATCTATTCAGTCCATACACAAGAAGGTGCTTTAAGAAAGAAGAAATCAAGCCAAGTCTTAGAGAGGTGGTGTTATATTGTAGTGGGAACATATTACTCTGTGAGATTATTATTTCCCCCCACCCTGCCTGACAAAAGCAGAGGGAGGATAAAGGTATGATGCTTCCTTTTATTCAAAAGTCAGTCTGAATCACTGGTTCAGGATATTAGAGGTGTCTATCCTTTTTCCACCTGTGGTCATCCAAACTTATAAATAATTGCTAGAGCAGTGGTGTTTGTGATATGACCTTCACAGTCTTTATGAATTTTTTGTTTCCCTCCTTTTTAACAGCCTAACTTCCTCCCTCCTAAAGCAATTGTCAGAGAACCAATTTTAAATGGTTCCAGGAGCATTTTTCATTTAGAAATGTACTTCTAGGAATGTTGCATTAGTTTCCTGTAAACACCTTTTCTGATAAAAAAAAGATCACTTACGTGACTGCACATGAAAAAACCCTACATATAGAGACCATTCTTACACTACCAATGAACTTCAGGATTCCCCAGGGAAGTATGATGTCAGAATGAACAAAAACCACTGCTTTCATGCTACTAAAATACCACAGCTGAAAACCACTGCTACTTTATGTGCCACACAGATGCTAAAAGCAATACTTCGGAAGGTAAGTGTGGTGAGATGCTGTTTGGAAAATGCAACAGTGTATTCCAAGACTGGCATTCACAATTAATTCAGCACCAGTGGTTGTCTAGACAAGTATCATCATGTTTTATTTACCTCATCCAACACCACTTCTCTTTCTGAGAAGATTCTTATTTCACAGTTCACAGTTAGGCCCATTCTTTGTACTGTTCAACTGGAGCAGCAGGAATCTGCCCCCCCCACTGAGACATTTGTTTCACCCAGTGAGAAGGTGCATGTATTACTGAGAAAACGGCATGATCTGGTCCATGCATTTTAAAGATTTTCTTTCACAATCGTGTTTCATATTCATATTCTTTTGACCTTTTAGGATTAGTATTGCCTTTGAAGGAAGAGAGGAGAAAATCTAGTACATTTTCACAAAAAATTCACATTCACTGCTGGTTTTTTATACCCACATACTCAAGTTTTACAACTTCCCCTTTTAAAAGTTTCTCTTTTCTGCATCTATTTCAAAGTGATAAACTTGTTTTCTTTTTGTTCTTCTCTGTCACCCACTTACACAAAAGTAATCCCTTTTCTTGTCCACAGTCATATATAGTCAAATTAAAACAGGTACAGTGCATTGACCACTCTTGCAAATAACTTGGCTGATCCTGAGTTCTTATATTCTCTTCTTCCTTGTTTACTACTAATTATTCAAAGTATTGTATAATCCAAGATTTGTTTTGAATAACAAGCCAGGTGTGTTATCTGCCATTACCTGTAAGAGAAAGACAGACAGAAGAGAGAGTATAAGGAAATTAATCACATATATAATAACATTTTTTTCACGTCCTGAGAAGTTAGCAACAGAATTGAAATGAACTAGGTTATACCAAGAAATGTAGATCAAGGGTAGTCTGTGAATTATAGTGAAAGATATAAGATACAACAGAGATAATAAAAACATTGGCATACATTTATAAATATAATCTTAAAACTGCAGGAATGTCATTATATTGTATGATTATCTTAAGGCAAATTTCTTTAAGAAGGAAAAATTTTCAAGATTTTTTTCTCCCTTCTTCTACATACTGCAAAGATTAAACATAGACTTTGATTAAGAAATTGAAAATGAGCATTCAAAACTGAAATACTGTGCCTGTTTCTCGCGACAGCAATTAATGTATTCAATGCATAAGAATGTATCAAATCATTGGTAGGCATGACAGAAATCAGACAGAAGGATCTGTGCCATATTATGGATGTTAATAAACTGTGCAAGATATGAACCAGATTCAACTAGGCCAAAATATTACCTTTGCATTAACATGTAAGCATTGACTGTGTGTTTCATTTTAAAAGTTAGGAAGACTGCTTAGCAGAGATTCTCATTTTGTTGGTATTCCTGCTACCATCCCCTGATGATTATTTCTTTGAATTGCAGAGATGGAGGAATTTTCAGTTCTACTGAGCCTTGTACCTCAAAACGTGTCTGCAGTTGCGTGCCTGCATGTGCACACATATGTAAGGCTGCATCTGTGGAAATTCAAGGATGTAACAGACAGGTTACAATCTTTTCCACTTTTCTTACTTTTAGCTTTTCTCATATATAGATCATGGTTTGGATTTTCAGAAACCATTACAAAGGACCTCCCTTAGGTATGGCATACTTACTAAGATTTAAATGAAGGTCTAATATCAAGACACGTTGAAGAAAATCCTCCATTAAGATGAAAGGCATTTTAAACCAGAAGGATTATTCTACAGTCAAATGCAACCTGTGATTTCCATGGAAATCTACTTTCCTCATTCAATTTACCAGGGCTGAGCCCTAACTGATGCCATAAACATTTTTCTTATTACTTACTGGATTTTCAAATACATCTTTCTTGCTTTCTTCCATAATTTTTACATTCCTTCTCTAAAAATTTCTTCAAAGCTACCAGGTGCCTGCCTTTGATATGATGTCTACCAAAATTCTGGACAATTCTTTACTGGATAGAAGATCATCTAAAAAACTAGGTCTCTTTCTTGTGGGATTTCCTATTTCCTGAATGCAAGCACCAGTTTCATTGAACTTCAGCCTAAAACAAAAGTGGAAAACTTCTAAGAAAAAAACTGGAAATACAGTGTTGTCTAACTGCAGTGTGCTGCTGCTCAAAGAAATTAATCTTTTGTTCTTCAGTAGTCTGTGACTTTGGGAGACTCCTGAGGTGAGTTCATTCAGGGCTGAGGACCCAGTACTTCTTTTGTTACCACTCTTGGAGTGGCTTACCTGTAAAAACTATGAGGTTCAAGGACTTAAAGCCCGAGGTCCCAGTCCTGCTGCCAGCACACCGCGAGTCCATATGGGAGGAGTATGGGAGAGATGACCTTGTTCCAGTGACAAATATTTCAGTCTCAGTAACAATTGCTAATGCTTGGTTTTGTGGGAAATTTTCTAATATGGTTTAGCCCCTTACCCAATATGCTAACAAGTATTGTTTTAACATGTCCTTTCTGTTTTTCTGTAGACATCTATCCGGCTTTTCTTAAGCAATTTTCAGTTTCCAAGATTTTTAAAGGCAGTCACCCTCATTGTCTTGTTTACACTGCTTTGAACCTTCCATTTGTAAATCATGCTTTAACACTTTTTTTTCAGTACATTGGTAACTTACACAGGAGAAAAATCATACAATACATGAGAGTATTCCTACTTAAAAAATTATAGTAGAAAGTCTGACTTACCCTTTAATTATATTCTATAAAATATTTTTCACTGATCTATCTTAGTCGTGTGCTTATTACAGGAGGACATAAGAAAATAAGGACTTCAGTCCACATTTTTCCATTACATAATCTGCTGCAAGAAGTGGCAGTTTTCCTCCAGAGACAAAGCTACCATCTTGTCACTATCACACATGAAAAATATAATCTGTCACAGGCAAATTAGTCCACTATTTTGTTCTTTTCCACTTGCCTTTTAGCAGTCAATAAAGTTAAACCTGAAGGGGAACCTTTTACCTGTATGTATAACTTTGCTTGCTACTCATGACAGTTTTGAAGAGCTACAATATCTGAATAAATAGATAAACTCTCTTTTAGCTCATACATTTTCAGTGGAATTGGAAGGTAATTTCTACCTGCCGGTACATGAACTTGAAGTTGTACTATTGGTTACACATGGCTATGCACAGAACAGCTGATTTCAACCTTCTGTCCTACAAGTGATCAATAATTGAGAGATGGTTACATAATTAGCTGGAAAGCAAAATACCTAATTTTGCACTATTTCTTATAAAATATTGGATGACAATACGAAATATAAGCATTTTGCTAAAGAATGTTGACTCCTCTGTACTTCATGTACTGTTTTACATTCATAGGAAAGTTATTCATCAGAAAAAGAAACTTTATTTTCGTTTGCCTGCAGCATATAAATTGACAAAACCTGTACTAAGATATAAGCCTTTTTGAAGACGGATTTGTTGTTAAAAAGATGCTAATCCTTTGACTATAGGTTCCCCATGAGGCATAGTTTATCTGTGGTTGCGGTGCTAGAAACTCCATTCAGTTCAGTGGGTGACATGAAACACATCCATAATAATTGTGAAATACTATGCTAACTAAAGTATTTTTTGATCAAACTAGGCAGTTAGTATACCTAAGATCTATTGGACTAGTGCTGCCTGTTTTTACTATTTTATTACTTGTGAAACGGAATAAATTTTAGAAATGCTATTGTGATTAATGTGCAGAGCTGTCAGAGGAAAGTAGAATGTGATTGTGCTAATTTCTCTATTGATGGGTGTTAAAAGAGTGACGCTGCTTCAAAATACTTACCATTGAGATGGTAAAATGATGAGAGAGGAAAGGAAGGAAGAAAACCTGTTGCTAATTAAATTTAAACCTCTAATCTAAAATACAGATGTAAATAGCCTTTGTAAACATCAACGCTCTTCTTTGAGATGCATTGAGGTTCTTTCACTGCATACAAATCATTGTGAAAGATAACTGGACATGAAATATATATATATACAACAGTTAAAGTGGAAAATAATTCACTTCTGTTCTACTTCTAGATCATTCCCTCTCTTCTGCTTTATTCTGGGTGCATCTCAAATTTCAGCTATCCCAGCCTGCCTGTGTTCAGAAATCCATTTCACAGAGCCATGGGATAAAGTGAGTTGAAAAAGCAGTGATGATCATGATATGTTTCTGCATTAAAGGATTCCTACAAATAGACCCCAGCTCTGCACTAACATAACTCTATTCTGTGCACACATACAAGATGCAAGTGGTGAAAGTGAAAGTGAAAGAATTAAAAGGCTAAACAGTGATACTTTCACTGTAATAACTCCCCCAGTCAAACACTACTTTATAAAAATATGTTACTCTTTCTGACTCTCAGTGAATCTAAATGAAACTCAAAGAATCTATTTCAAACCTGTATTATTAGCATACAGCAAGCATTCTTTTGTTTTGCTGCACAGATGGGCTTAGTCAAAGTGCAAATGCAAATTCAATACATTGAAGAAAAGGCTGATAAACACAAAAATTCCTACAGAACAGAAGTTCTTTATAAAAACATTCCTTGGTGGTGGACAAATGCTCAGCCACTCTACCTTCAGTTTAAAAAAACAAAACTGTCAAGAAAATCTACCAGTTTCTGTTAGGAATTATGAACATATCTCACTTTCCTCAAAGGTAGTTGACAAATTAGTAAAGCTACAGTAATTGTTTTTTGGAGGATGTGAGGAAATTGCACCTCTGTTCCACAGACACATGGAGGTCAGAGTTGTCTCCTCAGAAGGAAATCTTACCTAAGGAATGAATATTCTGCTCTGTCTTCTTACACTACATTGTTTTTATCCAGTTAATTAAGTTGTCTGTATTTCCACTAAAGCTGGATGCTATGGTCACTGGGGTGTTCTATGTACCACAAAAAAAAAAGCCTACCTCTCTTAGAATATAATGCTCCTTATTCTGCCAACTATCATCTTGAATTTTCTAACGTGCAACTCCACAGGCAAATATCAATAATGGGCATATCATGTTCATTAAAGTCTGCCTCAGACACAGTTTACCATTTGCAACAATCAGATTTAGTTCACACTATTTTCTGGAGTTAGAAACATCCACCTACAGTTTTAAACAAAGCCAAGAGCTAACGCCCATACTTTAATTATGTATACTATGTAAACATTCTTTCCATCTCCATGTTTTCTTATCACCTGGAGGAACTCAAATGATATGAGAAGATAGATATTTATAGAAAAATGGACATAGTATGATAATGAAATTGTAGTCGTTTGCAAAACATCAAATAGATCTAGAGATGTCAATGAGACAAAGTTCATCTTTTCTAAACTCAAATCACAATTTTTACCTTCTTGGTAAGGTAAAGGCCAGACAAGGTTTGTGTGTACCTTTCTCCAAATTCTAAATGATGTTCTTATTTATGAATAACTTATTCTGTGTTAAGAACAGCTCTTTATTGCTCTATTGCATTTCACTGAGACAACTGTCTACACACAGAAGAAAGGCACCTTTTCTTGAGTGAGGTACTCACTTTTCATATATTTTTGATTTTCAGCACATTTATTTAAGTGATGCATTTATTGTCCCACCAAGGTTTCTCAGAGATTCTAAAATATCTCCATGTTTGGAGAAACAACTGTTACTATTGACTTACAAGTTGCATGTTATTAAACTATATGCTAAGATCTGGCCTACATTTATTAGAGCTGAATATTTAATGGCAATGATGTTAATTCCTCTGAAGGGAAATCTGTACAGGAGATAAAAAATACCATTAGAGATTTGGAAAGAAATCTTACATTAATAGTTGATTGTGAAATATCTATTTATTTGTCAGAATGAAAGAAACAAATCATCTGTAAAACTGAAAAGATAGTTTCCAGGAAAAAAGGAAACATATAATGTAGAAAATCTATTTATTTTCCAAGCTATTTTTATTTCATTTTCCTTAATTCACCTAGATGAGGACAGAATCTTGTACTTGAAAGGTTCATCAATGGTACCTAACCAGCATTTGACTTATAAGAGTTTCAAATAATTGAAAAGGCATCTCACAAACACCCATGAACTTTGCAGTCAATAGCTTCCTGAGCAAAACTCTACTTGATAATTGATTGCTCATTTTAAGCAACCATTCTCTGGAGCTGAAAGGAGAATCATTGTAGGATTCTTATAATGATAAAACAAACAACAAACAAACAATGAAAATCCACATTGAGTAAAAGAGGCCTTAAGATAAAAAAAAATAAACACCATCCTTAATATATTTAAGACAGATGATGAATTTGCAGATGTCAGTTTATAACTCTTTTTATTTGCTTGGTATTACTGTATGATTTAGTTGTTCTTCTAAAGGAAATAGTTAGACTCTGATTCTGAATGATTTATGTAATGAGTTTTCTTTCCAAATCTAAAAAAAAATGTTACCCCTAAAAGCCCAAAAGGATTCTCACTGCCAGTGTTCAGCTGATGTTAAATTGCACAGTACTTAGAGTCAGTGGGCATTTGCATTTTGACAGTAAAATATCCTCAGGGAAGTAAACCTCTGTTTCCAAATATGCATATCCATGCTCTCTAAATTTGATACTTATTAGTAAGAAAGGCCTTGGGCATTATGAATAAGTATATGTGCATCAAAATCCACTATGTTGTGATGAGAGTCCTATTATGCTAGCGAAGAAAAAATTTGCATTTTCAAGCAAACTGCTCATGCAAGGACCAATTATGCAGCACAGTGGATTAAATCCATCCTGTGTCCTTCTTCTTAAACTGGGGGCCTATCCCCAAGGCTGGGACCAACATAGCCACAAATGCAGTGTATCCAGACATCTTTTTCTCACTAGCATGTTAAGAGCTTTAATGTGAATATTTAGAGCAAAATGCTTAATTTCAGGTAGGGGCACAAAGGTAGAATGGGATATATTTGTGTTGTGTTGCTTCAGAACAGCTAATGAAGCAGCGACTGAAAGACAGAAATACTGGTGAAAATATATTGTTTCAAGTGCTCTCAGATATCAAACCAATGTTTTTGGAGGTATTCTGATTAGAGTTAAATATTCTTCCAGTATAAGAAAAAGATCCAGTGGAAACCACTGCTGGAAGACACTTATGAAGCAGCAACACTGCAAAACTAGAAGCTTCACCCCAGCTAAATCTAAATTACTGAGCTGCTAAACCCCCCTTTTCAGCTCTTTTGGTGTCTGACACATTGATCTTGATAGTATAGGGTTAAAGTGATTCCTCAAATTGCAAGAATTGTAAATGGGTAACTGGGGGGTGGAGAACTGAAACAGCTAGAAACAGGACCTTGGGACAGAACGCTAGCTTTACTATAATTATAGTTATATTGTTTTAACCGGATCAAGTATGATTCTATCTGGGTAATAAATCAGGGAAGAATACCCATCAGGTGATTTTTAGATGAAAGGTTGTTAGTAATTGAATATGATTACTGTTTGACCAAAATCACAAGAATTCATGGTTGGGTAAAATCAATGCATACAATAGAACAATATGGGTTTAATAATTAATATATATTTATGTAACAAAAAGAGTATAAAAGCTTGTCCATTGAGCTTGTCCATTGCGAATCAATGTCAGAGTCAGATTTGAGTCTGTACCCCTGATTCCCAGAGCTCTTCAATAAAAGCACCGGCATATGATCATTCTGTGATTATGTGTTTCCACGCTAACAATCTCTTCTGGCTGCCTGTCTGAGATGCTTAGAAATACCAGTGGCTATCATTTCAACAATTTTTTGCTAATCCAGCCTATAGTGCTAAATTCTACAGAATAAATTTTCATTGATATTAGTGCAAGTCAATAAAGATTCTGGAGGATAATCTATCTGGAGAACATGGACAGAAGTTTAAATCTTTCCCTGTGTCTAGTATATTTTATATTCTCTTGAGAAAATCAGTCCATTAAACTAAGAAAATTCACAACTAAGATTAAATAGTGGATATCCTCAAGAGTAAATATTTTACTTTATTCTTCCCCCAACAATAACGGTTGTGATATGAATTACATTTTCTACCCTCATAGAATCTAGGGTGATTTATTTAGTGCAAGATAAACTGTGAATCTTGTTAAAATACACATTTAAGTCCCAGTCTCCATAATTTGCACCAAATATGTGATCTTTGTTAAGAGACAAAGAGCTAATATTAGCATCCCTTTGAAAGGTTGCATACCACTGAGACTTCATTATCATGGCAAAAATGTTTCAAAAGTAAACATAAATAATGCAGATGGAAATGATCAAAATCTGATCTATTTTCACCAAAGGATTCTTTACTGCAGAAGTAGTCTTCTAAAAATCAAAATCACAGACTACCATTCAATACAAATCTACCAAAACCTGACCCCTAAATTAGAAAATATCTTGTAAATAAAAATAATAAAAAATGCACACTAATCCCTCCCCGTAAAAGACCTCACAGATAAACTCAAGCAAAACACATAAAATAAATTTTATGTTGCATAATTCTCAGTTTTTACTCATAATACTCATTAACTTACAAATAATCAGCCATTTTTATAGGGAATTTAAAAAATGTGATTTCTATGTAGTTTTTGGTTTAGTTGCACTAACAGTTACATTAAGAGTTAACTAGAATTTACAAGAAAACCTCAGAATACTTAAAGAACATGGTTAAAGTAGTTTTCAGTTTAGGAATGACAAGAGAAAAAATCCTGTAGCACAGTCAGATTGAAGTCTGGGCTCCCATAACCTCACATTTTCTGCAGATGGAGGTGATGTTACTAATGAACTAAGAAAGACACTCAAAAAGAAGCTTTGTAGTATCTACAGATGAATATAAGAAGTTTAGAACAGTGAAAGAAAATTTTATTCCTGAAATCTCCATCTCATTTATAAATTGGCATCAGAGACACCCAAACTCCAGAAGTAACTCAGCATAGTCTTGGTTTTTAGAGAAATTAATTATACAGTTGTACTCTCTATATATGTTGACGTATTTGTCTGTTGATTCTTCTAGTAAATTTAGTGGCTCAAAGTATGTTCAAGTAAAAAATAGAGTAATTTTTCCCCTACATTTTAATCTATCTCATCTCTAGATCTGAAGATAATTTAGCATTTTAACAGTAGGTATGAAAGTGTGGTACAAAGGAGGTTAGTATTGTTTCTTAGAGTCATAGATCAGAGCTTGAAAGGTCACCTAGCTGAATCTGCACATCCAAGGCAGATGTGCACATATTCATCTAATCTGTTCTAAAACATCTTCAGTGATGGAGAGTCCACACCTTCCCAGACAACCTACTCAATTGCAGATCTGTCTTCAAAGCTGCCATTCTTTTTAAATACCTCCCACAGTAATTTTTGATTAACTCCAAGTCCATTACTTACTCTGTCCCCAGGAAAAAGAATATTTTATTCCCATACTCTTTCAGCTCCCCTTTACACACAAGAGCACTCATCATATCTCACCTTAGTCTTTTTCTGCCTAGACTAAACAACTCAAATTTTTCCAGTGACTTCCATTGATCATCTCTGTTACTCTTCTGTAGTCTGTCTCCATACAGAAAATATCCCTCTTTAACCTGAAACTTGATCTTCCAGCTAACGTATTGATGCTAATGGGTGGAATGAATAGAATAGTTAATATGTTTCACAGACCTTTCTTCTATTTGTACGTGAGGATTACTTCTTTAGAAAAGTCACATCACTAACTAAATTGGAATCATATATAGATCGTTTGCTCATCTGCTTTAAGGCTGTGCTGGAAAAGAGACAACTGTTGGAGACCTGTTCCTGTTTGTTGCAATGTATTAGGTAAAAGTGCAGGTCATTGCCTTTTGTTTCACTCTAGGTATTAAGGAAAGAAAATACTAATATTTTCCTTTGATGGGACATAAAGCTGAAAAACTGACAGAACATCTATTGAATACTCCTTTTAAATCATTACAACCAAATAAATTCAAATAATTGAGACTCAATTGGAGTTTCATCTAAATAACTATAAAGATAAACCAAAGAGAGGGGCTTAGGATTCAAAATCGGGAAGTGGTCAGTCAGGTTTAGTAAGCTCAACTCAAAATTACAGCAATCCTGTCTCAACTGGTAATTTTGCATGTGCTCATATTTTATCTATCTATAAATGCTAGGTACACCTAATATAGGTAAATACCCATTTAAATGGGACTGGACCATCTTACCACTAGTGAATAGAAGTGTTTCTCTTCACTCCCTTCACAGCTGATAAAGGGCAGGTTGGCATACAGAATTCCAGAGAGCAATTGAACTCATATTCTGTGAGTATCTTGGATCAAATTGTCTTTGGAGATGTTTGTTTCTCCTCACTGAATAAAACATCAGCCAAACAGCTAAGGCAGACCTCTCTATTCATCTTCTCTAGCCAGGAGACACACAGGTTAGTACAAGTGATTATTATTTAGTATAACAGAAAAATAAATTCCTGACATAATCTCATATAGCAGGAACTAGCTCAGGGACACCTACCACTAGACCAGGTTGCTTAAAGCCCCATCCAACCTGGCCTTGAGCACTTCCAGGAATGGAATATTCACACCTTCTCTGGGCAACCAGTTCCAGTATCTCATAGTGAAGAACTTTTTCCAAATAGCTCATCTAAATCTGCTCTTTTCAGTTTAAATGTTCCATAATCTTTGGCAGGCTCTTCTCCTTTCCCAGAGGTTGAAGATTATAATAAAGATATAATCAACTATGATGGAGACCCATTGTTTAATTACATTATAATGAAGATATAATTAAGTTTATCTGAGAAGGAACACATTTTGTTATTTTGTTATTTTGTTTTCTTCTTGAAGTTTGAAACCTTGTTTTGCTCTGCCAACATTTCAAAAGCTTTACTTTATAGTAAAAAATTAAGGAACTTTTTTTTATTTGAAAGCTGTACTTCTCATATTTCTAGACATAGCCCTGTATGAAACAAATAGTAATATTTTAAGAAGCAGCTGCCTTGATTTCTTAGAGCTCAAAGTCATTAAGCTCTGGAAAGTGAGATGTCACAATGCCAAAAGCAAAAGATATGAAAACAAAATGAAACGTTGATATAAAACTACCCCAGATAACTCACAAATAAGGAATTAAAATAAGTATTACTTTAATTTCTCTTGTCTATTGGTGATACAAAATTTTTGTGCATTTGAATTCAAAACATTCAAATAATTAGCGTTTTTTAGATTCTAAAGTGTGCTGGTTTGAAAGCAAAACCAGTGAGAGACTCCAAGTGAGAAGTACAATTTAATAAGAGCAAAAGAAAAAAAGTAAAATGAAGTAAAATAAAAGTAAAATAAAATAAATTCAATAGTATATAATACCACTGACAGAGTCAGAATACAACCTGACACCCTGTTAGTTAGGGTGGTAGTAGCAGTCCAGATGAAAAGGTCTTGTCGAAGCAGTGGTCTTGTAGAAAGGTCTGGTAGCTCTTGTCCTCCGTGAATCCAGTGGGGAGAAGGCTGCTCTGCTATCTCAAACCCCTGATTATATGCAGGTGGGAATGCTTGGCTCCTCCCCCTGGGTGGAGCATCTCACAATGGGCTGATATCATTCAATGAGTCATGTAATGGGTTCTTGATGGCCCATTAAACAGAGACAGCTTCCGGAGGGAGTTATCTATGAGTCATGTGGCAAGGCATTGATGGGCCATTAGCAGAAGATAGGGGAAACACTGCCCCACCTGGTTCCAACACCTCATGAAGATGGTGATAGAATACATACTTTGGGCACATCTTACATTTTTAACCTAAGACATAATGCGACATAAGATTAATTGTTCATTATAGAAACACTGCCTTCTATAGGTACCATATTTTAGAAATCAATTACAACAAATGGATTTTTACAGTGAGTTTCAGTTTGACAGATTACTTTTGAACCTCCCCACATAAGAATTCTATGTAGTACCCTGCATTATGCAAAATACTTCTTAATTTTGTAGCTAGGATTGCATTTAAATCCTTGGAGATATATGAAATTCTTTTCTGGAAAATATTCAGATTTATGCATTTAGATAGATTCCCAAGTTTCCCCAATCCTTGAAACAGTTCTGAATCATCAATTTATAGCTGCTATAGCCTCATAAGTCCAAAGCTGAAAGTTCATTGAACAGAATTTTATTTTTCAGACAGAACTTTAATCTATTTTCAAAAGTTCAAACCCCCAGATCTGTGTGCAGGTTAGTAATCATGGCAGTTAATTAATTTTAATTATGATGTGTCAATTAATGGTAAATATTTACTTTGTACTGTATGCAGTTCATGGGCATTCAATGTACTATTAAATGATACTAATCACCTGGAATTCTCCCTTCCACACACTAATGATAACATTTTTCTTTCTGAGTCTGGAGATACTGGAGTTTAGTCATAGGAACTTGTATTTGTGAAACAAAAGAAAATTAAAAGAGATCTACCTGAGAATCACAATAGTTAACTGTGCTGCTGTTCAAGATCAGGACAAAGTATTCTATAAGTGTTTATAGTAAGCAGTGACAGAAGGATAAACTGAGTGGTTTTCATGATTGAACTTTTTATTTAGACCATTTGGATGTGTTTTACACTGTCACTTGCAGAAGTTCAGTATAATATACCTTCAGATTACTCCTCAATAACACTCTCATCTTTGGCTGATTGATTCAAGGAATTTTGTATCATATTAATTACATATTTAAGCAATGAAATGTTTTTATTTCAAAGGGTCATGATTTTTCATTTCAAGTTGAGTGAAATCTATAGCTGTGAGAACTAATGGAAATTTAGCAAGACTTGATAAAATGTATTCATGATTTGCCAATATCGCCTTTATATCTAAAGCAAAGAAATTACATGGTTGGGTCTCTTTAGAATTGAAGTAATAAGTTGCTAATCTTTAAAACAAGCCTTATAGAAAAAAGAATATGGATTGTGGAGTTTTGGGTAAAAAACAAGACAAAAAAAAAGAGGCGCTTTGATTTTCTGTTTAGTAACTAAAAAGTTTAATTTCCTTATTTTTCTTTCCATTTTTTACTCCAGGCTTCTAATTTTCTAAACAAAAGGTGGGAAGTGCAATTTCCATCTGTAAGCTGGAGCTCATGAGGGGTCAAAGAACTTTCTCAGAATATCAGTTACTCATGATCAGACTTAATAAGAGGGAAAAATAAAAGAGGAAAACAAAAAAGGAAACTCCCAAACTCTCACAATTTTGTTTTTATTTTTCAATTGCGATATAATATGCAGATCAAGAACAATGTTATTAGCATAAGCTATTAAATGGTTCTCTTTTACTGCATTCTTCTTTCGGCAGGTAAAAGGTTCACACATGCAGAAAGGGCTGGTATTTGCTGGCGTCATCAGCTTGTTTGAAACCTGAACACACTAAAATATCTTAGAGAGCAAGATGTCTTGCCACAGTCATTGTCACATATTGGGAACTGTTTATCAATGCTATCCTCATGCAGCATGGAAAAAATCTTCTATTATCAGCCTTTGCTGATCCTTGCAATCTTTGAAAAATATTAAATACCCAGTTTGGGTACAGGTAAAAATAAAAATAGTTTAAAATAATAAGACATGTATGCATATATGCCTCTCATCAAGATTATATGCTTATAAATCCATAAAGCTTAAACATTTAAATAGGAAAAAAAACTTATTAAGTCTTCCAATATTGATCTTATTTCTGAGATAAACAAGCAATTTGTTTATATATTTTCTTGTCACACCTAAATAATTAATCTTCATATGGAGTCATCCTCCCTCCTCTCAGTTTCAGTTACACATTTAATTTCTCATGGCAACTATAAGAAATCTTCAGGGACAAGAGAATTCTTTCTGTCTTGCAATCAGTTTATTTTTGTTTTGGACAAGTTTCTCTTACTTGATGTTGACAACTGTTTTTTGTAACTGTTATTTTTTGTTGCAATCTACAATAACTATTTTTAAAAATGCAACTTCCTATATGCTCAAAAAAAGCACTGAAAACATGTTAATGAGTTCTGAGCTTGGATTTTGCATGAACTCACACTCTATGTACTTTTTATTCAAATTTTTATTCCTAATCACCAGCTAAAATGACTGGAAAGATATCTTGGGTCATCTATTTAAATGTCTTTGCACATGACAGATTTTTTTTAACTGCTAGTCTGTCTTCTGGAGGTGTATATGTGGGTGAACACATAAACACATATAATATATACACAAGTATAAATATTCTTACAATTTAATGCAACCTCTGATAACTTTCTCTCTGGGCATCATTTAATTGCCAAATTTTTCTTACTGTTAAAAAAAATAATAGGGTCATATGTAGGTATCTTTTTTTGTCCATTCCAAGTCCAGTTATACTCCTCCTGCATTGTATACATGCTACCTCTCTCCTTTAAAAAATGACGTTCAAACAGGATTCTTAGATATAGAGTATCTTCTCTTCCATACAGAAACATGACTTCCCTTTCCTTCCTGCTCAGCTCCATAAACTACTGTCCTTTAATCTCCTAACAGGGAAAACTTGTGACCTGAGATCAACCTGGTCAGGAGACTGCTGAGTTACTCTGAAGAATCAGGCCCTGTCCTCAGTTTGCAAATGTGAATGAGGGAGCCCTCCTCACAGAAACAGTTGTTACAAATTCATCAATAAATATATCCATGAATGCCTTTGGTAGACAACCAGAGTAAGTTAAGAAGACATTTCAGACATTTTATCAAGTCTTGCTAAATTTCCATTAGTTCTCACAGCTATAGATTTCACTCAACTTGAAATGAAAAATCATGACCCTTTGAAATAAAAACATTTCATTGCTTAAATATGTAATTAATATGATACAAAATTCCTTGAATCAATCAGCCAAAGATGAGAGTGTTATTGAGGAGTAATCTGAAGGTATATTATACTGACCTTCTGCAAGTGACAGTGTAAAACACATCCAAACATGTCAGGTTTCCCATTATCAGGAACGGCCAAAATTCTTATTAAAGATTATATTATGGGCTTGGCAGACCCTAAGGCATTTTTACAGACATTAGAAATCTGATAGAGAGTATGACTGAGGATGGACATTCAACTGCCTGGGACTCTCTTTCATCTCCCCAGCTTTCTATACATTTCAAGTGTTAATGACTGCAAGTAATAAAACTACTTAACAAATGTAATTTTCATGTACTGTCTTGGAAGAGGACAGTAACCTGTTCTATTAATCCTTTACTGAAATGCAAGTTTTGCTTAGCTACAGGATAAAGCAGCTTCAGAAAAGATAATATTATTAAAATAATACTCTTTACAACAGCAGTACTCACAGACTACTGGACTCAGTTCACTACTCACAGTTCAGGAGATTTAATTGTCTTGCATTTTCAGTCCTTTTTCTGAGCCTTTTATAAGTTATGAACTTATTTAAAAAGAAACCATTCCATAAATTATGCAAATAGAGGAGCTCACTTAAAATTTTTCTGCAAACTGTAATATAGGAATTTTGTAACTAGATAATAGTTTTATCTGTAAGTTAAATACTCCAGTCATATATTGTTTGTAGCATTTTTTTAAACTAAATATTAGAAATTTGAAAATTACACTCCTAATAATAGTATTATCCTCTACCAGGATAACACAGCAGTCAAGAATGATTATTTAACTCCGAAAGTAATTCAGTATTTAATCTAACATGTCAACTTTGAGTTGCTTTCATTGGTTTGTTGTTTAACCTCAAGCTTGAAGCCAAAGGTATTCTCTGAAAGAGAATATTCTCTGAATCACAGCACCACAGAAAGGCTGAAGTTGGAAGACACCTTCTAGGGGCCAGCTGATTCAACACTCTGCTTAAGCAGGGACAGGTAGAGCTGGTTACCCAGGACCATTCTGGACAATCTGTTCCAGGGATCCGTCACCCTCAATATAAAAGTGTTTCCTGAAGTTCAACAGATGCCTCTGTGTTCCAAGTGAGGCTCATTGCCTCTATTTCTGTCACTGGACACCACTGAAAAGAGTCTGGCTCCCCCTTTAAACTAACCTTTCAGGCATGTGTACACATTGATGAGATCCCACAGATCCTCAACTCTCTCAGTCTTTCATTAGATTGGAGATATTCCAGTCCCTTAATCTTTTTAGTGGCCCTTTGTTGGGTCTACTAAAGTAGGTCCACACCTCTCAGTCAAGGGCTGGACTCAGTGCCACACTAATGCTTAGTAGAGAGGAAGGATCACCTCCCCTGACTTGCTGGCAGTGCTATTTCTAACGCAGAATTAAATCCTTTCATTGTTGCATAATAAAAGAAAAATAATTCAGACCATGAAAGGCATCCTCAGAATGCTTTGTTTCATGTGTTAAGGTTTGTTTAAATTCAAATAATAATATTTAATAAAACTTAAAAGTGATGGTTTGCTTTTTTTCCACTCATTTTCATTTATGAAGAAATTATTTAAACATGGAGCTTTGAAATGCTTCTGTTGAAGAAAACCACTTTTTCTTTTTATGTATTATGGGAAAAAGTCTAGTCACAACTATGACAAGCACTAAATCATCTACTTCAGATAGCAAAGAAATTCATTAATTTCCATGTCCAACAAAAAATATTGTCCAACAGTAGCAAATGTTTTGTGCTTACTACTACACAATTTTCCCTTTCTCTTCTAATCTCCCCAGCCTCTGCTGGTGGTTTAGCTCATAATTATTCTCCTAGCTGTTATATTGGTTTGGCACAGCCTGGTTTTTGGTAGCAGAGGGTGGCTACAAAGGTGGCTCCTGTGGGAAACTATTGGAAGCTTCTCCGGCCGAGCCAATGGCGAATGGCTCTGAAGATGGACATGCTGCTGACCAAAACTGGGCCAATGAGAGAGCCTAGTACTGCCTCGGTGATGATATATTTAACAACAAAATCAAAATAAAGTCATGGGTTTTTCTTCTCATCAGAGACAAGGAGGAGGTGAGAATATGTACGGGAAAGAACATGGCAACACCAAGGTCAGTGGAGAAGGAGGGGCGGGAGGTGCTCCAGGCCCTGGAGCTGAGATTCCTCTGCAGGCCATGGTGAAACCATGGTGCAGCGGCTGTGTCCCTGCAGCCCTTGGGGATCCACGAGGGATGCAGAGATCCACCCACAGCCTATTGGGGATGTTCCCACACCAGAGCAGGATGCCTGGAGGGGGCTGTGATCCAGTGGAAGATCCAGTGGAGAGAGAGAGGGCCCTGCTTCCAGTCTGGAGCAGTCTGTCCTTGGAGGACTGCACCTCATGGGAAGATGCATGTCACAGCAGTTTCGGAAGGACTGTGTGCCCATGGGAGGGACTCACGCCACAGCAGGTGCAGTATGGCTGCTGCTCGTGAGAGAGGACCCACGCCAGAGAAGTTCACGGAGAGCTGTCTCCCATGGGAGGGACCCCAAAGCCTCACAGGGAAGGACTCTTCTCTCAGAGCAGCAGAAGAAAATATCAGTGATGAACTGACCAAAATCCCCATGCCCTTTCTCCCTGTGCTGATGGTGGGAAGGAGGGAAGGACTGTGAGGAAAAGGTGTTTTAAGGGCTTATTTTACTTCTCATTATCCTCCTCTGACTCTGTTAGTAATAAATTTCACTTTGCAACTGAAGTTGAGCCTGTTTTGCCCTTGAAATATTTCTCCTAGTCCTTATCTGACTCATGAAGCCTTGGTTAACCTTTCTTTTCCCTTTTCCTCCTCTGCCCAGCTGTGCAGGCAAAGGAGGAAAAGGGAGGATGAGTGAGCAGCTCTGGTGTGTGCCTGGCGTTGGGCCAGTGTCAAACCATGGCAGCTCTTCATTGTGGTTCTCGAAATCACAAGGCCTTTTTCTTCCCATTCCCTCTGTGTGCATATTTTCTATCTGGTTGCTCCTATTTTCCCTGTGCTTCCTTATCTTCTCCCCCTAGTTTCTCTCTTCTTTCTATTCTTATTTGGTACCTTTTCTTAAATGCAACCTTTTTTTTTCATCTTGTTCAGTTGAACAAGTGGAGCAGTAATATTAGAAAGCTTCTCTAATGTAGCATAGGATTAGAAAACCATCTTTTTATGCACTAAAAGCATAACAGGCTTTGGAAGTCTCCATTTGGTAATGATTTTGGTGTGCTAAGAGCTCTGAGGGGATGAAATGTGTTTAGCAAGGTTCAAACTGTCTGAGTAGTGGGACAAAAAGTCAGCATATGCAAGATATGCTTAACATATGCAAACCGAGTTTAGAGACGTACACAGTGCTTTTGCTAATGACTGTAGTGCTTTGTCAGAGAATCATAGAATATTCTGAGATAGAAGGATCATCATCCATTAACAAAAATCATCAAGTCCAGCTCTTAAAGGAACAGCCCATAGAGGGATCAAACCCACAACCTTGGTGTTATTAGCACCATGTTTCAACCAACTTTAAAAATTTAATACCCAATGAATAATTTCCTTCCTCTACAAAAAGACTGCCAAATGCACTGGTTCTTCTCAAGAATTCTGACTTTTCTTTGGAACATGGGCAGAACACACCTTCTCAGCAGCAGTTGATCAAGTTTTACTGAAAAAATGTGACTGCGCTGTTGCACCTTGCATAGACATAGTGTTCTTACTGGTTTTGTACCAAATGATTTAAGTTTAACAAATTCACCAAAAAACCCAAACTAAAATTATTAAATGTAAATTTTTAACCTTATATTCTTAAGGCAATTGTACAGAGAAGGAAACTTTATTTTGCAATGATTTCTTACCCTTCAAAACATTTTTTTCTCATTAAAACAAATTAAATATCTTTTGGAAAGTGTTCAAAAGTAAATGATTTCTTGCTTATTTTTTAATATGAAAAAAAGACACTTTTAGTTTGGAGAGAAGAAAAGAAATAAAAGTGTTATATATGGTGTTCAGTAATGACCTCTGATGAGAAATAAATTCACACACTTTTCAATCTCTTGATTAATGCACTGGTTGAGGATAGCGGAAATGTGAATTTAAGTATCTGATCTTGTTTCAGAAGAGTCTGATATGAGAAATTCTTCACCTCAGGAAAAGTGACATCAGAGTGGCTCAATACTCAGGATGAATGCTTGGGTCCTCTGTCAAATAAAACATGGTAATCTCTTCCTTATAACTCAATTGAAATTTCTAAAAATCAATACCATTTTCAAAGAATGGAATTTTGATTTCATTATAAATGTTCTGATGTGTTTTTTTTTTTCTTTTAGATTATAGTTGTGCTATTCTTCCTCTTATGAGAACACATCAATCCCTCTCAGAATACTATGGAAGAACACCCCTCCCTCACAGCCACAGTCATGTTCATTTCTGAGTGAACAAAAGGAGGATTTATTGGAGTTCTACAGAACATAGAAAAAGAAACCAAAAAATTAAATAGCTGAATTGTGCCTTTGAATAGGGGAGATACTTCTCTTATGCAGCCTAACAGATTTTGCAGCTAGCCTTTATCTGATTTATCTCAAAGTTTTAGTGACAGTAATTGGGTGAGTATAAATGTGAATGAAATGAAATCCTTCCTTTCCAGTGCCTTCCATCTGTTCACAAAATGGAAAAGGAGACAATGTAAAACTGGAGTTGTAATTCATTCTTTTTCTTCCTCAAGCATTGAACTTTTGCTTACTAATTGTGTTATAAATTTTGGGATCTTTCCCCACTCCATCCCCATCCCATCCCACCTTATTCCCAGCAGTAAGATATTTTCAACAGTAAGATATTATCAAACTGAAGAATACTGTGGAAATTTTCAGGAAATTCCATCAAATGAACTCTAGAGGAGTAAACTGTTAAAGAATTGAAGACAAATATGAAAGATCGATGTACATATAAGAGACTCTTGGGCAAAACATGGACCAGATAAGATCTGGAGGTCCCTTTCAACCATAAAATTTGAAAAGAAAATTAAGCTACAGATTCTTTGTTACTTTTCAATGCTATTCCTTTTTTTTTGGTTTTTTTTTTTTTTTTTTGGCAATATGAGAAAAACAGTATCTTCTCAGCCAAAGATGAAAACCTAAATCATTTGAGACAAAAGCATAGGACTTCGACTTTTTAAGATAGAAAATTAGATCTCTTGCTGATATGTTAATCAGAGGGGAGGTGTGGGTTTTTTTTGTTTGGTTGGTTTTGTTGTTGTTGTTGTTGTTGTTGTTGTTTTCTGGGTAAGGACTTCTGGGCTGATGAATAAGTGAACTTTTATGTACCTCAGTAATTTGTCAGTTTGGTAACAACCTTGTCAATGCCTTTCATTCAGTATTCACAGATCCAAAAGCTGTCCTCAGTGTTCTGTTTGCCAGTACTCAGTCCAAATAAAATCATTCAGTATTGTCAAAGAGAAATTAATTTCTTACCTTTACACTTACCAAAACACAGTTACAGGCCCAGTATTACAAAGCAATAGTCAGTGGTGCTGCTGTGATAACCTGTAAATGTTCAGACAGAACAGTGCTTTGCAAACTTGTGGAAGGGTTACTTTTCCAGCTGCTTATTACCACAGTGGCAGATCTCCTCACTATGAACTATCACACGCCTAAACTTGTCAGTAGAGCTGTTCATGTCAAAATTGCAGAGAAATTGAGATAGATTAAGTTAATGGGTTTAGATACAAGATTTTTCCTAAGATGGAACACTGAAGCTGTCTTGGCAGCAGCAAAGCTGGCGTTTCAGAGTGATAGTAAATTCTGCCTGGGAGTCAAGATGGACAGAGGCAGTGATCAGCAGATCACTGTCCATAAGATATATGTAGAACTAGAAAAGGATGTGTATTCAAAGTGTAATGATACACCATTCTAATGCAAACAGTGGGTTTCTTTCCCTTTTTATTCACCTTTAGCTTGTCCAAGATTGTACTTACTCCTTGCTAAATCACTGTGTACTGAGACAGACAGCCATAGTCAGTGACCTTGAGGGAAATGTTATAATTGTGGTTAATCTATGGTTCATGCACTCTCAGATCATCTGGGAGGCTTAGGCAGATTCTCAATTGTATGAGTATTGAATTAACAGTTCACAAAGACTTTTACCTGAGATTATTCTTATACATTGGTTACTTACTGATGATTGCAGGAAGCTGGATGTTATGTCTGCTTGTAGTAATACCCACTGATTATTGTGTCCTGATCCTGAACTGGGAAAGTTAGTTTATACCAAATGAGCACTTCACTAATGTGCTATTATTTCATCTCGCAGAAAATTCCAGATTTAAACATTTCTGGACTACAATTTTTTTTCTTCCAGAGGCTAATTCAGAGAATTAGCCTCTGGAAGTCCTGTCTCTGAATGAGGTCCTGTCTCTTAATCCATTAACACTGACAGGATGGAGAGATGGAAGAGGAGAACATAATCTAGATCTTGCATAAGTGACAGGAACTTATGTAAACAGAAATACTTTCAGTAGCTGGAGTGAACTAGCTTGGGAGATTGCAAATTCAAAAAGAGGGAGTTCTTCTCCATCTCAATTTTCTTTTCCTCAGTCCTGTCTCTGTAGTCCTTGCTCAGCTCACCTTTTGTTTTGCTGAAGCTTTAGTGAGTAACTTCATTTCAGTAGCTCATCAAAAATGCTTACAAAACTGTACACCAAGTGTAGCTTATCAGCATTTTGCCAGGCTGATAAATAGAATTGGCTCAGCAAAATCCATTAACACAAAGGAAGGGGAGGATTCAGACAAGAGAGGAATGAGATTTTCACTTTTGCTGGCAGAAAGTTACTCAGGCATCACTGCTGCTTGGAGAAATGTACCAAAAGACTTAAAAAAGGTGGCACTGCTCCTTATCATCTGGGAGATCATCCAAGTCTCGTTAAACTAATTAAGTTTTCATACTTGTCTTAATGATGTCTGGATCAGATGTTGTATAAACAGACTGGTAAGTCACTACTAGAAACTTAAAAACAGGTAAATCAACTCTGATCTTTGATATGGGTGTATATTATTCAAGAATTGTAGATAGTTAGGAATCAAATACACACGCTAAATTTATAAAGCGCTTTTTATGTATCTATTTTCCCACCGAGAAAAAAAGCTAGCAATTCCCAGGAGCAAGAAATCAGGTAAGGAAGGCAAGACACTGGCAGGTCTGAGTAGGTATCTGCTGGTCAAACTAAAGGGAAAGAAGCAAATACATAGCAACCTAGGATGGTGATCTGGGACAAGCGTAGAGATGAAGTGCAGTTGTATAAGGATGGGAAGAGGAAGGCCATAACAAAGATGGAATTGAATCTTGCAAGGGAATAAGGGTTTCTACAGGTGTCTTAGAAAAGGAAGGTCAAAGAAGGTGTAACTGCCTCATGAACAATTCTGCAAAACTGGTAACAGCTGATGACGAGAAGGCTGATGTACTCAACAAACATTTTTGTTTGTTGCCTCAGTTTTCAATGTCAGACTCTCTTCCCACGCCTCTCAAATGAGTGCCAAGCAGGAGAGGGACTGGAAGAACAAAGAGCATCCCACTGTAAGTAATGATAAGGTTCATAACTACCTGAGGGACCTAAATGTTCAGAAGTCTATGGGAATTCCTGAGATGCATCCTAGAATCCTGAGGGAATAGACTGATGTGGTTGCCAAACCATTCTCCATGGTACTGAAAGTGACATGACAGTCAGGTTAAGTCCCAGGTGACTGGAATAAGAGAAATATTGTACCTATCTTTAAACAGGGTAGAAAGGAGGACTCTGGGAACTACCAACCTGTCAGTCTCACCTCTTTCCCCAGGAAGATAATGGAATAGTTCCTCATGGAAGCTGTGCTAAGGCACATGGAGGGCAGGGAAGTGGTTCAGGACAACCAGTACAGCTTCTAAGATAAAATCCTGACCAACCTTCTAGGATGGAGTCACTACCTCAGTGGACAAGGGAAAGGTTAAAGTTGTATTTATCTGGACTTCTGTTAAGCTTTTAACATGGACCCCTACAAAATTCCTGTCCCTAGACTGGAAAGAGATGAATTAACACGTGGAATCTTAGATGGACAGGAAAGTGATCAGATGGTGGCATGATGAGGCTAGTGGTCAATGTCTCAGAGTTCCAATCGACATCAGTGACAAGTGTCCCTCTGGGATCCACGTTGGACCAGGGTTATTAAAAATGTTCATCAAACACATAGATGAGGGCATTGACCACACCCTCAGCAAGTTTGAAGATGTCATTGAGCTGAGTGGTGCAGTTGACAAGCAAGGGATCAGACCCACCTGGCATGTGAGGTGGCCACTGGGTCCTGACTGACCAACTTGATCTTTTATGAACAGATGACCTGCTTTGCACATGAGGAAAGGCCGTGGATGTTGCCTATTTGGACTTCAGCAAAGCCTTTGACACTGCCTCCTGCATCATACTCTTTGAAAAGCTGGCAGCCCACAGCTTGGACAGGGCCATTCTTTGGGGGGTTAAGAACTGGTTGGACGTCCAGGCCCAGAGAGTGGTAGTGAATTATGTTGATGAATGGTGATATGGTTTCTAATTACTGGAGGAAAACACTTTTTCTTAGACAAAAAGATGTTCAGATATGCTCTTGCCCCTAAAAATTTCCCTAGTAAAATCTACTTGGCACTTATATGGTTATACTATAATGTAATTTGTATTCATCCAAATTTGACATTTATTATTGAAGCTGGCAGCTATTGCAATTCAAAAACCATGTAAGCTAATAATTTTAAATGCAATATGTCATGTGCTTAATGTATGAAAATTATTTTATTCAGCAATTTGGTGTGTTTTTGCAGCAATAGTCACTTTAGAAATTATTGTAGTGCCATTTAATGTGTTTTAGAACTGTAGCTAATTTAATCCTATAAATAATTTAAGGAGTCATTGCAAATAAAATTATCCACATCTAAAAATATGGAGAGTATCTTTATTCAGTTGCCTATCAAATTCTGTTTCCATTTGCTTGTGCAGCTGTTCTTTCTGTTCCTTCCCTGTTGCTGCTGTACTATGTATTTCTGTAAATACTTGTTCAAAGACTAGGACTAGTAGTTTTGGCTGCCTCTCTGTATGCATTTAGTATATGAAGTAAAATAAAATTTTCAGTACCTGAAACCCTCTGGCACTAAGTTTATCTTTAAAGAATAGTACTGAATGCCTTTCCTGCCCAAGCAAATGGGTATTACTCTTGAATTCATGTCATATAGATCTAATGAGGTAAGACAATGAAAAATGAGGATGCCTTTGCTCTGATGGGAACTCTCTTCGTCTTTTAACCTCACTGTGGTTCCATACTGAACATTTTGAAGAAATCCAAGTCCTGTGACACAAGTTTTTTCCTTCTTTTTAGCTAGAAAAAAATCCTTTTTCTTCCAACAAGATAAACTCCATAATTCATAATTAAATTGATCATTGATTGACTTTTTTTCCTCAGATTATTGTAGACTCATAGAATCAATTAAGTTGGAAAAGACCTCTAAAATCATTGAGTCCAACAGTAACCCAGGACTGTCAAGTCTACTACTAAACCATGTGCCTGATTGACACATTTTTCAAATACCCCCAGGGATAGTGACTCAATCACTGCCCTGAGCAGCCTGTTCCAATGCTTGACAACCCTTCCCTGGTGCAACCTGAGGACATTTCCTCTTGTCCTGACATTTCCTAGGAGAAGATACTGACTCACAGTGGTACCTGCTGGTAGCTCCTGTAAGGTAGTTGTAGAGAGTGATAAAGTCTCCCTCCAGCCTCCTTTTCTCCAGGCTAAATTACCCTAGTTCCCTCAACCACTCCTTGTCAGACTTGTGCTCCAGCTCCTTTCCCAGCTCTGTTGCCCTCCTCTGGACACACTCCAGAACCTCAGTGTCCTTGTAATGAGGACCCAGAACTGAACCCATGATTTGAGGTGTGGCCTCACCAGTGGCAAGTACAGAGGGACAATAACTGCTCCACCGGCCCTGCTAGCACCACTATTTTTGATACAAGCCAGGATGTCATTGGTCTTCTTGGCTACTGAGCACACACTAACTCATGTTTAGACATGGTCAATCAATACCCCAGGATTTTTTCCAACAGGATGCTTTCCCACCACTTTTCCCCAAGCCTGTAGCACTGCATGAGTTTCTAGTGACCCAAGTGCAGGACATTTGGCTTTGGTGAAGTTCACATAATTCATCCAATCAGTCCATTCTGTCCAGATTCCTTTGCAGAGCCTTCCTGTCCTCCCAGCAGATCAACAATCCTGCCCAGCTTGGTGTTATCTGCATATTGAAATTATTCTCATAGAAAATAAAGTAAGGATGACTTTTCATGTTGGCAATTTCATTATATCAACTTCCTAAAGGTATAATGGCATTGTTCTGAAATGCAACAGTACTAAGAGCTCTGGAAATGTGATGCAATTAACATCTGTATTCATATTTTTGTGTCATGAGTACAAGAAAGGTAACAAATGGGATTCTGTACAGCCATCCTGGAAATTATGGGAATTTTCACCTGGAAATCAGAATAACACTTGTAAAAATAGCAGCTTAACTTACAGGCTCGCTGCAGATGTAAAATAGCAGAATATTTTACATAAATGTTCACATATGTTTGCACCTTGAATATAATACAAATATCTGTGCAAAAGCAGATTCATTACATCTAACATTGTACACTCATATACACATAAATATCTACATATACCTAAAATATGTCTCTGCATCTGTGTGCATCTCTACATGCTCTTTGTTATATGTACTGATTTGTGTCTTTAGACTATTACACTGCAAATAAACGCACAAGGACTGAAAATGACCTCCTGAAGTTGGAAAATGCACCAGCAGATTAAGAGCAAGAAAGCTAAAAGTGTTTCTTTTTGTGGCAATAATACAGCTGGTACAGCTGTGTCAATAAGTATATTATAATTCTATTATATTTTATGTAACTGGGTAGATTTACAGAGCAGTATTTAAGATTAGCACATGCACATTTTTATACTATTATATTTTGCATGGATAAAATACATAAGCATTGGCATGAAATAGCATTCCTAGTTTTACTAAAATTATTTTACTGATTTTCTTCTGTAAAAAGAATACTATCTAGGCAGACATGTCTGGTAGTGAGCAATTGTTGCAAAATACTCAACATTATTTACTCAGAAGAGTGCTTAGGTATTTTCAATTGAACTGCATGCTGACTGGAGAAATAGAAACAGAAGCTAATGAGCAATGGCAAAATGTGAGTCTGCCAAAAGGCTGTTACTGGAATAAATAAAGTCCATGTGATGGCTCTTCTTATTTCTAGTCTTTAATGATCTAAAAGAACAAAGAGCATATTCACGGAATTCACTGATAATCAGTCTGATATTACCTGTAAAGGAACACTGAACACAGCTGAAAAGGGGAGAAAGGAATATGATGTTAGAAACATAATAGTAAGCATTACTATGAAATAAGACATAAAAACCATGCACGTTAGCACACATACAGCCCAATTGAAATAAGGTCAATGCTGAAGTAGGTTTCATCATTCTGGATACTGGTAGAAGGTATTGAGGGTACCTGAAACGTGATACCAGTCACTCAGAGGAAGCATTCAGGCAAAGGGATATGCCTTCCACATGGGAGAGAAAGCACAACAAAAGAAAAATATTCTGATGTGTTGTTGTGTGTATTTTGGGGGGAACCCCCCGGGGNGGTGCGGAAAGGTTTACAGCCAATAGAGATACAGACATACGATACTGCAGGGAGGGTACACACTTGGGATAAACCATACATTTTCCAGGGGTAGACTAGGGCATACCATTTCAATAAAATGCAATTCCACACTGATGTTTAACCTATGTCCATGATATCACCTCAGAAACTGTTGGTTCAGTGTGAGTCTGAAAATGCAGAATTAAACACTGAACAATATGTGTTGACTTTTTTTCAGCAACAACACAGAACTCTGTTCATCTGTACAGCTGCTTTTCCACTGCTGCATGATCTATTTAGGTGATGACCTCTTCAGATCAGGGACTGTGCTTTTGCAGAAGCTTTGAGTGCAGCAGAGTTCCAAGATGATCCTACCATCACCACTGGGGTTAATAATTATGCTTCAATGTGGTTTCTTCCTCACACATTATCACAGTATTACCTAATGATTAGCCTGCCTTGACACTACAAGGACTTATAAAATAAACCTGAAATTAATTTAGCATACTTAATATTTTTTAAAAAGCATGTTGAATATAGCTCTAAATATTGGGGTCTTTTGATGTTTTTACTCATCATTTAGCAAAAGCCTTTTTATTTTTGAGTAAATTGGTAAACATTTTTTTGATGCAAACCACTTTCTGAGTATTCGGTAACTATCCCTGTTTGACATTAGATTTAAATCAGACCCTTTTGAAACTTAAATTTTAGTGGATAAAATAAAGAGAGAAGCTGCAGGATGCTGGAGGACAGCCATCATCAGAACAATTATTTAGGCCACGGGAAAAAGAGTTTCACATTCCCTCCCTGATTTTGAAGGGATTTTTTAAAATTTGAAGTTGGAGATATTTATTCTGCATGTATATCTCTTTACCTGACTATTCAGAAATTAAAATCTTTCTTGCTAGACATCTTCATGATTCCACAAATAGGAGACTTTCTATGCCTAAAGGGTAGTGACAAGGGTACCCTGCCAGGCTAAAGGTGAACTGGGTCAGGACTTCACAAACTCTTTGCTCATATTTGACTCCTACACATCCATTTTGGTTTCCTTAATTTTTTCACTTCCCCACAGCTTCCTCTGTAGTGTTATAGACACATATAAACATGATGAATAACCTGGCACATCTAAACTGCTCTTTGAAGTTTAATTTTAGACAGCTGACATTCTTTCTTAAAAATCTGAAGAGCAGCCTGATCACTGTGCTAGTCTTTTCTAATATAGCAGTGATTTGGACTGAGATTGTTTCTCAGAACTCTGTCTTAGAAATATCTGAATCTTTTTTACTTAAGTTTTAGTGAAAATAGATGAATTGTTACTCAGATGTACATTTAAATAATTAATTAGTGTAAAGAAACAAAGATAAAAACTTCCTTCACACAGAGTTCCAGTGGATAGAGCAAAAGAAATAAACTATTTTTTCATAGCTTCTTTCTTCTCTGCTTCTATTTACTGAAACACATACAATAGGAAAAAATAATCATACACTATAAACTATCAGGTGACAATTAAACATGAGCTATTGCAACAGTCTAGCAAACATTTATGTGTTTCTTTTGTTTCCCACTGTAAGGCTAGAATGTCAGAGAGCTGCTCTGAGAAAAGGGTTGACAGAAAAATCGTAAAATTATACTAGATGAGACTTCACAAATGTTAAATATATTTTTCCCAATAACTCAGATTTCTTTTTTTTTTTTTTTTTT
>VYXD01014910.1:134667-271780 GCA_013397195.1 Hylia prasina | reverse complement strand
TTTTTTTTTTACTATTTCCCCATATCAATGATGTTAAAGGAACTTAAAATATAGTGGCCACAATCCAGACCACAGCAAAGAGCACACGAGGCACCAGCATTAGGCCTACAGGAATGACACATAGACTGCTAAATATTTTCTTGTATAGCTGTGACCATACTGAAACATTTTATGCTCCCTCCAGATTTATACTATTTCTTTGTGTACATCTTTTGCTCAATGAAATCTTAGTATTTCATCTTTTCAATCCAATATTTGGGGAAGTATCTGAGTGATTTATTACTAGCTCGCTATGAATGACCCACAGCAATGCATAGTGTCATGTCAGGGGCCAAGACAGTGTCTGCTGAGCAGTGTGTCTGCAGCAGCCAGATCTGCTGGGGAGAAACAGATGGCAAATTCACGTCAGTGGGACAAACATTCTGAAAATAAAATGAAAACAGGCATATGACAAAACAGCATGAATATCTGGCTATAGAATTGGAATATGACTAAAGACTTTTTTTCACTGAGTGACATCCAGCAAGTCCTTTTTTTTTTTTTTTTAACTTCTTTATTTCTATGGAACAAGAATTACCATAAGACTTATGAACATAATGATGGGTTTCAAAAAAAGACAAATGTAAGTTCTACTGAAATAAATAGAAATGTCATCTTGAAAATGCAGGAAATTATCTTTCTCCTGTCTGCATCATAATTCAAGAAACACATTTGGGCATGATACCTCAAGGAGAGTTTTGATCAACTACATAAGTTAATATTAGCACTGAGATTTGGAAAAGATATTAAAGAAAAATTGAGAGGATGGAATTACTTATTTGGAAAAGATTAATCAAGGATATGATAATAACCTTCCATCTTGTAAAGTATTGCTAAGAAAAGGAAGTGTTCCATGATCTAACCCCGAGCTCAAGTATAGCTAAGTAAGAAGTGGATATGAGAAACATAAAATAAAAATAAAAATATTACTTCTAGGACATTTCTAGGAAACTTCAAAACTTGTCATGAAAGAGGAATAGAGGCAATATTGCACACCACAGACTGACTGAATTACAGTCCTTGCTCAAGATTTTATCATCCCTCATACAGATATTAGTTATCATTCCATCACCTTCTAGGAATGGGTTTATAGCTTGCTCAACCCCAGTCTAAATCCTGGGCTATAGGTCCCAGGATAACAAATATTGTTATGTCACCAAATCTAGCCTGAGATCTCTGTTTGAAAATATCTTAAAAAACAGCTTTAAAACAGCTTAATCAAATCAAGGCATTATACATTTTTCCATTCAGTTGTCCAAAGCACGTTCCTGCCAGCTTGATCTGATTCATCCTAGATGCCCTGCCTTACCCCAGAGAACCCACAGGCTATTCTTCAAACAGATCACTCTTTTCAGTCTTGACTAACCAGCTTGTCTTCGAGATTGGGTCATAAAACAGAATGGCACAGACTTCCATTGATAGTGTCCCTACAACAGAAGAAAAGGAGTTTCTTAGGTTTGGCTGAACACAGGATTTTTAAAGCTTTCTTGAGGGAGATAAAAGTGTGAAAAGAGTCCAGAGCCACCAGTATCAAGCGTAACAAGCACCCCTGAATAAATGGCCTTGATGGCCATTTTTGTCCCCAATTTCTGGGACAAAATATTTTTTATTGATGAGTTATCAAGTCTCCTGAGATGTCCTATACAGCTATACATCTGGCAATGTTGTCTTTGGGGATGCTTCTGACTGGATTATTATTTTATTTTTCTTCTTCAGCCTAACAGTGCTTTCATAGGCCTTTAGCATAAATGATACAAAAGCAGGTGGTCAGCAAAATGAGACACAGGTACAATCAAATATTGTATTCAATTATAAAATTCAGATATTTTCCAAGTTCAGAATAGCTGTTGAAGAAGTTGATTCTATTTTTAATAGTTTTAGAGGTTTTTTGTGATTTCCTTCTTAAATAAAGTAGAAATTAATTTAAATCTTTCAGATCTGCACAACTAGGTGTCAACAGTTTGGTTTTTGCAAAGAAAATAAATAATAATTCAGGAAACATTTGAGACTGAAAATACTTGTCAATGCTGACATTGAAGTGGAAGAAGGTCAAGACAAAGGGATTTTAAAATCAAAAGCAACAGGTAATCAAGGATCATACAGGAGGGTTATGATGCAGAGCTTGAGGAGATGAGGCATTAATTAAAATCCAGGCATGAGGTAAAGAAGAGAAAGAAAGTGCTTTCATTTTCTTTGAGGGAGTGTAGAATTTCTCTCTAGAATCCTAAAACTTCCTAAGGACATTACAGAAGCTGCATACTGCAAAGTGATCATCTGGAAAGAAAGTTTGTAATATGGCACCTCCACTATATATTGTCATAACAACAAAAGGAATTTATCAATTTGAATATACAATGCAATTTTATAAGACTGTAAATCATATGGAATTTTTGCAAGGGACCATTTTGTTTGAATCCTTGAACGTTTCCTGTCCTTAAATTATACCATGGTTTAAATTAAGCAGATTTTTTTTTTCTTTAATATCTTAAGAGGATGTAACAAGTCTTGATTTCAAGATGTCAAAGATTTCAAGATAAGAAAACCTGTCACAAGCCTTATAGATTTTATTCTATAATTGAAAAAATACTTATTTCCAGTGAGAATATCTAGTTTCAATTTCCAACTACTGGTTCTTGTTACTGTATCTTGCACAAGATAAAAGAGCTCTATAGAACTTAATGTATTTTTTTTTCTTTGAAGACACACTCTGCAATCAAATCACCTTACAATCTTCTTTTTCATATGTTCTGTATTTCACTTTAAGGTACTTTCCCCAGTAGTTTCATCATTTTTGCCAATCTTATTTTTCATTAACTTTCCCTAACTTTTATAATTCTTCTAAAATATCTAAAAAAAATAATTACAGATAATAAACTGCTAATACTCCCTGCAATGCTAAAATCAACTACGTGCTCTAATTCAGTTTTCTCTTCCTTCTGTAAGAACAAAATCACTTGTTGCTACGGGGTTGTTCTGAATGCTGATTATTTTGCTGCTAAGACTCTTAAATCTTTTGAATCTCTTTGTTTTGGGGAAAAAAATATTATTCTGCAAACTCCAATATTAAAATAACTTATTTATCTGGCTGCATTAGAAATAGTTCATTTGAATATAAATGGTTTATCAAATTATTCAGATTATATTATGGCATCTACATTCTCATTATTATTTACCATTGGGATAAATATTTTGCCTTCCACATGTTTTATTGCTGGTGATTACATAATTAGTTCTTTTTTATGTGTCATTGAATGTGTTCCTGTTCCCTGTGGAACTCCCTTCTCTTGTAAAATAATGACTAACCACTGACAGCTTATTTTTAAGTTGGTTAACCAGCTCTTGATCCATTCAGAATATTATAGTTTATGATACCATACTGTGTTTACTAAGTATATTTATTAAACAGTGAAAATTAATAACCTGGAAATCTTCTTAAAAGTGCCTTCAGCTTCAGATTGTTTTAGCTTGCTTTCAGCAGTGACTGGTCTCTTCATTAAGGAGACATCAGAAATCATGCTTGTGTACAGTCCTTCTGCACTGGAAGGTAATCTATCATTGCAAATCCATAATCACTTGTTTTCAGCCAAACAAGTTTGACACTAATGACATAGAATACAATTGATATTCAGGCTTTCCTGCTTTTCCCCTTGTGGGATGAAAACAACTGCTAAAAAAATATTCTATCTAAAAATTTTTCCAATATTTTGAAAATTTGGAACTGTCTGTGCTGTAATATTTCCTTTATCTGTTTCAAGAAATTATTGCTAGTGATTTTTTTAAACCACCTTACAATTCTTATCAGTCTTGCAATTACTACTTCATATGGAGGAAGAAAATGTACAATGATTAATGTACCAGAGAGCTCCATTATCTCTCAGAAACAAGGATATATTGGAGAGTCTGACCAGATCTTCAAGTTCTTCTGGATTGACTGGACTTTTTCAAGGGGTAGTGTGTAGCATAAAAAGTATCTCTGACAACTACAACCTATAAAAAATGCATCAGCCTTCAAATTTGAGAAGTGAAAGAAACACTAAGAAAAAGAAGAGACTGAACAGAAAATTGAAAATATGTACTTATGTCTAAATGTAGAAGTAATAACTTAAAGCATCTTTTAGGATTATTCTAGTTGCAGTCATCACCATTCATGATTTTTAAGACCACCATTGTATTTGTTTGTACTGGCTCATTTGGAGGCTGCAGAATCTGTTTCTTTTATAGAAGCTGTCCCTGTCATATTTGTTCTATATGTTTTCTAATCCGGTTCTATTATTTAGGGGATTTTGTTTAACTCTTGCTATAACTGCATATAAAATACAAAAAATAAGAAAACAATTAATTTTCTTTGGGCAGTTAGCAGATCCCACCCTCAGTAATAAAACTGTGCTATTCCTAGGGATTCATAGAAGTCACGGGATATTGCTGTTTCCATAAGAGAGAGGCAGTTTCAATGAGTTTCTAATATAATGTATCTAGTAGCTGCTTTTTCTTTGGCTCTTAAATATTTTTTACCAAAAATTATTTCAGGAACCTTCCTTCTGGAATGCACTAACACATCCATTAGTTCAAAACACTTTGATTTCCAGCAAAGTGACTTTCTTCATAGCAACAATTCACCTGAAGTAAAATATATTAACCTTTCTACCCATCTCCTCTTTGTCTTAATAAGCTTGAGCAAAATGTTGCCCATAATATTTAAGGCTAGTTTACTGTGGACTCATTTCAGCTTACCTCTAAACAAGAGATACCCTCTTAGAAGTTCAGAAATACTATGAGCAATAAATTGTAGCAGCAGTTGCAGAAAAATAAATTTGGGTTAGTACCCTGTTGTTCTCCAAGTCTTTCCTGTGAAGGTGTTTAGAGACTGAAAACAAATGGGGAGACTGTAAAACTGAAGTGTTTCAAAGTAAGGTGAAGAAGTTTATATTAATCTTTATTTTCAGAACACTTTCCACTTGGGCTCAGGCTATCCTCTCTGTATGTTTAATGCCATCATTACAATTATTCTTCCCTCTTGACTGAATAATGAACTCTGGTTTCCTGGTCCTAGAATTACAGCTTATGATTTGTACCTACTACTTGATCCCACTGCAGATGAGGTAGATGATGCAGTAGCTTTTATGAAAGAGTTTTTCATTCTATGTTTTTTCCTTCTTTTCTGTTTTAGAAAAACTCTCAGTAAAGAAGATGTTCTCAAGAGATGTTGTTCTTCTTAACATTAGGGAAAAATCAAACAGTTCTTAAATATGATTTTTTTTTTTACTTGATATGAAGAAAACATGCAAAATTTTTTCCCTTGCAAATACATTATCTGGTCAGATTTGTGTAATAGCGATTCAGTGGACATGAGGCCATACACACCTCAATGCCTCATCACACATCTGTACTTCTTTTTTACCATGAGTTCACTTGAAGGCTTTCATGTATGCAGTAAATCCATAACTGATTGTTTACAATCTTATATTAAAAACAAATACACTACCACTTCTGAGACATTTTAAACATTAATTGCAGGGTTTGAAAAATACTTGGCAGCCGTTTTCCCATTAATCAATGTCTACAAACCAAATCTCAGTGTTTTGGGGTTTTTTGACTTGCTATTTGTAATGCGATTAACAGCTTGAAATTCAAATTTCCATTTCATTCCCCACTTATAAAATTTGTTTGTTTGCTTGTTTGTTTTGGTAGAACTTACCATTAAAAAAATTAGCATGGTGAATTTACCCTTTCTCAAAAAGAAAAAAAAAATTAAAGACTATTACCCTCAATACAAACTCTGGAACATAGAGGGCACTGTTACATTAATGAAAATATTTTTTTATAAACAACACCATTTAGAACTTCTTTAAATGTTAGGAACTAAAGCACCATTATGCTATAGGATAGTGATAGTTATGATGTAATTGTTCCTGTCTGCAAAAAGCCAGTTCATATAAAATGTACATGGAATTACATATGCTGTGTATTTATCCAGAATGAGTTAACAAATAAAAATCTCTATACAGAGATTACTTTTGTTTATTTCTGTAAGTTTTCCATTTTAGACTCGTAAATTCTGGTATAAAATAGCCTCATAGTATCCTAACTTGCAGAGATGCATCCTTAATCCTCTTAACATGTTTTAGAAAGGATATTTGGCACAAAACTGGTACATCACAAGCTAGCTTACACACTAAAGAGAACCATAATCACCATTTTACAGGTAGAGAAATGGAGCAATTTAGCTTTTGTTCAGCTGGCTTAATGAGGAAGTCTACTCAGCAGTGCCATAGTTATTCATTCCTGTCCCCTACTGTTATTCTATCATTTCCCCACTGCCCACAAGCAACAGCAGTACTGGAAGAAGAGGAGCTTTATGGAGACTGTTTTTCTGGATAGACATGCTTTATTCTGTGCTCTGGAAGACTATGCAATTAAGAACTGCAGTTGTAGGTCAGAAGACAGAAATCAGGCACCACTAGCTAGAAAGTTATTTAGAATGACTCTAATAATTCAGGCCCACTTGGCATTTATTATTCTGCTTCACTAGAAAAGAATCTGTACACAGGCTGAGGTTTATTAATGCAGGAGGAAAGATGCTAATGCTCCCACATCTGCTCGAAGGCTGAGAAGAATAATAGAACCTTCTTCAGCAACACCTTGTATTTTGTAGCCCAGTATTGTTTTGTGTGTGTTTCTTTACTTGAAAGTGATGAAACTGTAAAATTGGTTAGTTCCCTCCTTTATGGAGGGAGCTTGGTGATTTTAATAGCTACCTCATTCTGGAAACTCCCATAGCAATTGTCATGACTCTTAAAGAGCATATAAAATTATAAGAAATCACATTTTTTTAGCATATCACACTAATCATAGAACAAAAACAATGGCCTGGAATCTATTTTAATTAGAGCTTTATAAGTACCACAATATAACATACCTAGTAGCAGTGACTCTTATGTTGAAAAACAGTAACTGTGAGACTGGACCTGTCTGGGATTGGATTTGTTTGCAATTATTCTGATGTTTGCAGGTATCCTGGGGTTAAAAAGACTTATTCAACTGATTCTTATACTATGTTCTTAAATGGGTCTATATTTATAGTAGTTCAGTCAAAAAAGATTGCATTTCTTCAAAGGAAAATTGATTAGGAATTCAAACAGGCAAAAATTTAAAATATACTTTTGATATCAAAATTATTGTTTAAATATTTGTCAGCTAGCTAAGGATTCGTCTATATTTGGAATATCATGCCATCAAAATTCATCAATTATGACCCATAAAGAAAAGCTAGTGATTCTTTGATCTAATTCCTATTATTAAGTATTTAAATAAGTCTTCTCTCAATAACTTTGTTTCTCCACTACTCTATTATGAACTTGTAGTGCCATAAGCAACAGTATTATCTTAAAACCAACTACCAAGGTTGATTCCCTCTTGATCATCTCTTTCCAGTTGTGCTGGTTTTGAAAGCACAAGCAGTGAGAGACTCCAAGTCAGAAGTAAAATTTAATAAGAGCAAAAGAAAAAAAGTAAAATAAAGTAAAATAAAATAAATTCAATAGTATAAAATACCACTGACAGAGTCAGAATACAACCTGACACCCTGTTAGTTAGGGTGGTAGTAGCAGTCCAGATGAAAAGGTCTTGTCGAAGCAGTGGTCTTGTAGAAAGGTCTGGTAGCTCTTGTCCTCCATGAATCCAGTGGGGAAAAGGCTGCTCTGCTGTCCCAAACCCCTGATTATATGCAGGTGGGAATGCTTGGCTGTCGCGGCCAGGAGTGAGAGGGAATGAAGCAGCACACCAATATGATGTGGAATCAATCCGTTTATTTACCGATTACAGCACCATTATATCTGTTTCTTGTTTCCGTACACACGTCTAAGCTTGCTCTAATTGGATGCACATCCTGTGCACGAGGCAAACACGCTTGTCATTGTTAATTTTTATTGGTTACAGCCACAAGCATCATATCTTGCTTTTGCGGTTAGCTAAGCTTTCTACATCCTGTTTTCTTATTTACTTCAACCACATCTGTGTCCCAAGGTCACCTTGCCCTTGAGCCTAGTTTAGGTTACAAGCAGTCATAATATTGCAAAGCTCCAGCAGCCCCAACACTTGGCTCCTCCCCCTGGGTGGAGCATCTCACAATGGGCTGATATCATTCTAAGAGTCATGTAATGGGTTCTTGATGGCCCATTAAACAGAGACAGCTTCCGGAGGGAGTTATCTATGAGTCATAGGGCAAGGCATTGATGGGCCATTAGCAGAAGATAAGGGAAACACTGCCCCACCTGGTTCCAACACCTCATGAAGATGGTGATAGAATACATACTTCGGGCACATCTTACATTTTTAACCTAAGACACCAGTACAGAAGATATTTATATTTAATTACCTTTAAAAAAAATGCTGCATTTGAATATTATGCTGGAGAAAACTTCTACAGTTGTACAGGAACAAGCATATACATTAAAAATAAGAGGAAAAAAAGCTGAGTTTTAACCTGAAATTTTAAAAGATTGAAAACAATTGACTTTTGACTGTCATTGTAGAAATTATGTCTATGGTTCTACTGTAAATAAAAATTTTGCTGTTGCTTAAAGATGTACTTTACAGGCATTAATCAAATGTCTTAGTTCAAAAAGATACTTAGAAATTAATAAAGGGTCATTCATATTTAGTACACTCATTTTCAATACAATTAATATTTCTTATAATTGCATACTACGTGTTGAAAACTAAAAATTATGAATCAAATACTATTAGATGATAGTTAACCTGAATTTTCATAATGTTACTTTTTCTAAAGTGAAAAATCCCCAAAAAAGTCCAGGAATACCTCTAAAAAATATCACAATTTATTCTGCTATATCATATAATTCTTTTAACATCAGGTCCTGAAGAAAGCTGATAGAAAATAATTTTGGGTATTCTGATCAGGCAGTTTTCTGGACATTTTTGATAATACACGTAAGTTCAAAAATGTCAAAAATAAAGTCAAAGGAACTTTCTAAATTTGAAGTTATTTGTGAATGGTATTATATCTTGTAATGTTGACTGCAATATTTAAATTGTTATTTTGAATTTCTCTGGTCTTGTGTAGCAAATACAAAATGTAGCTGCCTGAAACAAAGTATGGATGTAATTGATAAATACATTTATTAAAGTATTTTTAATGTTTAATTCATACAAGCTGCATTGCATTTCAATATTTCTAAAGTACATGGGTTCTTTACAGCATTTTTTGCTTGAAGTATCAAATAATATTCCTCTTTTTTTTCTGAGTGTCACTTCTTCAAACAAAACATTCAATTTCAAGTCAGGAGGAATTTTTGAAAAAATTGCCTAACCTAGACTAATGTTTTGTAATGCAGAATCCTACTTAAGAAGTATGGGGAGATCTGCCAGAAACAGTGAGAAGGAATAATACTTTCTTTTCATCCTGGATGACTGTGAAATATTGGTCTCTAAATTTGACCCAGGAATTTTTTTCTATGTCACAAAAACATGTTTTCAGACTAATTGATATGTTTCAAACCTGCACTGCATGATGCTCTTTTCAAACATGAAAAGCTGTAAGCTGATGTAAAACATCCTAACTTAACTATGTAACAAGTCTAAGACTGAGTATTTTCTTTTCAGACCTTCTGGACAAAACATGAAAGGGATATTTCTCAAATAGTTTAAATCTAATTCTAGTTTTAAAAAGTCCCTGGAAGTAGTTGAAGGGGCCAGATATCTGGCATATAGAGAGTTACATGCCTGAGAACTAATTATCTGTGTTATAGACTAGGGAGGCATGAGGAAACATTCTTCTGGGATTTTGAAGAATTATACATTGGAACAGGCCAGCATTTGAAAAATACATTTTTAAAATGATATTAATAGAAGCAACAGAAACTTCTTGGCATAAACTCAGCATACCATACTTACAATGTACAACCTGCAATTTAAAGCTTTGTTAGAAATACCCTCCCCCAAACTTGCCATTTAACATGCCAATTGATGGAGACAAAGAACCACAGACTATGTATTACCTGTATCATAAATTAGTTTCTTTTTCACTTAGAGCTATCTGTTGAAATAGACAAAGAAAATGATAGTTCAAAGGCTTATGGGTTAAGTGGTCCTAAATGCTTTTATTTTTCTGAGTTTGATTCATATTAAGGGAGCAGACTTTTTTCTTTAAGGTAGCCTGTCATAGCTGATACATCATCTGGGACAGTCCCCATGACTCCTGTGTTCTATTCTGCTCCTGGCAAGTCGTAATAATGTCACATTGAGAAAATCTCAACTCTAGCACTACAATTATCACTGTTTTTCTATTCCAGTTCAATTCACAGCTCTCTTAACCCAAATGGTTCCAAAACACTACATAGTGTAGTCTTCTCTTTCTTTTCACATTGAACAGGCTCCTTTCATGTTAGCACTTTTTAACAAGAAGAAAGCAATGGGTTTTGAGGAATATTAATCATAAAAAAGCATGATGAAAAACCACATCTGCAACTTCAAAGTGTGGAAAATGAACTTTCATATACAAAGGACTAGATCTTGTCAGTAGGAGTTTATGGACGAGAGACTGAAGATGTACAGCTGTCATGATCATGTTGAATCTTCTATGCTCCTGATTGGGTTGGTTTATAGGGACTTGCCTGGGAAAAAGATTTTGGGGAAACAGAGAAGTCCCAAAAGAAATGAAAGGATGCAAACAGACACAGTTATTAGGAATATATGAAGAACAGTATATTTCCAGGTATGCTTTTATTCAATGAGGGTCACAGTTAACTTTAAGACTAAAAAATTCCAGAAGTTTTTATTGAAGAAGTGCTTCCTCTTTTTGTCTAGAACTGCAGACTTTTGCGATACTTATGTATCTAATGCCTTTTTCCTCCCACAAAATCTGTCATCTCTGTATTTCTGACATCCTGTTTCTTTGACAAGTGGTAGTATAATAGGCAAGTTTTCAATTCACATTTTCTGAAAATTAAAAATGAAAAAGACATCAAGAAAATTCCAACTATTACTATAGTATTCATTTTAAGACAAAGTGAGACTGGAAAATGGTTTCATACCTTTCAGTTCATGGAAATACCTATTTAAATTCTTGAAGACTGAAATACTACACACTTTATCTTTTTTTTTTTCCTTCTTTTTTTTTTCCCCCGAATACAATTAATTTCAAAAGAGAAAGCAACAGAGATTTTCTGTCCAGCTAGTTATTTACTTCGAAATTTTTCTGGGCATTAATTAGTGCTTCTGTCACAATATGCATTTTTGCCATTCAGAAGACATGCAGACGTCCCACACACATCCAATTGCCCCAGTTCCCAGAAGATTTGGATTTGTAAAATACAATAAGATGGTTTTGAAAAGGATTTGAATCACATAGGGTTTTTTTGCTATGTCATTTGTATCATTTTTAAAGCAGATTTTGGGAATTACTCTCTTTTTTTTTCTTTTCCTGCAGGCACACTCTCCAAACTAGACAAGGGATTATCAACAGCAAAAGTTTGATAAAATAATTTTTTTCCTATACTTTATCTTCTGACACTTGCAGACACCTATTTGTAGTAAAATGTCTGTAAGAGTGAACATGCACTGACATTTTGTTTTATAATGGGTTGATCATAGAACCATTGAATGGTTTGGGTTGGAAGGGACATTAAAGGTCATCTGATTCCAGCCCTCTGGCCACAGGCAGAGACATGTTTTTCTAGACCAAGTTCCTGCAAAGCTCCATCCAACCTGGCTTGAAACATTTTTGGGTATCAGCCATGCATGGCTTCTCCGGGCACCCCTTCCAGTGTCTCATTACTTTCCTAGTGAACGATTTCTTCCTAATTTCTAATCTAGTGGTTTAAAACCATTAACCCTTGTCCTGTTACTACAAGCTTTGGTAAAATATCCCTATCCAGTTCCCTTGTGGACCCTCTTGGGGTACTGGAAAGTGCTCTAAGGTGTCCCTGGAACCTTTTTTCCTCCAGGCTGAATAACACCAATTCTTTCAGCCTGTTTTCACAGGAGAGGTGCTCCAGTCCTCTGATTATCTTTGTGGCCTGCTTCTGGACTCAGTACAACAGGTTCAGGTCCTTCTTATGCTGGTGGTCACAGAGATGAACACAATGGTCCAGGTGGGATCTTGTGAATGGAGTTAAGAGTTAGAACACACGTCTCTCGACCTTCTAGTCACACTTCTTTTCAGGCACCCTGGAATACAGTTGTGTTTCTAGGCTGCAAGTACACATTTCCATGTTGTTTTGAGCTTCTCATCAACCAACACCCCTATGTTTTTGTCCTCAGTGCAGATCTCTACCCATTCTTCAGCCAGTTTGTATTTTTGGTTTGGACTAACACACAAGACTGTGCACTTGGCCTTGCTGAATTTCATGAAGTTATCACAGGCCCAATTCTCAATCGACTCAAGGTCCCTCTGGATGGCATCCCCTCCCTCCAGAATGACAGCACCTCACAGCCTGTTCAAATCAGCAAACTTGTCTGAGGGTGCACTAATTCCACTGTCCAAGTTGCCAACAAATATGTTAAATGGCATCAACCCCAATACTGACCGGTTTTGGTCTCAGGGTGGTTTATAGGAATTCACATTCTGTGAATAATATGTGAATAAAAATATTTAATAATTAACTTACAAGACCCTGAAAAAACGAAATTTTAAACACCCCCCCAGCAGTTGAAAATACACTGTTTTTTAAATCTACAAAAGCTTTTGATCTTATTGAGAGCTTTATTAAAGTTAGTATAGGAATTTTGCTGTATTTCATTGAATGCTTGTTCTATTGCAAATTTACTTTCAAAGATATTACAGTTTTCTATCTTCAGATATTAAAGGTACAATTGAAAGGGGTTTGTATAATGACATTTTAAATTCAACACAAGTTACAGAAGTCTGATAGTTCAAGTTTATTTACATTTTTAACCCATTCCCAATTTTTTGTTCTTTTTGTGTCTTGCATATTGAGTTCATCAGTGACAACTCTGCAAATGTATAAATACACATAAATGTATCTCCTAAACCAAAAAGACAAATGAATAGTTTGCTTTATGGTCATTTTATTTTCAGTCTAACAAAGAAGGCTGCAATTTCCCATTCTCATATGTCAACCAAATTTTCACAAATGTGAGGAAACAATGGTTGTGAAAATGTCACACCAAGTAACTAATGGGACAATTAGATCATTACATACTTTCTTCCTAAAACACTTAAAAATTAGTTTTAAGTGATTTTAATCACTTAAAAAATACAGCTCTGAGACAAGGGATTAGGTATTAAAAAGCTCTTCACACATGCTAGAAATACTCTTTAATACTTAAAGAGCTCTTCACGCATTATGGCATAATATTTTAAAATATCTCCTGTTTAACTGTTTTAATATGTATTTCAGTCATTTACAGCAACAAGCAATATTTTTAAAAGCAAAGAAACTTGATTTTGTTGTGGGTTTTAATTTCTCTTTAATAACTGAAATCGAAACAATTGTGGTTATTAATATTGAATTAAAATTATTAAGACAGTTTTATTTACAGCATATAGTGTTTTTATCTGTTTTACATTCTATGTTTTTCTTGTAGCACCTTTTGATATAATAAATGAATTTTCCTATCTTTGGATAAATAGAATTTTTGTATCTGTACATGTCAATTGTAAGTACCAGAACAGTCCATTAAATTTTAATGTTAGATATCAGTTTCAAACTATGATAAGACTATACTGTGGTTGAGCTGTTCACTGTAATCAGAACAATAGAACACCTTAGAAAAAATGGTGAAAAAATTAAGACTTTTATTCAAGTGCCTTTTTTATTGCAAATGTGTTCTTTTTAAGCAACTTCTTCCTCTCTCTTTCTTTCTCTGAGAGGAGAAATGTACTAGAGCCCAATTTAGCATTTTAAACACTGTGAATTTTCTTTCATTCCTGCAGTGCTGTTCTCCCAAAAAACACGCTTGAAAGTTCTCTGTCCATTGGCACATTGCAAAGACTAATAAACTATAGTTTTTTAAGAATCAGAAGATTTAATTCAGGTTTGGGTTCTCTTCCTAGGTTGTGACACTTCTCCACCACCAAGTCTTTATTCTGGATGAGAATTTATCACTGAGATGGCAAGATTCACAAAGAGTATCATAAAAGTTTTTACTGTCAGCAGGGAGAGGGATTAGAAAATGGAGGGTAGTGTAAAGCAAATTGTCTTTTCTAAGCAGTTTCTGTATGCAAATTTTTCTGTACCATAGCTTGACTTGCTCTTTGCTAGCAATAAAATATAAATCCTTAGAAACACTATGAAGTACATCAGGGTTTTAATTTCATGTTGTGTGTGTTTATTTCACCACAAGTGAATTCTTTTCAGACAATTTCCTCCTCTTTCATGTCATAGTGTGATTCACAGTTTCTTCATGTTTCTTTTAATAAGTTGAAGAGATAATAAAACTAATTTCTTTCTTTCCTCCATCAAGGAAGACTGCATAAGACTAAGATGCTGCAGAAATCAGGTGAAGAGCTTTAATTCCAAGCAGTGCAACCTAGAATAGCTTATTCGTGCTTTTGATAGATGAGATTCATTTAATATCTCCTTTTTGGATGGCCTTCAGATGTTTTCTTAGTATGAAAGAGAACACAGAGATAAAGTAGTATATAAAAATCGTAAATAGAGAGTTCTGATGAGGATTACACTTAAATTAAGAAGTATCTCAACGTTTCAGTCACTCCTTTTGCTGTTCCTTCCACAACCTCTTCCAATAACCATCACAGAACCATGCCACAGATTCACAGAATAATTTAAGTTGGAAAAGAGCTACAATATCATCTTTCCGACAGTTAATCTACAGTTCAGGATGACAATATTATCCTCTGATGCTGAGTCTGGGAAGTACACAAAGGGTCTTTAGCATTTTTCTTCTTTTCTTCTGCATCAGCTCTACATCTATCATACTTCATAGTGAAGTAAATCTTTAAAGCATCATAAAAGTTTGTGGCATCTTTAAATCATGCCCATGCCTTGTTTTGGCAAAAGCTGTTATTCAGATATCTACCCTGGCAAAATAAAACTATTCTTCTTAGAATAGTGTCCTGGTTCCAGTCAAGAAAAGATTAATGAGTAATTTCACACGTTGCTGGGCACAGGGGGAAGGAATTCTCTTTCTTCTGAGGAGAAGGGGTTCCATCCAGTTGAGAAAATGTGATGGAGTGTTCTTTTATCAGGGATGTTTTTCCTTATGAATAGTTTATTTTCTCATACCTTTTATTAGTTTCTTGCTGTTATTGTTTATTTTTTTATGTTATTGCTGTTTCCAGTCATTTTTCCCTATCTCAACCCGAGATCTTTGCCTTTTGTGCCTCCAATTTTTGACTTCATCCTGCTACAGGAGGAAAGGGAGCAGCATGTAGTTTTGATGAGACTCGGTAAGGGCATTGAATAGGAGAATACCATTCCTAAACCATGAAAAGTAGAATAATATATTAATATCTTTAGCTTAAAACCTTTAGCTTGCTCAAAATGGTCTCCTGCCAGGTCTATATAAGGTGTATATAAGTTTTAATATTTCCTCAGCTTAAAATACATGACACATTTGACCTGCAGGAAACAGTGAGTGTCCATCCCACAGTTAACAGTTGCAAAAATAAAGCATGACTCCAGAACAGACATCTCGCATTGAATGCCTATTATCTGCTTTGGGAAAATCAGCTGGACAGTAGGAATCTAAATGAAAACAGAAGGAAAAATCTAAAATACAGAATATGTAACACATTTCTGTGGTAAGAACAATGAAAATGTGCTACTCATCCAAAGGATGACTGCATTCAGTTAGGACACAGATTTTTCCAACTGCCATTTGATGCTGTTGACTGCAATCAGATAGGAGAAATCTGTTTCTTTGGCTTGCATTCCAAATAAGGCATAGCATTGGCTTGTACTGAAAAATAACCAGGACCTGGAATTTGGCCCTAGCAAGTCTGCAGTTCTTGAAGTTGTTCACAGAAGAACTAGATGGAAGAATAAGAATTTACCATTAAAGCAGGAATAAGTCTTTGTCTCCCTTCCACTCCCTGACTTTTCATTAGGTCCTGTTCCTGACCAGCAATGAAAGTATCCTCTTGTGAAAATAAGCCATTTTTTCTGTTCTTCAAAGCATGAATTTTACCTCATTTATTCCTAATAGTTATTGAATAGCTCTTCCTCAAAAATAAAAATGAAAAATTAAAGAAGTGGTAGTGAAAATTTGTATCCATTGATGCAAGCCAGAAGTCTCCTTCAGACCATTATGGTCCTCAACAGATTACTGGCAGTGACATTTTCAGATTTTTGTAGCAAGCTCCTTCACATTTGTTTTTTCAGATATAATCAGTGGAACTATTAAAAGTCCATTGAAAAAGTATCTGGTACAGGCAATAGCAGCCATATGATACACAAAATTTAAAAGGTGTCATTGGTCTGCCTCTATATTCAAATTCAGAACAGTCTTCAGTGGTTACTTCCAAACTCCTACCAGAACTCCAGGGCAGGGCACAAGATCAGTCATACACTGCAGCTTCTGTGGGCTAAAAAAACTATATTTAAGGCAATATATTTAAGGCAATCATTTGTTATTAGGCTAATGAAAGGATAATTAAACTATTTTAAAAAATCACTTGATTTACAAGGACAGTAACCAAATCAGGCAATTATTGCAAGAAAAAAAGTAGCTTTAATGAAATATTTAATGTTGATATACACAAACTTTTTAGTATCTAATAGTTTCTCTGGGACATGCTCACACTTCCAGTATTTCTCTGGGTCCTAAGATTGATGGGACCAGTCTTCCAAGAGGCAGGCGGCATAGATTTGAGCTGAGTCACCAACATTCAAGACCTGTCACCAGAACCATGACACTGTTATGTTCTTTATATTCATGCTAGGATCTGCTTGGTGCTATTTTTATGTGTTTTTTTGTTGTTGTTGTTGTTTTTTTTTTTTTTTTTTTTGTTTTTTTTGTTTTTTTTTTTTTTTCTGTGTATAGTGTCATTTACATGTGTTAGATAACTTCCTTTTTGTTTTCCTTAAAACCCAATTTTAATAGGCTTCCGAAATTACATTCCTCTGATCATTAGAAACTGCTGAAACTATGCCTAAAGCTTGATGGCCTGGAGCCTCTGCTGTCATCCTGTGCCTACACTGTCAAGATCTTTGCTATTATTCCTCCTCTGTACAGCTACACACTTATTCTTCAGTCTAGTGTTACACAGTGTTCAGGCTGAAAATAACTACTGCATATTACTATGTGTCACTTAAAATGGTATATCAAAATGATTCTAACAGTAGGTATTACAGCAATCATAGAAAGCTAATCTAAAACCAAAACAGGTACAGCAATAGATGTTCGTTCATTATAGAACTGTTCTAAATAAATGGTCATGGTTTAATTCCAACCAGTAACTAAGTACCACTCAGTCACACTCTCACTCCCCCACCAGCAGTACTGAGGAGAGAATTGAAAAAATAAAAGCTAAAAGGTCATGCTTTGAGATAAAGACAGTTTGATAAGTAAAGCAATGCACAACCATGCACACAAGTGCCACAAAACAAGGAATTTACTCACCACTTCCCATGAGCAGATAGGTTGTCAGTCATCTCCAGGAAAACAGGGCTCCATCATATGTAACTGTGACTTGGGCACACAATGCCATCACTCTGAAAGTGCTCCCTTCCTCCTTCTTCCCCTCACTTTATATGCTGAGTGTCATGTCATACAGTATGGAATATTCCTTTAGGAAGTTGGGTTCAGCTGTCCTTGCTGTGTCACCTCCAAACTGATTGTGTCTCCTCAGTGTTGGAGCAGTACAAGAAACAGGAAGGCCCTTGACTCTGTATAAGCACTACTCAACAATAACAAAAACATCTCTGTATTATCAACACTGTTTTCAGCACAAAATCAAAATATACCTTCATACTGTGAAAAAAATTAACTCTACCACAGGCAAAACTAACTCATGAATAAATCACTTAATGAACAGTTGTCTTCTCAACATGACCAATTCCCACTTTGGAAAAGGAAGTAACTCTTCCTCTGCCTCTCACTTGGCTTGGCTCAAGTAAAACACTGTTACTTAGGAAACTTTTCTAGTTTCATTATTAAATGCAAGCTATAGAATGAAATTTGGTAATGTAGCAAGAAAAACATGAGAAATCTGAGAAATTACAACACATTATCTTAACTAGAAATAGAGAATTTGAAGTCAATTACTTCAGAAGTTCCAATTAGTAATAAACTACATAAAAATCTACGTAAAATTCCAGATTGAGAGATTTTCTCTAGTTTAATACCTCCTTGAATTGTCATTACATCAGCCAAGAGCAGTAACCAATAATTTTTTTCTCTTCCTCAAAAAATACAAATAAAAGTCAATATTCCCTCATGTATTTGCTTTGTTTCTAGAAGTGTAAGTGTCTACATAGGCAATAAAGCTGGTTATATACTACTTTCAATTAAAAAGCTGTACAATAACAAGCCAAACACGTAACTTTAAATAGATACATGTACCTAACCCCAGAACATGCTTTTGACTAGTTTTCTAGTAACAGCATACCATTTCAAAGTATTTGGTACGTACAGGTATCTGAAATGAGAATGCATTAGCAATAGGTTCTAAACGCTTTTCTTCTCCTTGCCTTCCAGGGTCTTATGTATATCTCCAATTAATATTTCACTGGATTTTATGGTTTGCAGGGACTCCCTTCTTATCCACTGATTTTTATGTCATGATGCTCAGTTTAGGAACAATCACACTGAAATTGGTACATTCTTTTGAGGCTCTGATAATTTCCCCAAAACAACAATCAGTAATCTAAAAACAGAAAAGAAAAAGAAAACCTTAGTGGATACTGGCATTCACCTCTCTCAGGCAGTCATTTAGCTCTGGAAATAGGAAAATGAAAGTGGAACTTTGAAATATTACTCAGTTAGCAGGAAAGGCATAGAAAAAAAATTCATTTTGTAAAAAAACCCCACCTGAATATGAAAAGAAAGAGCAGTCATTCACCTACTACTGGCCCCACATGATTCTACCTTTAAGTAACAACTATTTCCACCAGAAATGTTGGACAACTTATTGCAAATATTTCTTCTGGTTTTAGCACTGTTCTTCCATCCCTAAATTGATGAATAATTGTCTTTTCTCTCTCTGCCATCCTATATAATCCTTGGATTATGAGGTGGCTGCAGTGGTGTGGAAAAAAGGGGAAAAACAGGGGAAGCCAGAGCTGTACACTTGCAAATTCATTGCACATTGCATTTTCTCACATGCTCATATATTGCACATATTCATAAGCTTTCTGGAAAAGAGGTGAATAGTGAGATGATAAAGTTTTCTGGGAGCATTAAATTATTCAGGGTAGTAAAAGCAAAATCTGGTAGTGAAAAGTTGCACAAGTTTACAAGACTGAAAGAGCAGTAAAAGCTGATATTCAGTGGTGATAAATGTAGAATAATGAACAGATGGAATAACATCTATATATGTGAACAATGAGAGAACCTAAATAACTTGTTACCATTCAGGAAAGTGACTCCAGATTCTTGTAGACAATTCTAAAAAAATATCAGACCCATTCTAGAAAGTGCTAAAAAACCCTGGATATAGCATTCTGAATGACTAAGAAAGGAATAAACAACAATTCAGGAGCATATTTAGAGAAATGGGTAAGCACTTTGCAGTTCTGTTTTTCCTTCTAGTCTTAGTAGAATACATAAAAAAATACTATGGTATAAAGAATAATAAAACTTACGGAGTAGGGAGGTTTAGTGCAGAGTCTCTATAGTTAGAAAAAAGAGGAAACTGGAATTAGTCAATAAATGTGCAGAAGTACATCAAAAGAACTTCCTAGGAACTAGATGCTAAAGAAAACAAAAGGCAGTACTTTTTTACAAAAATCAGCTGAATTGTGAAACATGCTGCTACAGGATGTTATAGATGACAAAAATACAAATAGGTTCATAAAACAGAAATCTGTGAAAGGAGAATGCATGCAAGCAACCTTGTATAAGTTACAGACAGTGATGTACTCTAAGTTAATTTTAACTACTGATTTTCACCAGCTGAAGTCTGCATGGTCCTTTATAAGTAAGGTCTTCATTTTCCGTTCTTGTGGAAGGCTTAGGACTCTTTGACTGATGAGATGAAAAATTCACAACTATTTCAGAGATACTAGAAGAACATTTCCTTTGTGGTTAGAGTTTGAAGTTAAAGCCCAAAACAAAACAAGAGATTTTATTTTATTATTTTATTTTATTTTATTTTATTTTATTTTATTTTATTTTATTCCGTAAGACATTAAGCAAATGACTATTTGGGCAAAAATTAGTACATATGGCTGCTGAGGAACACAGTGCAGGTGTGCAGCTGCAGTGTGAGTAACAAGTTGAGTTCTGAGCGGCATGAGGCCCAGAAAAGAGATCATGAACTGTCAGCTCTTTGCATAAAAGGTCCAGGGACCTGTGGCACAGCCAGAGGACCAGACACTCAGAGACACAGCAGGAGCTGATGACCCCAGACTTTCCCATGTTTAGACTGTGAGGGTATAAAAGAGTTTCCTTTTTTCTGGATCGCTCCTCAGAGATACCTAGCTTGAGCTGTTATCTGGTTATTCAGTTATTTCATCATGATTAAAATATTTTAAGGATCTGGATACCTGAGACTGTGATGTGAGAGTGGAGCCAGGGTCAAGGTGATAAAGACACCCACTCTGAATGTGTGAGTGTGATGCTTGTAGCCATGGAGGGGCTTTGGTCTCAGCTCAGGTGATGAGGGGTGTGACTGCCAGAGAGGCTCCTGGATGGCTGGAGAGGGAAGTTTCCTTAACATGGTAAATTACACTGTAGAAATTTTACAGTAAGTTTTAAAACTGAATATTTGTTTGTTTGTTATATATCTACTGTACAAACATGTCCCAGCACAGGCAGGAATGTATTCTCTGTGATGTGCTATCAGCATGAATTAGAGCTAATGAAACCTACCTTTGAAATACCTCAATGTGTATACAAATAATATTTTTTGTAAAGGTGTTTTTTTTTTTTCCCAATGTGCAATTAATTGGTTAGGATGGTTGAAAATATTTGGAATTTTTTTGGTACCAAAACCTTGTGCTGCTTATCTAACACTGAGCAATATAAATGTCTAGCTGACAGCACTGCACAATGCATTTCTAAACAAATATACAATTAAAAGTAAATATATTCATTTAAAAAAAATTGCAATGACCTTAACTTGCAAGGAAAATGATGACTTTTAAATGTGGATTTCAAATTAAGATCTCATTTATGTTTGGGGTATTTTCCAGCATTCAAAGCCATCATTTGTTGCTGCTGGGAGAAAGAGTCAAAAGAAAAGCCAAATATCTAGATGTAACCATGAAAGCTGTGCAGTAGGGAAACACCTTTTTTTTCTATTTACAAATACTGGTAGAAGACAAACAAAGTGCAGGGAAGTACTAGGAAAGACTGGGAAGTTTAATCCTTAGAAATGGAGCACAGAGACAGTGTTGACTGAAAATTATTGCAACTGAAAAAAAGATGATTTTTTGGTCTGTCTATGACATCATAAAGTATGTTTCAACTTACTAGAGAAGTATTTTTGTAGCAGGAGGTGAAACCTGTGTGTTGCATGCCCAGACAGGGACATGTGGTCATGCGAAAGTGTAAAGTCAACTGGAACAATGTTGGAGGAATGTGCAATATGAAGTTTCATCCAGCTTGCCTTTGAGAGCAGTCCTGGAGTGAACCATCCTAGAAAGAAGGTGCTCCTTTGTAGCATACTAATCAGTGAAGCAGTAGCTGTGCAGATAAAGAACTTGAATGGCTTAAAAGAACAGTGTCAGCACAGAAATGAGCCATGCTGATGGACTTGAGTCCAGCTCTTTCTAGAAAGAAAGGCTCATGTTTTCTGATCTGTAAACCCCAGACAACAATCCACCATGAAGAAATACCATTGGAATAGGTGAAAAGCACTACTATGGAGATAATTGAAGTGATCATTTCTAACCTTACACATCTTCAATGTTGCTTTCATATACCTAGGTTTTTTCAACTCTCCCTGCCCATCTATTTCAAAAAGGACACCAGCATTTGGTGTATCTGCTCTTGAGTGAGAAAACATGGCTGCCTTCAGCTGTTCCACGGGGCAAAGCATAGTAACTAGTTATTAACATTTACTGCAATATATGATATACAAACACATAAACTTTCTGCTTTACATTATTTCTCATAAATATCTGTTTTAATGTAAAAGCAACAAATATGATTCTATATTTTTTTAGCCGTGAGCCTGAGGCACCACATGAAAACTGATCTTAAATAATTTAACCTAATTTTCTGGCAGAAATCCTTCGTGTGAAATTGTCACACAAAAATGTAATAGTAATTTATATATGAATTTTATGTACATTACAACTTATGCATTTAATAAACTCTGCCTTTTCTTGCAAAAGTTAAATTCTTTAAAATATTAGGCACTACTCACTTAGCCTTAGCCTTTGGTTAAGGGAAATTCACATTATGACATTTCTATAAAAATAGAATTGTTATGAATCTATTCCATTATTGCAAAGTGAGAAAACTTCCTTTCAGAAGAGATTTTTTGTTCTAAAAATATATAATAAACTTTATAACCAGATGTTTTCTTAATTTGTCCATAGTCTTATTCATATTTTATTTTAACTGTAGATTCCTTCATGATGTTCATCACCATGGCAGTTCAGTGCTTTCATCTATCCTATTTTCTACAAAACAAGTGCTTGCCTTTACCACATATCAATTGATAGCACAGCTTCACTGGAAGAGAGATGAGGATTTTTAAGATATGACAGAAAAGGCCATGGTAAAATAAAAGGATCCATTTTACACAGCTCAGTCTATAAGTGATTAGTAGTATGAAGGATTTGTATAAATGTGCATTTTTTAACAATACATAAATCAAAGGCTAATCTGTACTGTGTAGTGCAAAACCTGTCCATCACAGAACCCTTATATCACTGTCTGTGGGCCATCTTTCTCTTATACTTTCTGCACAGCAGCATGAATAGATCATTAAAGAGGCTTGCTTCCTTCTTTCATCTGCTCTTGATTATGACTGAAATGGCCAATATTCCTAATGTTATTTATATGGAAAGGATTGTGTTTCCCTGTAGATTTCCAAGGATTCAAATCCTGGCATAGCCACTGAATATGCATGAGAGAACCTTTAGCTGCCTTTTACATCACCTTTTTCTATCTTATTTTCCTCAGCTTTATTTCACTCAGTTGGCCCTTTTCACCCTGAGGTAACAAGAACTGCTATTCAGACACTTTTCAACCAAGAGGTATCACAGTTTTTGTCTATAGAGTTGGCAGCCGTGTACTCAGAAATTTCCATGTGAGTTGAGCTCTTTGTAACAATGGATTTACAGAATTTAAACATGATTTCCTTAAAGTCTGTATGAATTCCTGCTGTTACAGTCCCTGCGCAAACTCTGTCCTAGTGCTCTTTGGCAGCTAAGAACCAAGACAGATGGAGATTTCTTGATCTGAGAAAACACAAGCTAAACTTTCTTAAGAGTCCTTGTCAGTTATTTGGTCACTCTTGAAAACTAGTTCCACTCCATTGGACAAATGAATTTTTACAACCTTTCAATCTCAGAGATTCTTGATTTTTAAGGTTATTTGTGAAAGAAACACTGAGTCAGAAAAGAAGTACTCATTTCAGCTTTCTGCTTCTAATGTTCAGGCACTTGAGAGGGACATTTATGAACAACTTGGATGTAAATCAAAGCAAAGGGGATCCCTCAATTTTCCAACTCCAGGTGTTCACAAAGCTGGTGTTTTAAAGTAGTACCTGTGACCCATCATACCAAAAGAAGTGGTAGCACTAATGTTATTAGCATTAGAATGTACTTCTAAAGCACCTTCAGAATGCATGCACTTACAGATAGAATAAATTTTCATGAGTTAGTGCAAGTGAACACAAGTTTCAATTGTGTTCAGTTTCTGGGGTGCTTTAATGGGGGTCTTTAAGCCTTCTTTTATCATCCCACTTTCATCCAGAAAGAGGTCATGGAGTTTGACATTCTAAACAATTTCTTGTTTAGTTCTAGCTTCTCTTTTTCTTTTCTGCTCCAGAATATTTATATTAGTTTTACAGCTAACGAATATGATGGGTGATCTGCAAGTCTGTACAAACCTACAAAAACAGTGACACTTTTTAGAACCATGTCATATAAATTGAGTTCCTGATTTTTTGTCAGCATTGGTTGAATAAGTGGGAGAAATTCCAGAAATCCAAAAATTACACAGAAGAAGTAGAATTGGAGATAAACCATAAAAGGCCTCATATAAGGGCTTTGTTCATAAAATGCTGACCAGCTGGGAAAGTCTTAGTAGCATAAAGAAACTCTGCATTGTTGAGTGAAGATGGGAGAGAGGAATCCCAGGCATGTACTGAATGAAGTCAGTGTACAATCCTCATCTCTAATTAGAGAAAAAAATCTGTAAATATACATTCAAAATTACTACTTTCATGCTAATTATCTAATGCTTTCTGTACCGCAGACTTCTTTAATGTTCTCAGAGATGCTATAAATCCTTGTTAAAGTTTAAGGTTGCCCACTGAGAATTAGTCAAACTGAGCACTGAATACCCATTAGTAATTCAAACATAATTTGAAAATTAAAGCATGTTGTGGGTCAAGGATGGAGAAGAAAATTTAAAGAATGGCAACAAATACAAATTATAAGTTCATATGAGTCAACAATCTCAAAATCCACAGAATTCAAACTCCTAGGGATCTCTTTCTCCACTGGTCACAAAAACACTCTGCTTGTGTTGTGTTATGTTGAGGAATAACTCTTAGTAGAGAGCTGATTACAAGAAGAATAAATAGTGAATATCCATGCTGACGCTGTTCAAGATCACAACGACACAGGCTCCAACTCAGAAGGCTGACAATGACTCCTTTATTTTTAGTTATTTCTTCCCTTTTATGCTATTCTACAAAGAACAACCCAATGGGTGGAAAAAAGATAAACTTCTTCACCTACATTGGTCAAGTCAGAGGGCCATCAAGAAGAAGTCCCTCCTAGGGAAAGGAATGTAAACATAGGTTACAGTTAGGAAAACATGTCTCTTGTTGACAGAACAGTCTCTGGGAAAGAGTTTCAGAGAAACCAAAACATCACAGGCATGAACCAGGGCTACACCATGCTAATGAGTTGGTAGCATAAAAGACTTTTACAGTTTTCCATTTTTATTAGCTCAAAAAGAAAGATCACCTTACTGAGTGTTAAACATTTAAGACTTCGAGATTAAACCAGACATTTTATGAATTCCTGAAAAAACCTTGGGCTGAAGGGAGACTTAACACCACATCCACATGCTCTAATACAATCAGGCAAATAGTTCTTCCATAGTACACATACATTTTCCCTTCTTGTGCAAATTCATAGGCTCACAAAGCAATAAAAAGTTATTTTCTGAATAATTGTGATCAGAGAGCTTTTATTTCTTTACATGCCTTCACTGACATAAAAGAAATTATCATCAAGAAAAGCTGTAGAGGCCCCAAATCTTCTCTGCAGACAATACTCAGTATTTGGGGATTGTACAATGAGGGTATTGCTAGAAGAATATTTTAATGATACAGGAAAGAGCCATGCTGGTGATCTCAGGAAGGCAAATAATTCTGTTTTATCTGATATAGTTCTTTATCTTCTGTTCTTTTTCTGTAGGACACTGCATTTACTCTGTTTTTTGATCATTGTACTGACATTTGAAATTTATCAAAGAGCACCTATGACACCTATGGTGGTCATAAGGCTGAGTTTCCTTTGGATGATATCTCTACTTGCCCTGTGTGCTCCTGTGACTTTCCAGTCTCACAGTTGTTTAATTTTCAGGTTTGCCATTAGAAGAGTGGTAGACCAAGGAGACCAACCACATTTAAAGACGACGCAGAAAATGATGCTAGTATATAGAATTCACAAATTTTACATTTCCATGTGCTAGAAAAGCTACATTAGGAACCTCATTCAAAGCATAAGACATAAAGATTTTTTTTAATTACAGCAGCATCTGTTTGCAAGTCTAAAGCAATTAATAGTGAAAACTAATTATTTTGAGGTGTGTGTGGTTATACTTGTTTTTTTATAAAGCTGAAACTCTGGTGTTTCACATTAGTATGAATACAATCTCAATATTTAGATGTGTGTAAGTTCTGCATGGAAAATACTGTGCTATTGAACCAGTCAGGGTTCAGGAGAGGTGACTGTCAATTTTAATTATTTATTGTTATAGAAATCTTTAAAAAGAAATCAAAAATCTTCCTTTTGTTTTCTTCTTCTTTTTTTAAGTTTTTAATTTTCAGTATCTCAGAGTCTACAGCACTTCAGAGTAAATTTCATCCTGATGCTTAGATAATAGGAAGGCTCCACAGAAGGCAAATATTTTGTTTTTCTTGGGCAGTATATCATCTATATTGTTTCATATTTCTGTAGACTATTCCTTTCAGCTGTGTCAGTTTTTTCTTCTCCCTCATATTGATATATGATTATTGTTCCAAGTAATACCAGACAAGTCTGCTTATCTATATTTTATTTCTAAATACCCTTTCCCATCATCTTAATGAAAAATAGATCCTAGTTTCAGATCCAAGTCACCACTTTCACTTGTTCTTTAATAGGACAAAACTGACTTGTATTTTTTAATATTTAAGGAGAGGGATGTAAAATATTGTTTCAAAAGTGTTTGCATGTATAATCATTACCAAATTTAGTATTGCCCTGTTATATCGCTCCAAATGAAATGGTGACTCAAATATTTCCAGGTTGCCTGGAGAAGTACTGAGGATAGACTTATTGTTGAGTAACTGAAAAAGTGTTGAGTGTAGGGCAAAACTGATTCTATGATTGTTGAAAACAAATTGTATATGCGAGATTTTTCCACTGAACATCAATGAAGGCTATTTTAATTGTAATAACTGAATGACATAATGCCTGCAATTTGCCAAGACTTACAGTTTAGTAGTGAAAGTCAAAACACAACATTGGTACTCAGTGCATGATACATATTTTTGTGAAACAAGGAGAATATTGGGATTCTGATAGTTTTGCAAGATCCAGCACATTTCTTCCTTGTATGACAGAATGTTAAAAATGTCAGATTGTCTTATTAAACACATAGTTCTATTTACATTAATAAACACTTCTGGCATTTTTTATGTTTACTACTATGTTGGAATGACTGTTAAACACCTATGAGGAAAAACCCCCTCTTTTTGATGTCAAGCAGGTGGAGATAAACCCACAGTTATAACTGCCATGATACATTTTCACACTATCTGTGCCCAAGCCTAGTTAATGTGGTTCTGCAGAAACCACAAATGTCAGCAACCTAATAAAAACCATCAAATTATTATTATGTTGTTGTTGTTGTCATTATTGTTAAATTATTGTTATTACTATTATTGTTGAGATTTTTTCTGACCTGGAACAATCTTCAGATCAGAACAGAGAGAGTTCAACTGTCTTTTGAAACATATCACCAGTTTTTCTTGAGTACTTAACACAAAATGGAAGGGGATTCATTGTCCCTTACATTAACTATCTAAAATACAATTTAACTTTTCTGTCTAGTCAATAATAAAGGTAACTTCTCTGGGGGGATTTTTTTTCATTGTGAGACATATATCCAGGATATAAATTTTCCATTTATTCAGATCATTGAGGAAATGTGATTGATTTGCTTAATTGAAGCTAAGATTTAAATTGTCAAAGGCAGATGAGTTTTACTAACTGTAACCAAATTATTTCATGTTTATGCAGAGAGTCAGAGACAAATTCACAAGTGCTGTTCTTTGCAATACTTCCCTTTAATAAGAAAGAGCCACAATGTGTAAAAGGTGACCTGGGCACCATAACTACTATTATAACACGGAGGTTCTGAGTTCAATATTAATATGGAGAATTCACCTGGGAGTTGGATTTTGGGCTGTTTCCAACTCAGAATAATCTGTGAAATAACAATGAAAATGAGGAGTGGGTTACGGGGTGGTGTTTCTAACTGTGTTTTTGTCATTATCCAAATTCAGAGTAATTACTGCTCTATTGATTGAAAGAGCTCACCTCCACCACCTCCATGTGAAAAAAATGAAAGAAACTGTATGAAGAATAATGTCATATAAAAGCAGAAAAATTCCAGTTTGAAGCTTTTGATTTCTACATGTCACATATAAATACATATCTAGAGATTTAATTGAAGCTGTGAATTTTAATCTCTTTACGTATTTTTTTTTCTGCCTACGTTTAAGTAGATGTAAAGTAAACATCAGATCTTTAATTTTTTTTTTCTCATGACTCCTCAGCAGGGTTAATATTTTTAGGTATTAATGTTTCCTTACTTATTTTCAAGAACAGATACCTTTCTGGTGAAAGAAGAATTATAAATTGCACTTCATTTCTGTTGATTTTGAAGACTGTGAGCCTAATATCAGATCCAAGAAAGCAGCATAATCTAGTGATGATAGCTAACTTTTACACTGTAGAAGTTCCACATAAATTATTGGGAATAAATTTGTACTATTTCTACATTCATTCATGTAGAAATAAAAACGTTACCTTATTGGTTAAAGAAACCCTCAATAACCCATCCATTCTCCAGAATGAAAATTTTAGAAGATTTTAGTTCAGAAAACTGAATTAAACAAAGCTTTATACATTTGCTTTCCCTTATGTATCTTGGACAAGATACACACATTGTGTATGTATACTTTACCTATCATTAAGAAGCATAGAAACATCTCTCAAAGTAAGCAAGTTAATATTATAATCTTCCTTCTCATGTTTAACTATTTCATTAGATCAATTCCAGTGGTCTAAATCCTCCTTGCAGAGGCTTTTTCCCACTGAGAGCAAAAGGCTACAGCTGGAGTAGGGATGGGTCCCACTGACCTTATACATGTTATGAAAATATGATAATATTTTTCAGAAGTTCACTTAATAGAGCTAAAAAAATACAAAAAAGAATGGAAAACAACAGATAAACAAAATTAATAAGAGTGAAGTAATTTTTCTTAAACTTCTCGGATACCTTATAAAGTGCCTTCCAACTCTCTCAGCATGCATTTAGCTTTAAAAAGGCTGAGAGAAAGGGTGGAGATTGCATTACAGCTGCTCTGATCATCACCTTTACAAACATTCCATTTTTATTTTCCTGTAAGAATAAGAAAATGAATAGAGCAAAGATTTATGTCACTGACTGTCATAGCTGATTACCTCTAGAAATGAGAAGAATGCAATTTTTATGACTTTATTTAAAGCTGAGCTATTTTTCATAAGTAAATGCAGTCAGGACAGCTTTAATTTTTAAGAATGTATGGAACACTGTGGTGTAAATTTTTAAATGATGATTTTTTTTTTTAGATTCAGTGTTTTTCTGAATAAAACATTCACCACAACTCTAGTATACATAATATTTCTGTTGTAATTTGCAATTATATTAAGACAATAATTTTTCTTAGTAAGATGCAGGCACCATGGACCATTTGAAAATACCATTCACTGATAATTTACTTCCAGGGATGATTTATGGTTACAAGAAACTGACTTCTTTTTCCATCCAGTGGAAAGAAGTCATAAGAATTAGGCATATGAAGAATGTGTAAAAGTTAATGAAATTAAAGAATCACTGCAGTTAAACTGATATGTAACAGTTGTGTGTCTGGCATTCATTTTGATCCTTATTTTTGTAGGATAACTGCAAATAGCCAGATTTGTACTATACAAACTGCCCGTGCATGGGCAATATAGGTAATTGTTCCAAAGAACGATCAACTCCCTGCTAGAAGTCTACCTGATTAATTGTTTTTGCATCCATTCTTGAGCATAAAGACACATGCACACACATTCTTTGTAGCAGCCAAGAAGAGGGGTATATAAGAGAGCAAGCCCATTCTGAAGATGTGTTTCTGAGAGACCAAGAGGTACATCCAGGTAGGTGGTGCCAGTCACTGAAAGTTCTGCTCTGAAAGCTGTGTGAATAATGCTGTGTTCAGGTTCACAGTCTTAGACATCATGTGCCTTGCATAGTGGCACCCAAGAACAGAAGGCCATCATTTTTATTGTTGATTTAGTTATCATTAAAATATTCACAGGAAAACAGTGAGCAAAAGAGATATATTCTAGGAGTAAGCATAGACAAATATGGCTATTTGTTTACTAGAAATTCTGATATGTTGAAAAACAACTAATGTTGATTCCACTGTCACAGACAGATGCCTTCATTTTCTAGTTTATTGAAACTTCATTAGGAAAATCTTTACTTCCTGTAGTCAGTATATTTCTGGCCAGGAAGCAAGGAAATTTCACTATCATCTACCACTGAGCAAAAAAATATGGACAAAGCAGAAAACAGAGGTACTGCTATCACAAGGTTTAATATGACAGATAGGTACTCTGCAAATCAGCAAAATGTACAGCAAGCTAGTGTCAAAGTCCTCAGATTTTAAAACTGCAATGAAGCTCTGAGGTAAAGCACGCTTGAGTTTATCTTAATTATTCTAACTAGTTTTTCTACAGCACGTGGAGCTTTGAATTACTTTGAGCATGCCTGCTTTGAGCAGGGAATACAGGAAAACTCTTCCCCATTCCAGGCTCCATTCCAGTAGCTACCTTGGAGACAGTCATGTCAGTATCTGTAATCTTGGAAACTACTAGTAGATTTCAGATTGCTGTACCATATTCTTCTTCTCAATCCTCGTGGTTCATCCTGGTTAAAAAGTTCATCTATGAAGACTTGGCCAGAGTTTTGGAGGCCCACCTGTTCTTTCCTTTAAAATGAGCATATGTGAAGAACCTGAGAGTTTTCAGGTGCACCAAATTTATACTTGACCCAAATCTGAGAAAATGACCTATTGGAAGTAAAATATCAAAACAGCAGTACTTATAAATTAAATACCCTCTTGTTCATGTATCCTGTCAGAATGGCCTCATTTGAATTTGGATCTCAATCATCAGTTTTGAGTAGTTTGTTAGGTAACAGTCAAGAGAAGGCTTTGGGATCACTTACTTGCAGTCTTGCAGTACGTGAAGGGAGCCTACTAGTAAGATGGAGAGAAACTTTTTACAAAGGCATTTAGTGGAATGGCTTCAAACTGAAAGAGATTAGGTTGAAACATTAGGAAAAAATTCTTTACTGTGAGGATTGTGAGGCACAGGAACAGGTTGCCCAGAGAAGCTGTGGATGTCCCATCCCTGGGAATATACAAGGCCAGACTGGATGGGACTCTGAGCAACCTGGTCTAGAGGAAGAGGTCCCTGCCCAAGGCAGGGAGGCTGGAAGCAGATGATCTTTGTGGTCCCTTATTCAATGATTCTATGATTCAGCAAAACTGTCAGTAAGCAAACATTCTTTGAAGCCTGTCTTTCCAGACCTCAGCATCAGGAATTCCTTTAGAGTACTGCTTTTTGTCCTCTCTACTGCAGCTAAAACACATTATTTAAAATATTTGAATATGTAACTGAAAAAGTTTTCTTGGATAAATTGCTGGGTTTTCCCCATATCTCCTGCTAATAATAATGACCCAGAAATAGTGACATCTGGATTTTTTTTTTTTTGCAAGAATTTGCAGGACATGGAAATTCAGCTAATCAAAAGCGCCACTCCACAGAGAAATAAAATTTCCTTCAATATCAAATTGAATACATTTGATATGAGATGACTTGTTGTCCATCACACAAGCCCTTATTTCACAAATCCTAGGAGACAGAAATAACTTAAATATTCCCATTCCTCACTCAAATACCAGCTATTTATAAAATGTAACTCAATGAGGCAGAAATATAGGCATTGGGTTAGAAAATTGTTGCTTATTTTTAGACATCACCCTGTATTCTTGCTAGAGCCTGAGAGATTCATTTACCTTAATTGGATATGATTTTTCTGGTTACTAATATTCTGAGCATGTTGGTAGCTTCACCATAGTCTGTCATGCCTTGTTATTGACGTAAGAACAGAACAGATATGGTTGGTGGGGATTGAGGCAATGATGAGCAAAAAGATTCAAAATGAGCTACCAACATTAAAAAAATCCACAGGTGCCAGGTGCAAGCTAAACATCCTAAGAAATTTTATGTGTTAGAACAGAGTCAGCTGAAAAATATGCCCCTTGAGGAATCTTCTCTTCACTAATTTATATTCCCAGATTATAATGAGCACTGAATTCCTATCAACCCAATTACTAAGGAATATAAATTCCATATTACAAGTTTATAATGGGAAAACAACCTGGAGATGAAAGCCCTGTGGTAAAAAAACAAACAAAAAAAACCCAACAAAAACAAAAGAAACAATTCATTTATTAATTCTCTAACTGTGAAGCTGCAGTTTTATTTGGCATTAGTAGTTATTGAGATTTCTTTAACAGGTGTGGAAATACATATGAAGGATTCTGTCAGACTATGTGGCAATGTGGCTAAAACTTCTAGCCTACATATAGTACTAGATGAAATCACAAAGAGTTTGTTTGTTTGTTTCTGTGGAAAAGTGCTGATATCTCTTTTCCGTTCTATACTAATACTCTTGATGACTTCATGTAATATTAACCAACAATAGAAACAACAGAAATCAATACAGCTTTGAAATATTGCCATGCAATATCAAAAATAAGCATAGAAAAAAGTCTATGCATATATCTCTAAATGCTTCTGAGAATTGTACTAGCATGGCGGAGTAACAGATTTTTGCTCTGTAGGCAGCTAAGGCTACACATTTTATATGATGTGCTTGGTGGTAACTGATATATTCCCTTAATGTTTCTATTAAAGTATTAAGAGTGGATTCAGATCACAAATACTCTGGTGAACATCTGGCACAACTCCACAGGGTATCTTTGGAGTTATTCTAATTTATATTGGTGTCACTTGGTGTCAGATTGATAAAATTTTGGTCTTATAATCCTCCTCTACTCCCCAGGTTGTTTGAGCTTGCAGCTTTGTGGCTAACAAGAAATTTTATGCTGATATGTAATTTTTCTCAAATTCTGATGTTCTTGGCAAATCTTTGACTTTGTAAGGACATATAGGAAGTCTTTATTTAGCTAAGAAGAAAAAAATCCAGAGAAACCTTATGCATGGTGCATAAATAATAATGCAGGCATTTTTCTGATGTAATTGTATAGTATAACTTCTAATAAACATAATTAATGTTAGTAGACTGTAGTTCTGTTGATAGCTATATTCACTAAACCAAGCCAGGTTTTGTTGAAACAGGAATATCTCAGAGGGCCCTCTGTGCTGGTTTGAAAGCAAAACCAGTGAGAGACTCCAAGTCAGAAGTACAATTTAATAACAGCAAAAGAAAAGCAGTAAGATAAAGTAAAATAAAATAAATTAAATAGTATAAAAATACCACTGACAGAGTCAGAATACAACCTGACACCCTGTTAGTTAGGGTGGTAGTAGCAGTCCAGATGAAATGGTCTTGTCGAAGCAGTGGTCTTGTAGAAAGGTCTGGTAGCTCTTGTCCTCCGTGAATCCAGTGGGAGAAAAAGCTGATTCTGCTGTCCAAAAACCAGGATTGTATGCAGGTGGGAATGCTTGGCTCCTCCCCCTGGGTGGAGCATCTCACAATGGGCTGATATCATTCTAATGGGCTCTTGATGGCCCATTGAACAGAAATGGCTTCCGGAGGGAGTTATCTATGAGTCATAGGGCAAGGCATTGATGGGCCATTAGCAGAAGATAAGGGAAACACTGCCCCACCTGGTTCCAACACCTCATGAAGATGGTGATAGAATACATACTTTGGGCACATCTTACATTTTTAACCTAGGACACCCTCTCAACAGTAAAGTAGTTGAATAGGTAAAGAAAACAAGAATAAAAATAATATCCAGAGTCTACTAGAAGTATAGGTTATCGGATGGATTTAAATGTTTTATTTCTTCAGTTATTGCTTTATTTCTAGATTTTTGGATTAAGGCTACACCCCTCTGCATATTATAGAAAGGTTTCCATCAGCCACACTTGCAATTAATATTGTATGTTGATAACAGGCAGATTCTTCTTCCTTCTCTAGAAGATCAAGGTTAAAAGTCTCTGTGACTGAGCCATAAATACCTATAATGGAAAAAGTATTGGATGAAATGTTATAGGAGGTGTATTCATGAAGTTGAGTTCCGAGCTAGAAAAGCACAGGAAGAGATAGAAAGTACTGTAGGGAAAGTTGGACTTTGCTCAACACAAACCACATTTATCTTTGTTTCAGATAAATGGCCATATTAGTTGATTGGGTCAACAAGTGTTAAGAGCTGGGTGAGTGGATGTATCTGTTGTGTAAATGGTTTTTCCAGTGTCAACCAAGAGGTTGTGAATGCCTTCTTGGATTAGCACGAGACACTCAGAGAACGACAGAATAAGATTTCTTGTACGGGACACACAAGGATCACTAAGTCCAGCCTCCAGCCCTACGCAGCACCATCCCCAAGAGAAGAGCATATATGGCTAAGCCCAACCCAGTGTAAAAACCAAGCAACCCATGGAATGGACTTTGAGAAGAGCAATGGGATTGAGCTGGCTTCAACCCATGTATTTCTTCTTGGTGGCTGTGGACACCCAGTGTCATGACAGTGAACATAAAGAGACAATTAACAGGAATCATATTTTACCATGCCTATTGCATTTGCTATCATCATTGTGATTTCATTACACTGATACATCTCTTGAATAAGTCAAAATTCTATATAATGTCAAATATATACATGTAAGTGAACTTTGTGTTAAACATTAAACTCTCTCCATGTATAATATCAGAAGTGAACCTTGTCAAATAGTATTGGACTCTGACAATCTGCTGACAGAAATGTGAGAATGTTCCCTCTTATATTCAACAATGTGACTAGAAAAGTGTTTATGTCCTCTACTCTCAAGAGAGCAATGGGTGAACAAGAAGCGTAACTTGTTACATGAAAAGTTACTTCAAAACAGCTGTTTAGATTTGGCAAGTAAAGTAAAGGAAAAAGGCTTTTTTGCTAGAATCAACAGTGCAATCCTGAGTTTTGCAAAATAGATAAAAAGATTTTACTGAGCTTACAGCTCTGTCAGAATGCAAATATTTTTGCATGGAAGTATAATATTTCTTGACACTTTTAATGTGTTTTCTTTTCCTGCTATCTGTATCAGTTTTTAAATGTTTAACTGATTAATCTGTTTAACATTGCAGGGATTTGGTTCTGACCTCATATGAAAGAAACCACCATTAACTCCTGCAGGTTCTCTGCAAGTTATGCACTATTAGATGTTTACAGTTATATATAAAGATATCATTTCTAGTGATGCATAAAGGTACTTTCAGTGATTTTTTAAGTCAGCCAATTCAGCATTTTTTTTTTCAAATTTTTATGTTAAGTTTTGCATTCTGCTTTCAAAAAAGGCCAAAAGTGGGTGGCTCATAAAGAAGTAGGACAGATATTTGCAATACTTTCCCCTTGCTAGCCTCTAAGTTTTCCATCTATATCCATCTCACCAGATTTTATGAGCCTGCTAACCTTTCTCTACTTCTTCACCCCATTTTCCTGCTGGTCATGCAACAAGTAGAAGCTGCGTCTCCAGTATAGATTCTAACTGGTGCTATCTTTCAGACTCGCAAGATTTCACTCTGAATTTGTTGAATGTCTCTCTGTGCAGTTCCAGAGTATCACAGTGGTGTGGGGTGTCTTTTCTTGCTCCCTTCTGTTCTCTTGCTGTCCATTTAACTGCAGGTTTTTTTGCATCAAAGTCTGGTTTCAGTGATGAGTTGGGGGTGTGCTAAGCAGCTTGCCAAAGGATTCTCTGTTTCATAAAGCACTGATGGCACAATCCTACTGCTCCTGGTACAAACGTTAGCCTTCCAATTTTTTAAATAGTATAGAGTAGCAAATAATAACATTAGACTTGCTCAAAACCTGCTATTTCTTGAAATATGTGATCTGTTTCGAGAAGCTCAAAGAGGAGCTACTCAGCTTGTGACAGAGAAGACTGTCAGTTATCTTGATCTCTTTTTTTTTTTTTTTTTCTTTTATATGCTGCTAAATGAAAGTGCTCTTTTCTCTCCTCTCTGTCTTCTTGGTGTACCAACTCATGTTCTCCATATTTTAGCTTTCCTCATATCCAGCTTTCTACTCAAGGTTTCTTGTATGCTTTTCTTGTTGCTTCATCTGTACATAGCAATCAGTTTTTCAGAAAACTACCTGCATACTTCCAGTGGGGATTAAATAATCAAAGCTGCATTTATTCCTGGCAGGTCATGTTGATTATCATAAAATGAAACCAAGCAAAAAAATCATCTTTTTTTCTCAAATGTCATACCCTTCACAAAATCTGTTAATGAAATGAGTTTTAGAAACTACCCTGCAATAAACCAATGCATATATCTGTGATGTCACTCGCTCTGTACAAAGGAGATGAAACAAAATGGTGTTTGGAGTTCTCATTTACATACATTCATATGTTTTATTCTATTCCTTTTCAGAGAGTGCTTGATTTATATTTAGGCAGTTTGTAGCCTGCTACAGTGAGATGCCGTATTTCTGATAAAATAGTGTGCATAATGTATTCTTTGACAGTATATTTACTGTAATCTAGGAAATACTATTTATTCATACAGCTACTTATAAGAAAGTCTGGCATTTCTGAAATAAAAGCTAATGATAAATAATGTCACTTATGTACATGCATTCAAAATTAAACACAAGTCACTGTAATTTCAAGAAGGTCAAGGTACCTCAGCTATACTACCATTTGGCATAAAATTACTTCTTTAGAAGGTAAATGATGCCTGCCTATTTTCACTTTAAAGCTAAACTGTTACCTTCTTCTATTTAACAAACCACTAAACTGACAGAGAAAAATGAAGAAAAAAAATCTTTATTTATTTTGAGAAGAGTTTTATTGAAACTTGTCAGCACCTTACACAAGATATATTGTCTCTAAACATATTATTAAATACCTATGTTGCCACTGAATGTTTATATACCATTAACTGAATTTCTTCTGTTAGAGAATTAACTGTTAGAGAATTAGATATGCGACAAAGAATCAAAGATAATATTTTTTAAAAAATAACAGCAAAATAAATTAGTGCAAATGTGTGACAAAATCTAATTCTCATCCAACCATGAAATGCCCACCTGAAAATGTTAGTTCTATATATGAACTCTATTATAGTTCCTGGAAAAACTGAATAAACCTAATTCTGTAAGTCACAGTACATAGGCATTTCTCCATTTCCCATGCATTGCCTTACTCATTTGATTGCCTCCACTTTCCTGTTTTTGAAGATATGTTTACCATACTATTTATTTTTGAATTTATTCTTTTATAAGTGTTTTGACCAGATCTTATATTTGCTCTGAAAACTATTTTTGCACTTTTCTTATCATGTTTTTTGTTCTTTGCTGTTATAGGCTCTATGAGAAGTTGTGATTTACCTTCCTTTCATGATGAACTCATACACTTTCTTTTGAAAGGACAACATTAACAAAGCATAAACTCCAAGACTGCTAAATCAGTGCATTTGAGTGTCATCAGTGATGGTGGCTTGCAGTGAGCATGAGTAAGTTATTAATTGCAAGCTGCTTTCAGATCACTTATGTGTTCTTCAGTTATCTACATCACCAGGACTTGTTCTGCATTTATCTTTGTGGCTTTGTGACTGTAAGTATGCAACAAAAAGTCTGTCTTTTCTGAAGGCAGTAAAATGAATTATTTTGAATATTTTACTTGCAGATTGAAGTAGTTTATTCCCTCCAGTGATGAATACAGGGATGTTTACTGCCTTAGCCAGCAGCTAAAGGCAATATGTTTGGATCATAGATTTTGTATGTAAAATATGTGAAAGTCCCATCTCATGAATTTAAATTCTTAGCATATCTATCCCACGACTGCAACACAGAACATACTTAAACAAAGCCATGGTTACTACTCACTGTCCCTGACAGTGACAATTTTGCTCATAAGGTGTTAGCAGCTAAATTGCACTTATTATCCTGTTAAACTTCTGAGTTCCTTGCATTAGCCGAAACATTTTTATCCACTAGAGGGATAATTTTGTATTCTGCACATGTTCTTGGACATATTCTCCTGATCACATTAATCCTGGGATGCCCTAATTGTTTCAAGAAGTCTCCTCTGAACACAGCAAGTCAGCAAAAGTCACTGAAGTCCTCATTATTATTTTCCTTCCAAATCAATGATAATGCCAACACAAACCAACCAACCAAACAAATAAATCCCACCCTTTGCTGTACATACAAATTGAGCTATATGTGAAAGAGTATTATGAAGTGTATTCTGCGTGGGGAGACAGTTAATGTCAATATTGAATGCTACCTGTATATTGAACATTATAAACCACAGGCATTTCTGTCAAACAGTTGTACTATTTCTCTTGTCCTTTGACATGTTTTTCCTTGTTTTCTAGAGTAATTGAAAGGTTTTTGCTTTCACTCCCTTTTCTTGACAGAGATGCCACAAGGTATCTATACACCTCAAAGGCTAACACAAAATCAATCTGTGTGATTATGCAATTTAACTGCATTTGCAGTGCTAATTTATCTTCTAGCATCTGTAAATTACTTTATTATAAAAAATTCAAAAGCTTAGCTGAAAGCCAGATTAGACTGGGTAGCAACACAAAAACACTACCAACAAGGGAAATCTCTAAAAGCAAAAGCAGACAACAAAACATCAAATGATGTGTAGAAAGACATATAATGTGATATAAATTCATTAAGTGCTGACTATTGTTGTTTTATTTGGCATCTGAGTAAAAGTATATTGCTAGAAGGTTTTGCCAAGTTGCCCTACAGGGAGCCATTTTGCCATTTCTTATTAAGCTGTGCTATTTGGATACTTTATGTTTATATTTTTGTTTAACAATACCATTTCCCAATTAAAATAGGAGGGGTGGGGTGTAATTGGAGATTTGCTAAAAGAAGACAAAAATTGTCCTTCAATTGGGTAAAGCTGATAGCTGAAAGTCTTTCCTGTAGTTACAAAATGACAGGCAGTGAATTCAATGTTAAATATTCATGCATGATGAAAAAGCAACCTATGAATTCAAGGTTAAACACTTATGTAAAAGAGCAGCATGGGAAAAAATAGAAACTTAGAAGGAAGCTAATGACCTTTAAACATCAAAGGCAGAATTCCTATCCATTAGGAGGTCAGTGTGTTAATGTAGCATAAAAATGCACTGACATTATTTCTGGTGTCACATCTGATACTGAAGGAAACCCTATTCTCACTTAAAAAAAAAGATTTATTGTAAAAGGCGTAAAGATTTAAAATTTTCTTCCTTTTGTGTTTGTAAATACTACTTCAGTTTCATTTTTTGTGGTTCTGGAAGAATTTGACATAAGACTTGACATTCTTATCAAGCAAAGTTGGGCAAAGGCAAATCTACTTAATGTTTGAATATCAAACAGGTAATAAATGTAATGGCCTGAGACAATAAAGACACACAGAAGTAACCTTGTGCTCCCGCACATTCTTTGTACCATGTTCTCCATCCCAAACACCATAAATAAGATATCTGATAACTGAGTTCTAGAATGGAAAGCTTCTGCAGACTGTATGTTAATAATTATGAAGGCAAGTCTAGGACTAATAATTTCTAGTCAATCTGACAGTGATGGAAGATTTTAACTGAAAATCCAAAATATGTCTGTCATATTTCTTACCAGATTATTTTATATGCAATATTTCTGGATGACTTCAAAGTGAAATTTTGTCTTTAATAATCATATATGATATTCAGTAAGAGAAAGGTTAACAAAAAAAAAAAAAGGAAAAAAATCCTACTATAAAAATATACTATAAATGTACAATGTGTTTCCTCTGAAGGAAGAAGAAAACCAGCCATTTATAAACCTACTCCAATCTTAAAATAATATAGTATCATGATGTTCTTCCTTTTAAGACTCTTAATGAAACATATATGTTGATGAGTAAATAAAGTATTTTGTTTAGATTATACTTACAAAGCCAATGTGTCCTGGATGATCATAAAATCATAGAATGCTTTGAGTTGGAAGGGACTCTTTAAAGTAATCTAGTCCAACCTCCCTGCAATAAACAGGGACTTCTTTAACCAAATCAAGTTGCTGAGACCCTGTCCAACCTGACCTTCAAAGTTTCTCAAGAGGGCAACTATCACCTCTCTGGACAACTTGTGCCAGGATTTTACCACTCTCATATATCCAATCTAAATTATCTGTCCTTCAGTTTAAACCACTCCCCCTTCTCCTGGGGCAAACAGTCTTTGCAAACAGTCTCTCTCCAGCTCTCTTGTAGCTCCTTTTAGTTACTGGAAGGGGCTCTAAGTGTCCTTGGAGCCTTGTCTTGTCCAGGCTGAACAACCCACCTCTCTCAGCCTGTCCTCAGAGGAGAGAGGGCCTCTGATCATCTTTGTGGCCCTTCTCTGTTCCCATGTCCTTCTTATGCTGGGGACCCCAGAGCTAGATGCAGCACTCCAAGTGGGGTCTCACGAGAGTGGAATAGACAGGGAGAATCACTTCCCTCGACCTGTGTGCCATGTTGCTTTTGATGAAGATTATAGCTTTTCATTCTTTGCTATAAATGCCCAAATGAAATTTGACTGATTTGCCTTCATCTCTAGAGAACACCTGTACTGCTTAACCAAGTGAGCCTGTTCCCAAACACTAATTGCAGCAACTGCCTGTCTGCATAGCCTGTACAGCCACGAGATCAGTCGATTTACAGATGCAAGTCCTTTGACATGTCTTTTCTATGGCTCATGTTGTATAAACACCAAGCAACTAAATCCTTTCTGAATGCAGGTAAAGTAAACTCTAGAATAAAAATTTTGGAGGCAGTTTACAATCCTTGCCAATCACATAAGAAACAAAAGATTTTTTATCAGTCACCCAAAGTTTGGTAAATAAGAGCACAGCTACTCTTTAGACTACTTTACTTATTGATTATAAATACTTATAATCTGTCTATCTGTTGGCATGTCCCTCCTGTAGATGCACCAGATGATAGGCTCTGCATACCTCACTCAATGCTAGTCTACAGAACAAGCTTCATAAATTCACAAGGTTTTTTCATAGATAATTAAATTTTATTGAAATAGTGTAGAAATGAAAAAGAGCAGATTCTTTTCGTAGCAGATTGTATAAACAATATACAAAAAAACCCCCCAGCAGAATGTGCTCTAACATGTCTGAATTTGTAATTGTGTGATTTTACTCATAGTAAACAGTAGATTTCCTTTATGTTAATCAAAACCACAAAAAATCCGAGATGAAGCCCTGCCAACATATTCTAAAAAAACAAATAGTATCTGTTGTTACTAAAAAGATATGATATGATGGAAGTAGAAGCTTTACAAATTGAGAGAGGAAATGAGAAAGCTAAGATTAAAAAACCAGAGAGAAATATCAGCTAGACAGAGTAGAGAGAAGTATCTAGCAGTGTAAAGACAGAGGGGGATACAGAGCAATACAGAAATTATAATATTGAGAGAAGAGCAACTATAGGAAACTAATTATTATGGCAGTACAGAAAAAGAAATAAAACTTAAAAAATGAAATATTTTGTTGTCACTGGGGATACACAAAGACCGTGAGGGAAAAGAAATGGAAAATCAACAAGATGGGGAAAGGAAAGTACAAGAAACAGAACAGTCAGGAGAGTAATGGAGTAGGTTTTTAAAAGGCATTTTTTGACACTCTTTTTCCCCCCAAGAAACACCAAATCTACATGGAAGGGGATCATGAAATACCTTTTATTTAGGAGATTTAGAGGTGAACCATAAATACAAACCATAGTAGAATAAACAGTAGGCTAGCTACCTTAAATAATGAAAGCAACGAGAAAATTCAGTGTCTTTGCTTTTAAAGCAGATTTTTTTGGCAAATCTCAAAGTGTAACTTTTATAAATCTTCAATTTCTCTTTTAAGTAACTGTCCTGTGTGCATTTCTCTGGAAGTGTTATATACTCACCTTGGAAAATATAAGCCCCCATGAGATTTCCCTCTTCAACAAAGAAAACATTCAGCATGGCAAGAATCTTTTGACAGAAGGACTTCCCTAGGAGAAGAGATCTTTTCACACATTCTTTACTGCTCTACAATCTCCAGTAGGAAAAGCAAAGGGTTATAAAACCCTTGAAAAACAGGATATTAAGAATTTTTTTCCTTTCCTCTGATACAATTCTTTATTATTTGGATTTCGGTCCAGTGTCTTGTGTTGTCAATCCTGCTTCACTTTTCTTTTTCTTTCCTCAAAACAAGCTTCTATTCCTTCACATCCTACATCTTTATCATGGGTTGTTGCTTGGTGTTTTTGTTATTATTTGGGTTTTTGTTTTGGTTTGTTTTTGTTGTCTGCACCATGCTTATCTCTCATAGAGCAAATGCGAAAAAAAAAAGAAAAGGAAAAAGATAAAGAGGAATAAATGGTATGTAACAATACTCCCAGTTAGATCAGGTATGTAGATCTGGAACCAGAGAATCACAGCATAACTGGTCAGGCTAATGGCCGCTACCAGCAATAGAACTGTCAAAAATCTCTGCAACATCCAGACAACAGGAGGCAGCAGAACCCTTTGGTGGCACAAATTCCAAGGATCTTTTCTGAGATTCCTTTTATTGCTCTCCTTTTATGCTAGGACCTTTATCTTCTCAAGAAAGGTGCAATTTAGTTTAGCTGCACCAATAAACAAGTCTGTAACAATTACATTTATATTAATAAAGGAAGCAAACCAGGGAGCACTCTCCAGCTCTGAGAACAAAATGGCATTTCAGAGCTCATATCCAGATGGCTAAATCTCTGAAACTATGCTTCCTTCAGACTGCCTTTTGGAATTGGTTTGGTCACTGTTGTCCCCTGAACTGTGCCCAGCAATGGTCTGTGCAAACATCTGTGTTACCAAGGTAATGGTAGCATTGCCTCTACCCATACCCTTGTGCATGTTAATTTACTAGTACAGGCATTACTAATAAAGAATTTCAATACTACTGTAATGCAACCAGTAAAATGAAACTGGCAGATTTCCCACTGTTATGTTAATCTCTTTGGGTGTATTTGTACATACTTCTTTTAAATTTCAATCAACAATAAAAATCAGAGAAAAAAATAAGTAAAATCCTTTTCCTATTCTGGAGAATAATCGTAACAGACAAAAATCTTTCATTGCTTTCATTTGTGACAGATTAAAAGGTCTGGAAATGGAAATACTGGTTTGGACACCATCTGTGAGACAGATATAGGTCTCTGTAAACATGTTACAGCAAAAAAAGTTGGAAGGCACATTGGATTTCCTCTGAAGTGTACGAAAAATGCACACTTAAAATTTTCTACCTTTAATGCTCAAGCTGGAGTATATCTGAGCTGTGAAAAGAATGCAAATACTAAAGCATTTTTTAGGAAGGAACTTCAGTGTCTCACGGGCCTGTCTTTAACTCAGGATTGGTTGTTTCCACAGTCCAAAATAGGTCACTGAAGCAGCCCTTGGCACATTGCTGGATCTGAGCAATTTCAGAACACCATTGTGGGACCTCAAGGGTAATTTTTCATGTATTGTTTGCACTGACTATTTGCTATTTTACTTTGCCACATTGACACTATGTTCTCTTTCCTCCTACTGAAATTCTTGCTTGTTTTTTTCTTCTATAGATGCAAAGGGGAATGAACATCCCACAAAAGGGTTGTTTGTAGTGATCTCAGCATTTTAACAAAGGACTAAAGGAATGTAGTACTACATTAAAAATATAGATGCTAAATAATTTGAAACCATTTCTTGATACTATTAACAAAAGCAGAAGGGTTTTATCCAGTAGCATGGATTTTCAGAAAAAGATTAATTCTGATAGGGAAATGGTGAGCCAATAAGATTTTCTTATTCTGGTAAAAAATGTTACAGTCAAAGAAAGTTCAAAATGCAACCCCTTTTGCACAAAATTCTAAGAAAAATTCTTAGAATTCTTAGAATTCTCAAAATTCTTCCTCTAAACAGAGGTATAAACTTTAGGAATTCAGTCCTGTCCTCCTGAATTTGCTCTTTTTCACCTTAAAAGACAGCTGCAATTTTCTAGTGAATGAACAGCTTCAAGTTCTTTTAGCAGCAGCTCAGCATGTAGAAAAGCTAAGGAAATAAGTAAAGGTATTTTGTTTATTTTCAGGTGTGGGTAAAAAAATATCCTTGGACATGAAGACAAATTAAATGTGTTTGGGGATAACACCAAGACTGTGTCTCTCTCTCTGGAGAGTGAAGCACCAAAGACAAAATACAGAAATCATTTAGAGGCTACCTAGGACCACTTTGTCTGACAAGCATTTTTTCATAAAGAAGAGCTTTCTGAAACTTAAAACGGAATATACATCATATGAGAAAACCAGGAATAGTGTTTAAAAAATGATTTTGTTCCCTAATTATCTAAGTTTCATTTTCAAAATATATATTTATGACTTAGGCTGCTGCCTATACTTCAGGGATGAGAGAAAGTTGTGTGTTTCAACTAATGGTGTGGGACTGCTGGCTTGCTGCCTGTTTGAGACGATGTCAACCCAGTTCAGGGAAGGATTTCTCTCATAATGGCATTTGCTCCCACTGGTGCTTTCTAACATAGCCCTCCGAGGATGTCACTTTAAATTGGAAAAGAGTAACGCTGCATGAAAATGTGGTCCTGCTATGAGGTAGAGAAGGTCTCACAGCAGCTAGGAATTTCTTTCCCTGTGTTGTGGCTCTATGGAATATTGCTTCAGACTATTTAAGTTCTTGTATTAGAATCAGAATTGGAAATAGATTCTGTATGTCCTCATTTGGATTTAGAAAATGATACATCTGAAAGAGCAATAAAACTCTGGCATGACCTGCAGAGCTTGAGACATTCTAAAACTTTTCCTTTTCCCTTGATTAAGGATAATATCTTATACTTTGTAAGCTGGTTAAAGTCTTCAGAAAAAAATAATTCCAAGGTGATGAATAAAGACTATTCAGAGCAATTTAAAGTACATCAGAGAATTATCAGGACAGAAGATCTTTGATTCTAAAAAAAAAAATATAAATTGATGCCATTAAATTAAAATTTGAAATTTGAATGCTAAGACTTTTTCGATTTCTACTAAACGTAGAATTTCTACTAAAGGTAAAGTCTTTGTAGTGATGAAGACAAATGAATAATCCAAACAAGTGACTAAAAATTTTGCCAAAAATGAAATTGCATTGATTCTTCACAGGCCATACCTGTATTTGTTATTTGTTGTTCTTTAATTTGTTATTTATGTTATTATTGTAATCAGTATATTTGTAAAGCTAACCCACAAATTTTCATTTTAGACATACCATGAAGATCATTAATTTAATTTAAAAAAACTTTGAGCTGAAATTCAGGGTCAATACTGAGGGATTTATGTAATAATAGATCATACATTTTCTGGATTTTAGATTAAAACAAATTTATTTTTGTCTGCATATTCCTTAGGGGCTTTTTTGTGTGGTTGTTTTTAGGTTTTGTGGGTTTGTTTTGTTTTTTTCTGAAATAACAGGCTGAAGTACCAAACTCAGAAACTTTTACCATTATCACCCTCTCAACAGATTTAATTTAAATCCAGAATACAATCAGAGGGTCAAGCTAAGCCATTCATCCCTGTGTGTGCTTCTCAGGATGAGTGCATGTGCAAAGAACCTCTGTCATAGTTTAACCATTTCATGTCTTGTAGCAGTGACTGGTTTCCAGCTAGCCCTTCAGCCACCGGCCACAGAAGCTACGAGCAGGCAGGCGAGGCTCACAGCCCACGCAGGTTCCTTGCAGAGCAGTAGCAGTGGGGAACGCAGTCCACGGCGTGACAAGAAAGCAGGGCTGTATCCAGGTGTAACAGGGAGGAGTTTATTGAGGGGAGGGTGTCCTGGACAGAACAGTGACACTGGGGATGCACGGGGGTTTTGAAGGGAGGTGGGTACGAAGGGCGTGGAAAGGGTTCTGCCAATGGGACAACAGCGTGGGTGGAGAGGAACAACTGTCGGTCAACAGGGAGACGAATGGTGAAAAGGATGGAGAGGAGACTCTGAGCTCCAGCCAATCCTTCAATGCTCTCCCTGGAACCTTCTGGAAGGCAGGGAGAGGTTTGTGCAGGATTGACAGGGGCCAGGAGAAGGGTTTACAGAACTGACAGGTGGGGGGGAATGGGGAAAACCCAAGTAGGGGAAAATCAAAGGGGTACATAGAACAAACCATTTTAACACAGTAAAACATTAAATACAGAATAGAACCAGAAAAACCCAAAAGACAAGCCACCACAATGTCTAAACCGTATTTTGTAGCTCCTGGTGGAATTAAATTTTTTATTTGGCCAGGCAAATGCACCTAAACTGCACAGTGCTGATTGTGGTTGTTGCTGGGACTGCAAGACATGCAATGTCTTTGTCATAAACAGTGATTTTAGTTTTAAAAAATAATGCCACATGTTTTCTTTCCAAGGTAGTTGTCATTACTGCAAAATCTCATGACCCAGTTTTTGCAGTAGGAGGGGAGAAATATACTCCACATATTTCCAAACAGTAAAGGAAATATTCAGCAAGGCCAAGGAGGGAAGATCATGCTTTATGTGTATATCTCTGTTTACTCAGCCTCGTTTGTTCTGTTTTATATCAATTCTGTGGTGGATTTCTGGTGTAAAATGATTTGTAGATGCTTAAACTGTATTTGTGCAAATACTGCTATCCCAATATAATCCTTGGAGATAATGCTGAAATGATACAATACCTCTTATCCAATATCACTGTGAGAGAGCAAATCTCAAGATCCCAAGACAGAACTGATTATAAATATTTTATAAGATAGATGTCTAATGGGCAGATCATGTTTGCAGTGAGAAAAAGGCTCCCCTCCCCTCTTCTTTTCCTCTTCTTTTCCTCTCCCCTTCTTTTCCTCTCCCCTTCTTTTCCTCTCCCCTTCTTTTCCCCTCCTTTTCCTCTATAGCCCAACATAGGTAATGAAGAATCAGCATGAGACCATTTGGGGTTGAAAATGTCCCTGACCAGCCATTGTACATAAACCAAGACTTTCTAGGATAAGTTTGTCATTGTCTTCTTAACTACTTAAACATTTTTGACAAAGTTTCTTATTTCTTGTTTCTTCTTTTCAAATTCTTATATCTTTATGAAGTAGCCTAGCCCAGTACTAGGGCTCTAAGAATCATATGAAAAAAAAACAAAAAAAAACCCCAAAAAACCCAAAAAACCCCCCACCTTGAAACTGCCAAAAAATTATTTTGTCCCTCCTTTCCTCTGCAAAAAATGGTATTGTTCTTGTTAAAAAAAAATAAGAATTCCTAAAGGAAGGGAGTATAGCACGGGAAACTGTACATTGTTTACATGATTTTCAGTTCATTAGCATGCGTTCATGAATTCAGAAATTACACATTAATTCCAAATTCCCAGTTTTCTCATTTATGGTATAAAAATATGTAGACATAATAACATTGTCATATGAGTAGTGTATTAGTAATTTTGCTGGAGATAGTTGGTATTGGCATATGATTTAACAGATGCATTGAATGTTGTTGTTTTTCCAGCATATGGTACCCTAGCAGATAAGCTGAATAACACTGGGAACTACTAAAAGAATTTTGCTTTGAGCACTGTTGCATTTGCACTGCATTGAACAATTTGTCATTCTGCAGTCTGGGCTGTGGTTCATGAAGATATTGGGTTTCCATCTGAAAGAAACTTCCACACTAACAGTTCGTTCAGAGGCAAATGTCTGGTAGATGGCATTAAAGAACACATTATTATTTGAGAAAATAACGAAAATCTTTGGAGCCTTTCCCCCCTTCTGACTTCGTAAGGATGTTACCTCAAGATTTTGATGTTTTCTTGCATTTTTTTTCTTCCATTCTGAAATAGAGGGCTCAAAACCACAACCTAAATAAAAGAAAAAAAAGCCCATAAATTTCACTTCAGTTTTACTTTTCCTTTTTGACATACAGACAACATTATCTCTCCTACAGCAAACATAATCAACACAGGAAAAGATAAAATGATAAAACATTATGTGACCGAGCCATAAATGTAATTTTATATCATACAACATTAGATACATTTTAGAATTACTAAGTAGAATAAAAAATCTTTTATTGTGAAAAAAAATAACTTTTAAAAAAAATCTTTGCAAACATTCTGGTTAATACAAGAACACTTTAGAACCTAACCTTTGCTAACAGTTTCACTTTGCTTACTTTATTGAACCGAAGGTGCTATTTTCAGTGCTCTGAAGAAAGTTTGCTACTGAAAGAGAAGGCGACATGGAAATTCTTCAGCAACATTTTTTTGTTAAACCTTATTGAAGTGGATGAAATAGGATCAATTTCAGAAGAGTGATGGGGCAGTAATGAAGAAAGGCCCAGTGCTACTGAGAGCAACACATAGCTGATGTTTTTATTCTGAGACCTCTTCCATGAGAATATTCTTGTTCCTTAGAAGCTGTTCTGTGTAATTATCTCCTTCACTGCTAAGGACAAATTGCACATCATTTAATCATTCCATCAACAAAGTCATTGCCTATGACATCCAAAAGCAGCCAAGAAGGTGCTACCGAAAGAGAAAAGGACAGAGAAATTTTTAATATTTTGAACAAGAGAATCAAAGCTTTTTCATTTGCTCTTAGATAATGTATGATAAGCAACCTTTATGGAGAAGGCAGAAAATGTTGCTCACCTTTTTTCATGTAAAGTTTTCCAAAATACATATTGCATTCAACATTCAGTTTCTCAGATAAGATTACAAAAGTTTATATTCTATTAAGCTGTTGGATAATATATTTATTCAACTTCTGTTTATAGTCAGTGTTGCAGTGCATCTTAGCCAGGTTATCCTAGGTTTCCAGGGCACTTTTCTCTTGGGTTTCCTCTCCCCTGACCCCAGGAAGACTTCTGCCAATCCCAAGGGACTTGATTTTAATATAAGGGGTTTCTCAGGCACCCCTGGAAGAATTCCAGGGACACCTGTCGAAGGGATTGGCTATGACAGAAGAAACCCTCCCCTCCCCAAAGGGGATTTGACCCTTAGACTGTCTCTCTGTCCCCGGGTCACTGCCCCCTCCCCTCTGGGATTGGTGGGGACAGAACCCATTCCCTTGCCCCTCCCCCGGATAAAAGGGGAAGATGCCATGTGGTCGGGGTTCTACTGAGTGATTTTGCAACAAGGTAGCATCTGTCTGGAACTCCTGCTGCGGTAAATAAAATAATGGACTGAGCCCTCAGTAGAAACCGGTTACTTTGCCTCCACTGCTTCGTCCTGCCTCTGTCATGCTACAGCCAGAGCCACCGCTCCAGGTCTGCTACCACCCGGAGTCTTCGGGACAAGTTGGGACTGGCCTCTCTGAGCGAGCTCACATCCCGTGCCAAGGAAGGTATCTCTGTGGGAAAAACCACAGAAACGGCTGAGCTTTCCCGACTCGATTATCCTGTGCCGGGCCGGGATCGGCGCCGTTTTAAGTCAGCAAGACAGAGTAGTACCCTGTGGCTCATGACCTGAATCAGATAATGAAAAACCAGGCTGACTCTGTGATCTTAGTCATAATTCTGCTACCAGCCTTTTCTTTCTCTGCTTAATTGAATTCTGAGATAGGGGAATTTTACAATACAATTTCCTAGTGTCTTGAGCTTGAAGTCTTTCTGGAAGTTATTTCTGCCCTAAGTATACTTACTTACTCTTTCTAAAGTAGTCACAAGTTGAATAGTTAAACCACAGTGTACAGTAGTCTATTTCTCTAACATGACCAGCACATGGGAATAGAAATATCAATATCAGTCTTATAATAAGCCATGTTATATGGTTATTCCCTCAGGACTCATAAACACCCCCTAAAACGCTTCCTACACAAATATTATTCAACTACTTCCTCTGTGGTAGCATTCACAAAATCTGTAGACCTATTCTCTAGTATATGATCAATCACCAAAATTCCTGATCCTAAAAACAGCATGCAATGATTTTAACAGAGCTGAATGTGACATCTGTGCTAGCTCTTCTAGTGTTGCCTCGCACTCCAGAATAGGATCCATACAGAGCTTCCTAGATCAATTCTACCATACAGGATGCAATGATTTATGCCACTAAGGCAGGTTAAGATACACACTACCAGCCTTCTTACAGCAAATCTCACTGCTGAGTCAATGATTGTAATAAAATCACAGGAAGGATTCAGAGCCAGAAGCAGGAAATCAGACATACTGGCCTGGATTAGTTTAGAGTGTAATAGTTTTCCAAAAGGTAATGAAAGTGTGCATTTGCTGTGTGTTAAATGAGTATTAAGTACTTTTTTTAAACTATTTTTTCTTTTCTTTTTATAATACACTGCTTTTCAAAAATGACATTTAGGATCATTTGGAGAGACAACTGAGCATCTGGTCTCTGAAATTAAGTTTTTAAATGGTGCAAAATTAATCCAACAAACTTCATAAAAGCTTTTCCAGGGGCAGGAATGTTACCCTTAATATATGGTGTTTTTGAGAACTAATTGACTTTTACTTGGAAGTGGTATTCAACTTCCGTAAATGAATTATTGGAAAATTTATTTTCAGAATCTTAGAAGCATTACACATGCACATATTAAAAAGTAATAATGCAATTTTTATTTTATTGGTATAATAAAAATGAGAGAAGAAGAGAAGAAACAAATAATACACCTTTTCTTGATAATCTTTTCACCCCAGAAAATAAAATTTCGGCCTTATCAGGGGGGAGTGTTAAAAAGAATAAGTGTATTGTGACATTTTCCAGTTATATTTCTCTATCTTCTGTCTTAAGTGTGTAGCTTCTGTTCTCCTAACATGAAAAATTCCCTTTGCTCTCAGCCTGGCAATTAAAGTACAGTAATATTTTAGATGATAAAAACATGAAGAGACATGCTAATATTTGAGAGATTTTTTTTCCTTCATTTTATTCAAAGATGGAAATGAGAATACATAATAAGCTTGTAAAGATACAATGATTATGGAACAGCATGGCTGTGGTAAACAGATTTAAATTAAAAGTCACTGCCAAAAGAGCAGTCATCTCGAATTCTATCAAACATAGCAGAAAATATGTGCCAGAGTACCTAGAAAGTCTATTTGGGCTAAATCACATTCAGATGGTTGGATCAGATGGTTGTTTATTTAAGGTACATAATGCATATGCATTAGGGAAGTGGGATGGCTGATATTTTTGTAGAGGAATGCGTGTAATTTTCCTACTGAATATCATGACAGCAAATAAATAAAATCTTTTTTTTTTTTCCCTCCCCACTATTTAGATACATTTCAAATGCACTCCCTTTATCTGAGCCTGCCTGAACTATCTTAATTTGTTGTTTGCTGGAGCTTAACTCTCCTTCCTTCTCACAGCTGTTAAGACAGTATCTGCTCAGCATTCAATTTATGATTTTAAATCCTTACCTGCAAGTTTGTTTGTTTGTTTGTTTCTACATCTGTATATTCAGGGAAAATCTCATTGAATTAGACCAATTTGATTTGGTATAGGACTACATGAGCAGAAAGCATGATCAAAATCCTTTTCTCTAACATTCCAGCCAACAATTTGTACCAGAAAAAGTAGCACATATCACAGAAATCCTTCAGAACCCCATAGCAAATCCAAGCTCTGTAAGAAAATACCAGTATTGGATAGGTAGCAATAGTACAACCATAGGAAGAGAGCAGGATACATTAAGGCAATGCTGATGTTCAGTTTTGGCAGAATGACAGCAGAGGCTACTCAAGCAACTGGCCAGGCTGGAGAGAAAAACTGAAAAACTTCCCCCAGTTCCACCCAAAGGATGAAAGTCAGGAAAGAACCAGTTTCTTAGTTTGGGGCAAATTTGGGAGGAAACCTCCGAAGGGGGTTTCCTCTGGAAAGCCAACTCAAACCACCCCTCCCCCCTGCCAGTCCGGGAAAATAACTTCCTCAGAGAAAAAAGTGGAAAGAACTATTTATTTAATAAATAAAATATCTAGAAGCACAGGGAATGAATAATAGGACAAATAAAATGAACAAAAAAACCTCTTGCCGCTCAGAGTAGGGAAAACTGAGAAAGTCTTTGCTGTGGGTGTGCAGCTCAGTCTTCACCAATCCCAGTCCGTCCAGAGGTCCAGGCCCAGGGTGGGGGGGAAGGGGCCGCAGGTGCGAGACCTCGGTGCTCTTCTGGGTTTTTTTCTTCAGTCCAGGGCAGATTTAAACAATCCCAAGAAAAAGGAAAAAAAAACGGTCCAGGGAACTTCTCTGCCTCAGCTAGCTAAACTAACTAAAAGCACAGGAGATCTCTGTCCCGCCACTGTCACGAACCGGAGTCAGGAGAGGAATGCATGGGAGTCTAGCAGTATTTTCAAAACAAAAACTTCACGTATTTTTTCTTCTCCTCGTTCACGGTCAGACTGTTTTAAAGGTACAGAACTCAATATACATCACAAGCAGGACAGACGATTGGGGATACAGGCATCATAAAGTCACCCTAGGACAACCAGTCACACTTAAATGAAAACTGTAGTCCTGAAAATAAAATGTTACATGGAAAGTCATGTGCTCATGAAGAAATTCTGCTTTTGATAAGTCACTTATCAAGACATAAAATTGATTGAAAAAAAATGTTTTCAAGGATAATTCAAAAATCTTGCAGCCCAAATCAAAACCCAATCACAGAAAACAATCAACACACCAGCACAGTAGAAGGAAAATACAAGTTGATGACATAATTGAAAAGTTGATGAGAACTTTTTACCCATAAAGGAATATCAAAGGCAAAATTTCTTACACCATGAAGTTCTTTTCAATTCATTTGCCCAAACTAAACCAAGAAAAGTGGTATTTTCATGATTGAACATCCAGATATTTTTTAAACAAATAAATGAAAAGTTATTGTTAATAACTAATATAATGTTATTTATTTAGCCATACTCTAGAAGTTATTGGTGTATTACAGTTACAAGAAGGATAGAATTCCTTAACTTCAGTTCACGCTTCATCTCCTCTAAAACTCAACGAGGAAGTAGAAAAAGAAGATATAAGTGTTAAGGTTTATTAACTACCTGCAAAAAAGATATTTTCTGTAAGACCAGCTGCTGGTGTTTACTGTAGTTCTCTGAAAGACATTTCAAATCAAGGCAAGTCTTTCAAATTCAAAGTTGTGGAACACCTATTAAAATACAAATTCTGTGTTACATCAGTTGCATCCTTGATATTTATGGTGATGTTACATGCACACTGCCCAGACCTTCATGACCACTAGGAGGTCCACAGAATCACTTAGGTTGCAAAAGATCCTTAAGATCATCAAGTCCAACTGTAAATCTAATACTGCCAAAGTTGTTGCACAGAAGTATTTGACATTACGGAAAATTATATTTTCTTCAAGTATGAGGTGAAAAAGCAAATGATTAAAAACTATGTTTATTCTCTCTCTGTGTTTGAACAAGTCCCAGAGATAGAAGTATGCTAATGACACAACAGCAGAAATTCTATGGGAAGGGAACAGGAGACAATTTTTAAAAATTTTTCACCAAAAGTAATGCCCTAGTCTGTCTTTCCTCTTCTGTCCTTTTCAGGTCTTGCTGATAAGGAATGCTGACTCCTACCTTTTATTAAATGTCTTTTCTTAGTGCATGTGCCTTGGGAAACAACCTGGATTATCTGTATTGTTCCCTAATTATCTGGGGAAGTATAAATAAAGATGCATTTCTTACAAGAGTTTTTTGAGTGTTAGTCAGACCGCATGAATAAACATGCTGCTCATTTCTCTTGAATCAGGAAATGTTGATAAGAAGTACACTTTGTTTACCAGGGCCACAAAGTTTTATTTTCTTCTGCTTTTTCTTCTTCCTATCTTTCTCTGAAAATCCTGAATAGATTTTAACTGTTTTAAGATACTTTTTCCTTGTGAGGTTGTTGTATGAACATATTATGAGTTCCCCTGCAGAAAAATATTCTCATGAGAAAGCAGAAAATTGCAGAGCACAAAGTTTTGTAAACAATCTCTATCCTGTGTCTCTGTCTCGGGAAGTGTGGATTTGTTTCTCTTTCTTAGCCAATGTGTGAAGTCTTGTTATCTCTCTGGTATGGTAAGCATTTTGGGGAGATTGTTCAGTACGGCGCAAGGACGAAGCAGCTCGCTTGGTACCTGGGAAAAAATAGCACAAGCTCTGAACAGTGGAGTCAATTTTAATAAATCATATTAAGCCTTCTGATTTGGAGTCACTGAGTCCTGTTTCACCGCTCTCATCGTGACCATAAATGGTGACCCCGAGACCACATGAGGTTACTTCTGTCTTATGGGCCTGATATTTCTGGATCTGAGAGATTTTAGCCTGATAGCAGCTGCTAACTTTTTCTCAAGGGAAAATTTCTCAGACCCAGAAATATCAGGCCCACATCATCTCACTACCTCTCCTGCTTATGTAAGACACACCATGACATGTCAGTTATTGCAAACACAAACAGAACAGAGGGGCAATAAACCCTCAAAGCTCTATAAGTACAAATATGCAGGTGAAGGAGGTCTATTCATAAACTAACACCAGAAAGAGAGAACCTTAGGTCAAAGATGGCGGGCAGCACTCTCGCTCCTGTTGTGTTTTCAGATGTGAAATTGTTCTCTGCAGCCTCAAGGACTGGGAAATGCATCTACAGGAAGCATGTGTGTGTGTGCGTGAGATAAGGGACTTCAAAGTTCAAGACTAGTAGAACTGGCTACTGATTATAACTAACAAAGTTAAAAATAGAAGTTTTATACGTGTGATTTTTTATAAGTAACTTCTCTCTACTGTAGCACTATGAAATGTCTTCTTCCTCTGGTTATCTCTCTCTTTAGGCATGAGTTGTCTAGGCTTGCAAGGAGGGAGGGGAACATTAATGGTTTTTAATCAGACATCCAGTGAGGCAGCACAGAAGAGGAAATGATTATTTTTTTTAACTAAATGCACTGGTAGCAATGCACTCAAATGCCCAAAATTAGCTTTATTTTTCAATGTTTCTAGAGGAGCAGAAAGCAGGATCCGTAGCATACATATTAACAGCACCAATTATCCCTGTGACTGCTGCTCTTCTTGAGCGCTGTATATTTCAGAAGATACATTTTTTATCTTTATGCTTTGTGCTCAGAGTGTAAAATTCAATAAAATAAACCAAAACAGTATCACTGATATCAAGGGGTTTTTTACTGCTTCCTATTGGGTCCATTAGACTAATTAATTCCTGTGATAAAACCATATATGTTCTGCTCATGATTCCTGGAAACATGTGGGCAAGAGAAGGTTTCAGGGTTTTTGTTGTTCTTCATTTATAGTTTTCCCAGTTATTTCCCTTAATTCTCTGCACAAGAAGAAGTAATTCTTGCTCAAACTTCTTTGTGCTCTTACTCCCTTAGCCCACAGTTGCTGGCTATCTGAGTTGCATTGACAATAACTTTTCAATGTGTTGCTTTTTTCTTCTCTCAAACAAGTGCAAGCACATTATATTTCATTGCCTTTTTACATGTCCATAAAGACAATAAGTAATGGAGATTTAAAAAAAGAAATCAATATTTTAATTAAGGAAATGCATGCCAAACATCCTTTGATTCAGAGGGAATTGGTTGCCTCCTTGGAAGGATTTTAAACTAGGGATTAAATGGCAAAATTTGGGATGGTATTGTACTCATCAATGGTCACAGCTAGCATATCAGACAATTTGGTGCGGTATTATTTGAAAATAAGAGAATTTTGTAAATGTTCACCCAAACAGCAGGAATCTATATAGCGTCGCGACTTGTTCCCTTTTGAGTTGAAATTTAGGATGGCCATGAAGAGAAAGTCCTTACTGCTCTGTAAGACTTAGCTGATCACAACAGAAAAGAAAGTGCAGCTGAGGTACCATCAGTTTTGTTATCAGTAATACCTGGGAAACAGACTACAGAAATAATTTGATTTTTTTCTCAAATGAAATATTTTACATTTCTCTGGAGTGTTTCAGTCTTGATCCATGACTGTAGTTATAGAAAGATTTAAGTCATTCAAAGAATCACTGTCAAAGGTATTAGCAAATGTGGTTTTAATTGGAATTTTTTAAAGTGCCATTTCCCCAAGCTAAGTGGTAAGGTCTACTCTATCACTTACTGCATGAAAAAAAACACACAAAGGAAAATTGACTAAGAATCAAGGTAGAATGAATTACACAGACACTGGAGACATAAAAGTATAAGGCAGACTATCCCATTGAGTCATGAGATCCAGAGAGGATCCCCCTGCTTTCTAAACTCCTGATGTAGCTGCTATATTTCTGGAAAAGACGTGATTGGCTTGTGGTCAAAATATATACAGTGGAAAGGGTATGCATGAGACTCCTTGTTCCCACAACTTTCTTTGGTCCTTGACAAGTGACTTTGGAAAAACTGTGGGTCAGTCTGTTCCTTTGGGGGTTTCCTAGAGGAGGAGCAGCTGGGAGCTGCAGCCCTTTACCCCCTTTGGAAACTGCACCAAGGTATAGTTAGTTTGTTTAAGGTGTCGAGTGCATCCATCACAATGACCAGCTTCTAAGTTTTTTAAGTGCTTATGTGAAATATTTTTCTCTGCGTACATTTTTGGAAACAAGCAAAACATGTGCATCAATCTCAAAAGTTGTATCTTTCTCTTTTTATTATCCAAGTATAACTAACCAGCAATTTGTTATAAAAACTTCTATTTATTTAGTTGCACCTATACAACAGTGGACATGCATCTAAATTGTCAAGCATGTATCTTAATTGATATCAAAGTATTATAAATTAAAAAGAAGTGTTAATTTAAGGGCAATCAAATCCTTATTTAGGATGTTTAATTTAATATGTCATCAAAAATTGTTTGCTAGGAAAATCCTATCTGAATTACTATCATATTCTCTTTATTAACCTGAGGCAGAGAGAGTCAGTTAAAATTTCATTATAGCAACTCTATATATCGAAGAATTTTTACATGATGCTCCACAATGTGATACATACTCCAGTCAATTGCGTATTTGATTTTTTAAATTCTATCAAGTAGATAAAGTTTGGAGAACCCATTTTAAACTGATGCTCCAACAAATGCAAAGAATCTCTTGCTTAGTTCCATCTTAACTGGAGGAAACTAAAAGCTGTAGTTCATAAGGAAATTTTCATGCACCATTATTTATTTTCAGTTTTAGACATATGGGTACTTTTGCAGCATTTGAACGGTAGCAATGGAGAAATATTGCCTTGTTTTCTAAACTGTCTCTCATTTTTGGAAACACTTCAATAACATTCTCAATTTGATATTCCTATTACCATTGCCCACAGTGAAATTATATCATACAAAATATATTTGGTCTTTTATATTAAGAATGTATCTGGATAGGCTTAATTACTTGGGCACTTTTGTTCCATCAGCTTTGTTTAGAAAGTTTTCTACAAGTCCTTCCAAGCTGTTCTTTCAACAATGGAACACTTCTTCAGCTAGTTCATTTAAGTGCAACTGAAAAGCTCTCTCTTAGAAATGAGTTTCAATTATATGAATATGATTGTGACTATAATCAAGTAAAAAATAATTGTAATCATTAAGTAATGTAGAATCTCCCTCATCTGCTCACAGCAGGTAACAGTTGGCTAAAGTTTCTCTGTTTGTAAAAATGTAAGAGTAGTAATACTTCCAAAGTGATAATGTATCTGCTGTAGCAGTACACGAGTTTCTGCCGTCTGGCTCCTAACATTTGCAGTGTTTCTCAGTTGAGTTTGATCTGACAGCTGCAAGAGGAAGAATGTCAGTGCTTTTGTTCCCATTCTTATAGCTCGTAGTAAGTTAGAAACCTGGTGACTTCAATCTTCTGATCCCTCAGAGTCATGAAGCAGGAGAATGCCATGCATTATCAGACGTCTTTGATAAGGTTACTTCGACCAGATTTTCTTGGGTGGAAAAGAATTTAAAAGGCTAGGTTTAATCCTAAGTGACGTGTAAACTTGCATATCGTTGCCATTGCTTCATTATTTAAAATCTGATAATACGTAAGTTATGAATGGCTTCCAGAAAGTGGGTCCTGACACTTGTGCATAATATTTTTTCCAAAGCCCAGAGTCACAGGTTTACAGTCGGGAGAAAAGTAGCATTTCAAAAACAGACTTGCATTTGAAATTTTGTAACAATTGCTGTCAAAATTTTTATGTTGCTTGTCTCGTTTTTGTTTTCCTTCCCCAGAAGTACCCTATGAAACCCAGGTACTTAACTCTCAGCACCAGCTTCTGCCAGAGAGGGGAAAAGCCATAAACAGCAGGGTGCAAAATGCAAAACCTGGACATTTAAAACTTCTCTTCTGCCTAATCCAGAAAAAAAGTGAGCAAAAAATATTGGAAGTTGACAATTTTAGATTCAAGTTTATACAGACCGAGTATATTTATGTATATATATTTATATACACACACATATATACCTATACACACACAACTACAAAGGCATATCTCAAAAGTTATGCTTTCATAGATCCACTATATTTTCATTTAATTTAGTATTCAGATGGTCCCAGTATTAAACTTCTATGTTGCACAATCCTTTCCCTTTGTGAGGTGTACTGATTTCTATCCATGACATTTAAGATAGATGAAACTTCCCTGAAAGATGTTCATATTACCTGGCCTTGTGAGGGTCTGATTACTTTGCTATTGGACATCAATGCATTTCTCTCAAGTTTGCTGACATCTCATTAATTTATGTATATATCATGCCAGGTAAGGACCTTGAATTGTAATTGCAAGAATTGTAATTGATACCCAGTGGCACCCAACCAGACTCTTAAATTGTTCATCAATAAAGTAACATGTAAATTCTGTCTTTGAGAAGCAATGAATCTACTTTCTTTGAAATCCCATCAGAGAATCCAAGAAAGTATAGGAAAAAAAGGAACAGATGGATAATAAGAGCTAAATAAGAGTGCAGTGCTAAACTGTAATACAGCTATAACATAGGAATCTCTGACCTGGAATTAGCTGCAAAAAGCAATTCCCTTGAACTTTGTCATTAGGAGAGCTTAGTTCTGAAAAGTGAAGGCAAGTGAGAGGAAGGACTCCATTCTGCTACATTTACTGTTGCATTGCTTTCCACATGATGTATTTATTTTTATATTGATATCACATATATGCATTCCCTGTTTAATTCCCAATTTCAGCTTAAAATTCTGTAATACAAAAATAAATCTTTGGAATTCAGATAGAACCTTATTTTTCATATTTTCTTGTTTTAGCGAAACGTATCTTTCAGTATTGTATAGGGACATTCATACAAAAAAAATCCAATTATGATTTCTAAGATATAGTTGTAATATACATGTAGTGTACAACATACTTGATTTAGAGAGGAAGAAATGTATTGTATTTAAATATAATTTATTCTCTGCATACTTTTTTTTAAAGGAAAAATATATGCCATAATATGAATTATTATATTTTAGAAGCAAGCTAACTGCTTCTAAGGGAAGAAAGATTAAAAAATTATATAATTTGGATGTTTTGGAAACTAAATTTTTGATAAATAATTTAATTTCTGTTTATGAAAATATTGATAATATTAACTGAAATAACCATAAATACTAATATTTTAATTATGAAAAATTTACTTGATTGAAATGTATAGGGGTGTGGGATTTTTAATTACTGTAGAGTTTACAAAGTGTGGTTTACAAAATGTGGTTCTAGTGAGCTGGACAGCTACGATTTTTAAACAGTGACTTTAAATTAACATCACTTTTTTAATTAACTTTTTTCTGCTGAAACATCTGAAAAGGGCTGCATAAAATATCCTACATTTTACAACAAACGTGTTCATGGGGCTCCTTTTTAAAGAACTGACTTTTACCTGTCTAGGAGGAAATGTCCACACTGTGACCAGATATATTTTTCTTTTCATTTGTTCATCGTTAAGTCCTCATGAGAGAGGGTTAGTATCAAAAGTGACAGTACTCTTAGCCCTTACAAAATGAACTTCTGTTGTTGGTTGCTGCTGCTTTTGGATTAAAGTAGTGTTCTCTGTCTTAATCTAAATGACCACTGATATAAAAGAAATTAAAAATCTTTGATACTTATCTTTATATTTTGCTCCAGTCAAAACTATGATCTTGGACTCTGAATAAATTAGGTTCTCCTATTCACAGAAAATTAATTTTATTAAGCTTTTTAGGAAGATATCAAATTAAATAGTTCACATGCCATCTAAAGGGACTGAAAATATCTCCCCCTTGTAAGTGGCAGACATTGGTACAGTTATTGATGTTCATATCCTCATGCTCTCTTCAAACACAATGCAGAACTCAGGGAATCAGTACAAACAGGAAAGTGGTTGGCAGGGCAGCAGTCTTGCTGGGAAGGACCTGGGGATTACAGTGAAAGCAGGCTGAATTTGTATTCAACAACGCACTTCCACAGCATACGAGCAAAACCTTATGCTAAGCTACAACAGAAGCAGCATGACTGACAGATGCAGTGAAGTTATCACGTCTCTCCTCAGAGCCAGTCAGGCTGAACACTGACTGTTGAGTCCAGTTTTGAATCCCCAGAGATCTGTGGGAAAGTGGAGACAAGGCTACTGTTCTGGGTGGGGTGTGTGATCTACAGGAAGGGGGTAAGGTATCATGAGGTTTATTAGTTCAGCAGTGCAGTGTCTAATTCATGATTCAGTAGCAGCCCATGGTTACCTGAAGGCTGCTCCAGGGCAGACAGACTCTTCTCAGTTGTCACAGGTAATACCACAAGGGGTTAGAGCCACATAGGGTCTCAGGAAGCTTCGACTGGACATTAAGAGAATAGTCTTCATTTCTAAGTCAGTGCAGAGTGTACTGAGATTTCTCAAAAAGGCTGTGTATATCCATTCCTGGAGACTTTAACATTTATCTAGACAAAGCCATAGCTCACTGCTCTAGAACTGGAGACTGTCCTACACAGATCAGGAGTGTGGACTAGGTAGTCTACAGTGTCTTACTGTGATCTTGCTATGCCAGAAATACCCTCAAGTGTCCCAGAAATCTCTGAGTTTGATTCAGCCTCATTGATTATTTGGATCCCTTTACCACAGTCATAGAAAACTCCCTTAAATAAGAGTGCCCAAAGAAATCTCTGGAAGAGACCTTGTTCTGACTAATAAATTCCACTGTAGAAAACATTGATTACAATGTAGTGACTACAATAATACATATAGTCACTACATTGTTTGATATCTTCAATTTAACACTGACATTTGAAGTTTCTAGCCCTCTTAATTATGTGGTCTCCTGTCAGACTGCCTCATGATGGTGACACAGATAAGAGGTAACAATTCCTGCGATGATGATGATTTTATGGAGATAATTTCTTAAGATATATCACATAGTTCCTGCCCTCTTTCTTCTTTGCTGTTTAAAACAGCCAAACTGTTGAAGTGAGGTTCCCAAAATTTTTTACTTCAGGATAAGCTTTATGTATTAAAGTCTGGCATAAAGATCTACATCACAATGTACCAGAAAATAATTATTGCATGTTTAGAATTGCATGTCTGACTGTTTTGGTTCCTTATTCTCATTAAAAATAAGGTGAAAAAAAATTTGGCATGTTTATGACATCAGCAAGATTAAATGGGATTAATGACTATATTTCCACAAACTCTTGGATAGCCTGCCAAGAAAAAAGTTCTCATCTAAATGTGGTGGCATTATCATTGTGTTGCTCAGTTTTGGCTCATGATCAATAGAATAATTTTTTGACGTAACTGGACTAATACTTCCACTTAGTCTAGGTGCTTTTCTACTTAGATTATTCCTGAAAATACCACTAATGGGCTTTTACAAAGATTTATGCAGACATATAATCCTTTCTATGAAGAGCATTACTGCCTGTGCAAAATTGTCGTTCACATCTAGCTAAGGCTGGAAAATTACAAAGAACTTCATATAATGTTACATTTGGAAAGTGCTCTGAGTGTACCACATTTGAAGCTATGTTGGGGTGTCCTCTATAATGTAACCGGAATCTCTGCTAAATTCTTTTGAACAATGTAAATAGTGATGTATTAGCAAAAAAGTATCCCACCACAGAAAGGGTCTGTTAGTAATTCTGTGATTGATGGCACAGTATTGTTTGGGAACAAGAACACAAGGATTTGGTATTTAGAAAACTTTGTGTTTTAATTAGGAAGTCAACATTTGAAAACTATTCCATATAATGAATAGCACAGTATTTCTCAGCACTCTGGGGCCAGGAGTTAGTGCTGGGTTAAACAATAGAAGAAAACCCCTATCATCTGAAAAGAGTAAAGACGATCAAAACCATGCATTATTCTCACTGATCTAGCACATGAAGTTATAAATTTACCTTTATATGATTCAAAGGACACATATCTTGCCTACCCCAGGAAATGAAGATATTTCTTACACAACAGAATATTAATTAGGGTTAAGTGCCTGCATACTCATGGACAGCTTTGTTTGTGTTCCAGAAAAGGCTACTAGCATTTTTAAAGTAATTGAACAGTCAATAAATCTATATTAAAAGTATCTCCTCTTCAGGATAGAAAACTCTATTACAACTGTTTGAATATGAAAAACATCACATGGAGAGTTTCAAATGTCAGGTTGCACACATCATCACACCACGATCCCCTTTGATGATAGCAATATCTAATATGAAGATCTTGGATCAAACTGTACATCCATTCTCATAGCTGTTAGCTAACATAGGAAAGAATCTTTATGAAATAAAACAGGTGTGATTTCTATTTGCTTTTGAGAACTTCTTTTCTGTGCTAACTTTCAGCTGTAGTGAAAAGAGTTATCAGAACAACCATCAGAATACAATAGGCCCTGTTTCCAAGACCTCAACAAGCAATAAAGACAGATATTGAGCCACTGCACTTTCATCAGCACAAAAGAGTTGTAAGCTGCTCAGTATACAGGAGGTTTCATAGAGAGTTGCATGGTATATGTGATTTTATTTAGGGCTGGTACCATGAGATGGTAGTGTGGAAAAAACCACACTCCAGTAGCAAATGTCAAAAATTATGTCATTCCTGACAAATAGCTGAACAGGGGAGGGGTCTTGATCTTCCATGGTTCTCTCACAATGTGTATCAGTGACCAATGTGGCCTTTGAAACTGTATAGTTTCATGTAAAGTGAACAAGAGAAATTTTTGGTAACCTTGGAAATATATATTATTAAAAAAATAATATTGGCCTGCAATTCTTGATATATTTGATATCTTGCCTCATCTTTTTACAGCTTTGTTCCTTGCATTCAATATTTTGCTGGTTTTCCATTAGGAAATTACATGTGGATACAGAAATCCTTTTTCTTTTTATTTTTCCAAATCCTGCTTTCCTCCTTTATCCCAGAAACCTTCAAAAGATGCAGCTAGCTAAATCAAATAAATAGGTAGATCCAACTAGATTATGTAATATTCTGAATGCCCTGGTCAGGAATAATAAAGCTCAAATTAATGTAAATATTATGCCTGATATTTTCTTGCTATACAAGCAGTTCCAAGTCTGAGAGAAACATGGAGAAATTACACCTGACTGCCTGAGATGGACTTCTGTTTATTATTGCACCTTTTTGGCCACAGGCATCAGTGGGGATTTGGGTGTAAAAAACAGCTCAGCTATGCAAGTATTGCATGTTTTTGAGGTGAACATTGAAACATATATCGGTTAAAAAAGTAAAAACATATATCGGTTAAAAAAGTAAAAACTTAACTAAAAGTATTCTTGTTTAAAAGTATTCTTACTGCTTTTATAAAAACAAACAAACAAAAGCTGAAATGTTTGTATGTAGTAAATATTTTTCTTTTAAGATTAATTCCAGAGATGTTCAGTTTAAAATACAAATTTTTATGATTTCTTTTAAAAGGCAGTGGTGTTAAAATACACAACTGAGAGATTTCTTTGCACAATTGCACTCTACCTGCAGGGAGAGATCTTGATGTGAAATAAAAACAGCTAGAAGAATATTTTTTATCATGGGAATCCATATCAATAAAGTTTCTCCTAGTTCCACAAATCAGTAATATCTTGGAAGCATAAGTACTGCAATAGTAAACTGATGAGAAGCTAATTTTATCATATGAGGATCAAATTTTTCAGAAATAATTATAGATTTTTAAGATCTTACAAACTTCTTATTGAAGTTTACATATTGGGATCCAAATACTTATTTAATGTTTGATTCAGGTTTTGGCAATAAATTAATACACTGCATGTAGTATATTCAGTACTTTTATTCATAATAAATGTATAAATATTACTCATTGTGCAACATAATACATTCTTATGGTATGAGAAAAATCTGGCTCCATCCTCTTGACACCATCCCTTCAGATACTGACAGACGCTGGTAAGGTCACCCCTCAGTCATCTCTTCTCAAGACTGAACAGGCACAGCTTTCTGAGCCTTTCCCCATGAGACAGATGCTCCATTCCTCTGATCACCTTTGTCACCCTCTGTGGGACCCACTCCAGGAGCTCCATGTCTCTCTTGCACTGAGGAGCCCAGAACTGGACACAGCACGCCAGATGTGCCTCACCAGGGCTGAGTGGAGGGGCAGGATCAGCTCCCTTGGCAATGCTGCTGGCAATGCTCTTCCCAATGCACCCCAGGATCCCACTGGTCTTCCTCGCCACAAGGGCACTGCTAGCTCATGGACAGCTTGGTGTCCACCAGGATCCCCTGGTCCTTCTCCAAAGAGCTGCTTCCCAGCAGGTGAGCCCCAAAGCTGTCCTGGTGCAGAGGGTTATTTTTCCCCAGGTTCAGGATTCTGCATTTGCCTTTGCTGAGTTTCAGACAGTTCCCCTCTGCCCATCTCTCCAACCTGTTGAGATCCTTCTGCAGGGGTGCACAGACCTCTGGCGTATTGATCAATCTTTCCTGGTTTGTGTCATCAATGAAATTATTCCTCTTCTCTCATCCATCCATCCAGTTTTTCCCATTTTAGAAGGCAATCACACTGGTTAAGCACACTTTCTCCTTCAGGAACATATATGTAATAATATCTATATACTTACTTTATGTATGTTTAAATATATATACATAATATACATAAATGTATATGCATATGAATTGTATATAAATTTTTGAATCTTGCCAAGGATGTTAGTGTTTTAGGAATAGATACTGTTTCTACTTTTTAAGATGATCCATAAGTGGAAAGCAGAATATTGCGTATTTGACACACAACAAAATAATGACAAAGCAAATGAAAGGCAACAACACTACATAACTGCAGAAATATTAGTTGTGATTATTATACTCATTAAATATTTTATTCCAAAATGCAGGAAAAAGTGAAGCGTTAAATTAAATTACTTTCTACTTAAAGAATTCTAAGAATTAATAATAAAAAATAAAAAATTACATCCAGTAGGAACCCTCAATATTTAAGATGGATTAGCTACATTTTTTTCATCTGCTTCTCTTAAAAGCATTAATAGATTGCATGTTAACATTACTGAAAAAGGTGCCTGACTTAGTTATTTTAAGAAATGAAAACCACAAAAAATAATAATAACATGCAGGATTTTATTCCACAGGGAAAAAACATTCAATAAATAATTCAGGCCTCAAGAAGAAATTGTCGACTATGAAAAGTTTCTGTATTGGATGAGTTCCTGATGAAGACCAAATGTAATTCAGAAGACCATTTCTACTCAGCAGACATTTTAAGACATGCCTAATATTGCTATCAGTAACTAATATGACATGAATTTCCAAAAAAAAACCAACAATTATAACTCGGCAGAGATACTGATGAAAAGCAACACTCAGGACAAAATTGAGTACTGTTAATGTATTATATTTGTTTAATTTTTTGTTTATGTATTTATTTATTTTGGCAACTAATCTTTAAATATAGAACTTCATAATAATCTAGCTGCATATTTTAGTTTGCTCAGATTGTTTTGAAATTTCATCATGTATTTGTTATGCAGATATGAAATTCCATTTAACATATATGTGCAGATGGATCTTACTAAAAGTTAAATGATCAAATTTTAAACTGAAAAGAGGATATCAGAACTGATATTCATAATCAATTTTTATATCACTAACATAGAAAATATCAAAAATAATTCAATTGATTATTTAAATTATAAAGCCCAAGTTTTGTTTAATTCTGACACGCAAAAACTGAATTTTTCTGTTGTGTCTTACATTCTTCATACAATAGAATAAAGTATTCAAGTATCCATTACTAAATTTCAACTCTGTCTTTAATGTTTCCATGCATTGGTCAGATAAGCCAATGCATTAATATCTCCCATTGTATTAATGCATGAATATTTTAAGCCTGTCACATTCATTATTAACTGAAATATTAAATTGCCAAGAATCAATATGAGAATCAAGTTTATACTGCTTAGATTATTAAGGAATAATAAAATATTTAGAAATCCTTTATAATGTGCAATCTGCAAAGTGATTGTTAGGAAATTGCACCATCAAATCCCATCCTACATTTTGTATATAACATAATGGTAAGTTTGAGAACATTATTAGGCTCTCAAATCTAACTCAAGAAGATTAAGGCTGACAAAATTAAGATTGTTTTTAATTCTCATATTCCTTCTTGGAAAACAAAATGTTGGTTTTTTTCTTAAAGGTCTTATAGCTGATTCAATGAGCTAACAACACCATTGGAAATAATGAACAGCTATTGAATATGTTCTTTTTCTCTTGTTAGTGCATGGTTCTGTGTCATATTTATTGCATGCCACGCAAATCCTTTCCTCAAGAAAAAAAAAATCAATTCTCTTGTAGCCACAGGGTTTTCAGCATCTATCGGAATTCTCCATAGGCAGTTATAAGTTTATTTCAGCAATATAGCTGTGAGTAAAAGTTACATGAGAGGTTTCTTCAGTATAAGAATATCCAGTTTCATCTCGCCACAAAGCAGATCATGTTGTTGGCCCCCATCTGCCAAAACATATTTGATTAACATTAAGCTTGATGACAACAGTGGGTGTAAAGTAGTTCCACTGTCTGATTGAGACAGATACCTTACCCAGGCATGTCTTTGCAAATGTTCATGAAGCCACTGATAACATGACCTTTATAGCACTTAGTAAAATCTTTAAATTCCATGCCAACAGTCCTGTGTTTTGTGATAACTCCCTCAATGTAAATACATTTGCTCCACCAACTCTCCCTCAAATGTTTTATAAACCTTTCAGTTTGGCAGTGAATTAATGTTACATTTTGCATATTCTGTCTCATAAGAATAAGCTTGTTTGGCATCTGCAACACTGTATGAATGAAAAATAAAAGAAGCTGAAACAACATGAATTGAAAGATATGCTGAGGTGGTTTCTACTATGGTGTATTCCTCAGAGCAGATGTCCCACCTACCCACCTACTGTACTGTTGTACTGCTGTGCAGCTTATGAGATTAAGCAAGAACAAGTAGGGCTGGCTTTGAACCTGCTTCCCCTAGAACTTTAGTTTTAGCAAGCAGGTATAGAATTTTGGAACAGATTAGATAGCAGTTAAATATAAGGAACAAAGGCCATGTAAACTAGATTATTAAAAGACAGTGTAATTCTCTGGTCTTTTCCAATTTGGTTTCTATTTAGAGGTCTGTAGAAAGAAACTGGTTTTGCCTCATCAGACTTAGGTTTAACGTAACTAAAATATAATACACTAGTGAGGACATCTAGAAGCACAAGGTCTTTGTGTGTGATATGGTATCTATTTCTTCTCTGTTTCAAAAGATAAGCCTCAGGAATTCTTCTGACAAGACTGATTTACATATCTGGTATCTATCATTTCTAGAATCTTCCAGATTTATAAATAAAATTCTATATTAAATTTTCAATTTTAAAATGCTGATCTATTCTAGAAATTATTTATGAATAAATTTGTCCCATTAAAAAGTAAATGCAAAGTTTTCTGATTTTCTAAGGAAAAATAAAAAGCCAGCCATAAACCCTTTATTTGTCTTTCTAGAGTTACTTTTGATCTAAATTAAGTAGAAGCAGTTGCAAAATTTCAGTTTGGATTGTCTAAATCAGTTTATGCTTTTAGCAACCTTTTCAAGGTACTGTGCATCCATGCTATTTTCTGCAGAAGGAAAAAAAAAAAAGAAAAAAAGGAGAAAAAGTCAAACCAAGATCACATTGCCATTTTGAAAATATTAGAAAAAGTTTAAATGCAGTTGTATGATACTGAGATTTTGACTCAGAAACAGTGATGACAAATTTTATTATTTCCTTAGGTAAATTTCATTATTTTCTTAGGTAAATGAGAAATTCCGCTCCATTATAATTTATAATATGCAGCAGTACGTTTACCAGATTGTGGTTTCTAGTATGGAAACCAAGATAACAGACTAAAAAATAAGATCAAAAGTGTCATCTGCCATTGCACAGATGATCATACCACAGCCAGAAGTGTTATACAACACATGTAAAAAACAGGGTGAAACATTGACATGTTTCACCCTGTTGAAAGATCAACACAAAATTTAATTTGAATCACAAGGACTTTGTATTTGAATGTCAGTTTCCTTCTATATACCGTAGATTTAAATGCCCTTCAAGGAATCACATAATAACATATTCAATTAGGTTGGAAAAAACCTCTGAGTTCCAGTCCAGTCTATGACCAAACACCACCATGTCAACCAGACCATGACACTAAGTGCCATGCCCAGTCTTTCCTTAAACATCTCCTGGGAAGGTGCATCTCCATCACCTCCCTGGGCAGCCCATTCCAATGTCTGCTCACACTTCCTGTGAAGAAATCCCTCCTAATGTCCAATCTAACCCTCCCCAGTTGCAACTATGTCTTCTCATCCTGTAGCTGATTTCCTGCGACAAGAGGTTGATCCCCACCTGGCTACAAATTCCTTTCAGGTAACTGTAGAAAGTAAAAAGCCTCCTTTTCTCCAGGCTAAACAAGCCCAGCTCCTTCAGCCACCCCTCACAGGACTTGTGCTCCAGACCCTTCACCAGCTCCATTGCCTTCCTCTGGATTCCCTCCAGGCCCTCAATGTCCTTGTTGTAGTGCGGGGCCCAGAACTGGACGCAGCACTTGAGGTGTGGCCTCACCAGTGCCAAGCACAGGGCGACAATCTCTTCCTTGGCCCTGCTGGCCACACTATTGCTGACACAGGGCAGGATGCCGCTGACACAGGGCAGGATACCACTCACCTTGCTGGCCACTTGGGCACATGGCTCCTGTTCAGCCATGGTCAACTAGCACACCCAGATCCTTCTCTGTTGTGCAGCTTTCCAATCCTTCAGCCTGTAGCTCTGCATGAGATTGTTGTGGACAAAGTGCAGGACCTGGCACTTGGTCTTGTTGAATCTCAAGCCCTTGGTGTCAGCCCTTATTTGATAGTGCACGTGTATATATATGGAAAATATACAGTGTAAAGTTACATTGTTAAATATTTTAATTTAAATTGAAATACACAGAAATTATATGTGAATCAGGATACAGAAAAATACAATGAAGTCTAGTGTACTAATACTTAATGTACAGTTTTAGATCACAGAATATGATGACTGGAAAAGATGAAAAGATCTCCAAGATCATGAAGTCCAATTTTCAACCAAATACCACCATTCTAGACTGTTAATGGTTTGTGGATGACTCCTTGTTCTGAAGACAAGGTACTGATTCCTAAGAAGCGCTAAAGTATTAGCATCAAAAAGTGTTATATAAGTATTTCCTTAGTACTTATTAATAGATAGATGGCTTCACCGCCAAGACTCAGTGTGTTCGGCGCAAAATCTGACTTGCAAGTCACAAGAATTTAGGGGTATATATAATGTCACATTTTATTTTGTTGTCTCTTCTTGTAACTGTCCATGTTTTGTGCACCCAAGATTGTTCCTGGGATGTCTTTCGAATACCTGAAAGTCTCACTAAGATGAAAACCTATGAGCAGTCTGATGCTCACCTCACCCAGCAACACAAATTTGTCACCTGCTCTAGCTCCCCCAACCTCTAGCATGGCAGAAGAATCATATGGAGCAGTTCTGCATTCCGCACAAGCTCTAAGCATCACAATCTGTCTAATGGGATGTGGCAAGGAAATGTCATGGCGAGGGAATGCAACACAGGTTTGCTGAAGCACATGAGGACTTGCAGAGACTAAAGACAGAAATAATGAACCAAGTGCTGCAGTTATGCATATAAACTGTAAGAACCGAGTCACTGTTTCTTTTTCTATGTAAAATTTCATTTAAATTAATACATTTTTGTCCATTTAAATTAATACAATTCTGTCCATTTGGTCTGTTTTGTTTTCCCTTTTGACTGATTCAAATTTTCTGGTGGGTTTTAGCATAATTAAGCAATTTTCAAATTATTATGCATACTAGAAGCATATTGGAAATTTTCTTGCTCAGATGTGAAACAGATAGTCTTCATAACAGCTGGTTTATGAAGAAAATATTTTCTGAATGTCTCTTTGCTAGTAACTCCTAATCTATGCTTCTACTTTGTGTTTCCTATTGTGCTCAGAAAATGCTTCTTTAGGAATTCTTTGTAAGGGAGCAAAAACTCCATTACCAGTTTTTCGTAACCACAGCAACCTCAAATTTCCTTTGCTAACCACTCAGGTCAAAGGGCGCATCTACTTCCTAACTAAAAACTTTATTATTTTTTTCTCTTCCTCTCTTTTCTTTTTGATACTTGTCAGAAAGCCCATGTGGTGGTTTTGGCAGTATGAACTGTCAGGTTGGAAAGCTGTGAACTTGCTCCCTGGTGAAATTAAAGCCAAGATTCAGCTCTGTGAATTCTTGTATTTTCCAGTTTTAGAAAGGTAGCTACCCTTACCATGAGCTCTTTTGCTTTCCTACACAGTGTTTCATGCTGTTAGCATTTAAAAGGATACTTCCCAGTAGTTCAGAGCTTAAAATTTAATGCATGTTTAAAACTGTTGCAATCTTGCAACTCATGGTCAGGTTATTCACAGTATATTACGTGACTGAAAAAAAAATCCAGCAGCATAACACAAAAGGAATTATGTAAAGAAGTAGATGCTCTTAGTGTGGTTTTTTTTAAGACTCTGTGAACTTCTTCAAAGTCTAGGTGACACAGATTAATACTGAACATATTCTCTCCTTTACTTCACTTAGTAGATGAGGGAAAGCCTGTGGATGTTCTCCACCTAGATTTTGCTAAGCCTTTGACCCTGTTTCCCACAGCCACTCTTATGGAGCAACTGGCTGCTCATGGCCTGGACAGGTGTACTCTTTACTGGGTTAAATACTGGTAGGATGGCCTGGCCCAAAGACTGCGGGTGAATGGAGTTAAATTCAGGGGGGGCTGTTCCCTCATGGGATTCCCCAAAGTTCAGTGTCAGGGTCAGCTCTGTTTAATATCTTTATTAATGAGCTGGATGAGAGGATCAAGGGCAGCCTCAGTAATTTTGCAGTCAACAAGTTCAGTGGGAGTGTTGATCTGCTGGAAGGCAGGAAGCCCCTGAAGCCGATTGTGTGAGGCTCACCAAGGCCAAATGCCAGGTCCTGCTCTTGGGTCGCAGTAACCCCAAGCAGTGCTACAGGCTGGGACAGAGTGGCTGGAAAGCAGCTCAGAAGAAAAGTACCTGGGGGTGCTGGTGAACAGGCAGCTGAATATGTTCCTGCAGGTGCCAAGGGAGTCAAAAAGGCCAGTGGCTTCAGGGCTTTAATCAAAAATATTGAGGGCAGCAGGGCCAGGGCAGTGATTGTCCCCCTCTACTGCGCATTGGTGAGGTGGCATCTTGAATCCTGGGCTCAGTTTACGGTCTCTCACCACAAGGGCATTTTGGTGCTGGAGCAAGTCCAGAGAAGAACAAAGCTGGTGAAGGTTCTGGAGCATGAGTCCTATCAGGAGCACCTGAAGGAGCTGGGGTTGTATAGCTTGGAAAAGGAGGCTCAATGGAGCCTTATTGCTCTCTACAACTGCCTGAAAGATGGCTGGGGTGAAGTGTGGGTTGGCTGTTTCTTCTTCCAAGGAAGCACTGACAGAATGAGGAAATTACATCAGTTGGGACCAGGATGAGGTTTAAATAGGATATTATGTAAAATTTCTCTATGAAAAAGATTATCAAGCGTTGGAACAATCTGCCCCTGAAAGTGATGGATTCATCACCTGTAAGTGTTCATAAAACATGTAGATGTGACATTTGTAGACTTGGTTTAGAGGTGAACACAGTGGGACTAGGTTGGATTTGATGGTCTTTGAGGTCTTTTCCAACTTTAACAGATGTATGAAACAGAGGGCAGAAGAGTGACAGGATAGACATTGTTCCCCATCTGGAAAGGTGGAAGACAGCTTAGGTCAACCCTATTTCTTTTTTTGCAGAGCTGAGGAATAGTCCTCATTAAAGAATGAAACAGTCAAGGAGATTGGGACATATCCTCCTGGGAAATGTGCACATTAGGAGAGAAGTTTTGACAACTAGCCTGGGAGGCAAGTGTGAACACAGGAAATACAATTTCTCCTCACCCAAACGTTTTTACCTTTCCCTTTCCATGTGTAAATATCCCATAACATATATTCTTTGGTCCTCAAATACTCCACTCTGCTTCTCTCAGCAAGGTCTGTAGCCCTTGGCAATGCTCCTTTTCTGTGGGGTGACACAGAAAAGGAGCATTGTGTGTCCCCATTGACTCCTGCTGCTGGATCCCTGTCCCATGGGATCTGACCACCCCTACCACAGCCCTGGGGCTGGGGGAGTGGCTCCTTTTCCTGACTGAGGTATTGAGGATTTGCTGCCCGCCATCATACCTCTGTAATCTTTCATGCTTATGAAGAAATCTTTAACCATCTAACATAACAGGATTAATTTCACATTATTTCCTCTTTATAGATAGAAATTAAAATGGATACTAGTAAAATGAATGCTCTGTGTTTGGAAGCAGGCTGCATATCATCTAGCTATTTATATAAAGTATGCATATAAATCTGATCTAGTCACTCAGATTAGTCTCTTCCTGCCTGAACACTATGGAAGAATAGGAACTCCATCCAAACCAAACTCACCTGCACAGACAAGAAAACCAAAAAGCCATCTCTAGTATAATTTTGTTCCTTTACAAATACATTTTTTTCAACTTATTATTTAAAGGAATATTTTTCAGTTTGTTTTTCTCAATGTTTCTGTCCCCTGCTAGGACACTTCAAAGGAGAAGTCAAATTCACAGAACAAAGCAAGCTGTCAAGAATGACACTCGGCATATACTGGAACTTGTCGTGTCATATACCGGAAAACTGTCCAGATGTATATAAATTAGACGCCATTGAAAGTGACTCACTACTGAATAACTCTGCTTATTGTATGAGAATACACCATTCTACAACAGGAGTAACACAGTAGGGAATTTGTTCAAAGATGGATGGGTTTTAAGAAAACTTATGGAAATATGATAGTAATAAAATCTGTTAACTTTTTTCCTTGCCTTCTGTTTAAAATTAAGGGATATATCAAAAGATGGGACACAAGGCAATTTTTTTATGGCTTATATTATGCCTTTTAAAATATATTATCCTGGAAACATAACCATTGATTCTCCTGTTATTTTATATACAAAACTATATCCAGTTTTCTGTGTTACTGAACAATATTGCTCTTTTTTTATTGACATCCGAGAGCCCGTAGAGTCTGTATTTGCTCAATAAAAAAAGTGAAATGCAAACATTGCATAAAACATACTGATAGTGATGGGAGGTTTTTTTTATCAAGTCTTGAAATTGCTCTGACTATCCAAATAATGATAAGAACTTGGTTACTTTTATTTAAATTTATTCTGAGATTTTAGGATTTGGCCTTCATGTTCAATAGAGGACCAACAAATGATTTACCCCACAGTCCTATCTGAAACAAATTATTCCACTTCGGTTCACAAATAACATCAGGAAGAGCAGATGGACCAGCTTTGGGATGATGGAGGTGTTAGTGAATTGAAAGGTAATTAAGGAAATACACTGGTTAAAAAACTCTGTGCAAGTCAGGAAACATTGTATCATAAAGTGAAAGTCAAATTATTGTTTATCTGATAAAAATATATGTATTAAATACCTAATATTCAGAGAAGGTAAGTTATAATAGTCTTTCTTTCCTTCTCTTTTGATTTTATGCAGTAATCATTGAAATAATGTGAATAATGAATTCACCTTCAGTGTAAGTTCCATGTAATACAGTATAAAAGACCAAAATATCAAATGAAGTCTCTAGTTCTCTTCAAAGCACAGTTTGTTCCTGACTATCTATCACCCTTTGTAGATGGCTAGTGACTGAAGGTCAAGCTATCTGTCCTGCAGCACTAATTATGATCATTAGAGGTGTATGTGCCAGAATTAAATGTTGATTTCAGTTTTAAGCTGCTTCTTCATATGTATGGTTAATGTCACAGCTTTGCGGACATTAATGCAAATTCTGCTGACATCCAAGGTTCACTGCAGTGCAGCTGGAATGGATTGCACTCAGACTTACCAAAAGTGATTATTCTAATTGAAACTGGTTAATTAGTCTCAGTCTGTACTCAGTGGGAGATCACCGCTTGCAAAGAGTACTTTTCCCAGCTATTTTGGATGAACCAGCTTTCTAAAGTGGGGTGGTTTTGGGGGGGGCGTGGGGGAGTATTTGCCATTCTCTCCTTTGTCTCCGTTCTGCTGACCCCCAGCAGTTTTCTCACATGGGCCAGTCTCAGCTCCCTGGGCAAACAGTCCTCCATCTCCCAGAATTTTGCAGTAATGATCCACCTCATTGTAGCATATGTTGTACAACTGATTATCAATACAGACATACTTTTAGTTTTTTAATATTGCTGTGTCCATACCCATGCAAATACTAACAAGAGTTGCGATTAGTAGCAAAAAAAGTGTTTATTTCATACTCTATGTCTTTAAAGATCATATACACACATTACTAGTTCTATGCATCTTCCTACATGCAATAGTAGGTGGTGTTTGAGTAGAAGTGTTTGAGAACACTCTTACAGATTTTTGATGTGCTAAAGACATCCTGCTTTTTAGTCTATTTTCTGTCAGATTGTCAATCACATTCCCAGCTTCTTCTTTATGTCACTTGCATAACTCCATTAATTAGATTTTGTATTTTTCCAGCTTTCATATCACTGCTTTAGCTTACACTTATCTCTTCCTCCCAGCTACAGAGGGAGCTGGATGACTGCTTCGAACTAGATACTTAGCTTCTAAGCAGCTAAACTTGGAAGATACTTCACACTCCTAATACTTTCAATTCCCAAACAGAGACTCTAAAGAAGGATTGAGTTTTGGAAAAGAGGGAGCCTCCACTGAATATGAGGCCAAGTTAAATTAAACTCTCAGAAGATCAAGTATTCAGTCACCAAATGTTTTTTGACAGCATTGATTAATGAAATACAGATTCAAAGAGATTCTTTGTACATAAAAGAGAATACCTTTTTAGCCGATGTTATCTTTAAAACTGAGAGAAAATTTCAACATGCCTGTTGTAAGCGAACATGTTATACAATTTACTTTGCAAATAGAAAGACTTCCCTCTCCCCAGAGTGACTAAAACCTTATGAAGCCATCGTAAGTTTAGACACCCGTTTATATATGTCAGGGAAAACAGAGAGTTTTAAACACAAGCCTGTGTTGTCAGGATATTAGCTGTTATTCTCAGTTATGTTAGAGGATTAATTGTATCCTCTACAAAGGTCAATGTAGCAGGCAATGATTGTGAAGAAACTGCTTTAGAGATGGCTATCTCCTGGATAAATTAACTGACGCTTTATCTTGATTATGGTTTATTCTATATTCCAAAGAAGTTTAAGTAGGTGAATACCACATCCAATAAATACAGATTACTCAGCTTTCATTGAAAACTGATCTTCTCCACAAGGGAAATCTATGGTAGACTTGTTCCTTAAACACAACGAAAATGTTTCACTTCACAGTGCAGACAAATGGGGCCTAGGTCTGGTAATTCATCAAACTGGACAACCTATGCAGTGAAACAACTCATACTCCTAAAGCACTGATTATGCTTTCCTCTTTTAGTTTGAACAAATTATTGACTCGTTCTTGTTTTGTTGGGTCTGTTTTCTTTCCTTTAAAAAAAGCATGCATACAAATATGCTGTCTAAGTACTATTTAACTAAAGCCAGAAAGAGGAGGGAACTCATGTCTAAAATGAATTAACTACATTTTCTTGTTCAAATCCTTTGGCACAATCATGCCAGGATGTGAATTCTTGCATGGAGTAGTACTCATATTGTGAAGAATAACATGTGGGGGGTTGGTGGGGGTTTTTTATTGTTGTTGTTGCTCAGGCGTGGTTGGTTTGTTTTGTTGTTTAGGTTTTTTATTTATATTCTGTAGAGTTTTACTTGTCAAATTCATGTTTGAATAAGATATTTTCAACCACCAAGACTGGTCATAGTGTACTATTAGCAGTTATTGTTGCTATCATTGCTGAGGATGAAAGGTGAAGAAAGAAAGAGCTGTAGCCGTCTCCAGAATACTGCTATAAGGAAAAAACAGCAATCACACTTGAACACAAGGTGACTGTAAAATTAAATTCTAAGCATGTCAGTGTGACTATTGGAAATGTGCTATATATGTCACTGGTCAACAGGAAGATAGGATGTCTTCCTAGGCAACAGGACAGAAACCACCACAAAAACCAATTCTGACAGATAGAGAAAAACAAACTATTCCCTTCTACTGTGTCTCTGAATGATTTTGAAGAGTAGAACAGCAATACTGATCCTTTTTTGCTCAATTTATGACTTCATAAAGCATAGGTGCAACTGGGTTAGCAAGCCATACACTTCCCATTGAAGGTCGATTAGCTTTTATTGTAAAGTAATTCAGATCATTGATATCAAAGCACTTGAGAAAAAAACAAGTCCATCTTGGATTATGGCAGTATTAATAAAGAATCTAGTTTCAAACTGTTACAAAGCAAAAAGCAGAGCTCAGTGAACCAGCTCCCTAAACCAACTTTTTTCATTGACAACCTCAAAAAAAAAGGTTTATTATTACTTCAAGGGGCATTTCAAAAAATCAAAGAAATTGTATATATCAGAAAGGATTTATTTAAGAGTGTAGGATTTAAAACTGAAAACTATGTTAAGAAATCCAATAACAAAAATCAGTCAGTTCTACTCCAAATCCGTGACATCAGTGAGGAACACTAATGAATACAGATTGATGCCTCAGTATGTCCTCAGAAAAAATGGTTTATGCCCCTGGAGCAGGAAGCGTGAGTCAAAATTCTCCGAAAACATGGAGGTTACATCTTAGAAAACAGAGAGGTTAAGGGAATGATAGCAAAAGAAAGATGAAAATATCCAAGAAATAAATGAAAGCTGAGGAACCTAAACACCCATGTAAGAGGAACCTAAACACCCACACATTACCGCAGTGTAGCAAAAAAGTAAGTTTAAAAAAAAAAAAATCAACAGACAGAGAAAACTATTTAAGAACAATAAAAACATTTAGAGAAACAAAACCCAGAATGATGAAAGATCAGTAAAAACTTGAATATTGCCTTAGGCCACTCAAGACTTGATTTTCTAGTGAAAATTTTATTACAGTATGATAAAACACTAATTATATTGCATGAATTAAAGAAAATTTAAAAAATATATTCCATGAAAAAATTGGGAAAGAAGACTCTGAAAACACTTGAAGACTGGATATATCTTGTATTAAAGATAGGTATAACATCTTCATGTGATCTTATCAAGAGAAACCTCATAGTAAAGCAATATTAATTCAGAAAAAAAAAGGTAAGGTCATCAGCAGTTTTCTAGCTATTGGTTGATCATATTTCCCAGTGTTTCCTAATTTGAGAGAACTCAAGTGGGTGAGATACTCAAATCAATTGGTACTCATCTAGGTGTCAGTTCTGATTGGATTTATTCAACTTTGTTCTTTTGTATGTCTTTGTCTTTTTGAAATTCTAATTTAACATCTTTAAATACTGTTGAAAACAGACAAGTACTACTGGAATTGATTAGCTGGGTCTTACAGTTGTTTGTTATTCTTTTGACCTCAGAACTATGGGTGCCTTAGAGCTGTACCTCAACAAGAGAAATAAAACTTATTCTCTATCAGGGTGAAACTGTTATTGAGTTTAAGTGCCTTCTTACAGAGCCATAATAGCAAGTGAATAGCAACTTCTTTTCTATTGATATTTTTGAAAGAAATGTATGCTGGAAATGCTCTTAAAGTGCTCTATCAGACCGTGTTACTCTGAGGTTGTACGTCTATGAAACAGGCACGTACATACTTAAACATTGCAGTAGGCCTGAAGCAGGTACATATATCTGTGCATGTTTCCATATGAAAACTGTCTAAATATGGATGCCCTTAATGTTAGAGAATTAAAAAAAAAAAAAAAATCAGCAAGGAAGATACTCAGATAAGTTAGATAGCCCAGCAGTGTTTTCAAAGACACCTAAATTCAACCAAAGTCCCATGCTGTTTGTCTGGAGCTTACCCTTGGTCTTTCACTGACTCAAGCTCAAAGTGAATTAGGAAGAGTGTTTTCCAGACTGTATACAACATGTTTGACATGAGCAGTCATGGGCGTGTTCAGGATTATGGAGAAATTTGGCAAAAATCTGACCAAAAGTAGTAAAAATTGATCTACAGTCTCAGAATAATATATTATCAAAGCACAGTGAATTTCTTTGGCTTTTTTAATGACTTGACAACAAGTTATTGTGACAAGATCTGATTATATTTGTTTGTGTGGATACAAATCTGATACTTGGAAAAGACCTAACTATCTAAGAATCAAACATCCTCTTTCATTAAATTTTCCTTTAGATTAGTCTAATACTTCATAGAATAATCTGAGCTGGAAGGGACTTAGAAGGATCTTCAAGTCCAACTCCTAAATTAATGGCTCATATAGGGATCAAAACCATGACCTTGGTGTTATCAGCACCATGCTCTCACCAACTGAGCTCACCTCTGAGTCACTTGATGAAAGTTGTGATGCTTGACAGGCTATGCAGCCCTGACAATTCATCAATGAGCTGAGAACTGTATTTTCAGGATAATTACAGTGAGTTAAAAAAAATAATTTTACATCATGTAAGCTCTGTAGGACTGATGGGGGACTCATGACTGACACCATGAATGGTTTCAACCATCAGCACTTTATTATTCCCCAGTACAAGCCTTTTTACCCTGCTTCTCACATGCATAACACCTGTGTACTCTTTTGTGATTGTTCCATGCACCTCAGCATTCCATGCTTCTTTTCCTTCAGTGCTGTTCACCTGTCCTACACAGCTGCACCCTATTAGGGATGAGGCTCGACCTCAGCCCCTTTCCCAATGTCCCATAATCCATTCTCCTACATAAGGTCTCTCTTTCCTCTTCTGCTTTTGCTTTGTTACATTGACAAGAAGTGTGACAGAGATTGTTCTAATTCAGAAATAAAATATATTAATTCTTTTGATCAGTCTACATTGTAGCGACTGAATAAATTTCCACCTTCACTCTGGCATTTTCATCTCAATATCAGATAAAGAAGGAATAAGCCATCAGTTATAATATCTCAAGTCAAGTGACCTAATAGAAAGTCTTTCATAGATTTTGATCAGAAATCTAATGTACATAAAATATATGGTTCACATCTCAAAATGTATGGTCTTTCCAAAAGAAGAAAGCTGTTTCTTGAGCTGAACAGTGGAAATTAAAATGATACTTTTATATGATAAAAATGATGCTCAAACAACATGCAAGATTAAACCATGAAATACTTGATGTTTCCAGACACATTTTTACTTTTAATGTTATATGTGATTAAGTATGAAAAATGAAGTTTTTCCAGAAAAACAGAAATTTTTTTTTGCTTATTCTACTCCAATGTATGCAGGTTTGTCTCTTACAGAGTTCTCCTATCGGCAAGTAATTATGTCTTGTTTAAGCATGACAGACAATTAAATTACAACACTGTCATAGTCACTAGCTTAATTTTCCTGTCCTTTATTTCTTGTGGTTATTACTACTTAAAGTTTCATTCTGGTTTGTTTGTTTGTTTGTGGGTTTTTTTGGTTTTTTTGTGGGTTTTTTTGGGCTTTTGTGGTGGTTTTTTTTGTGCCTTTTTTTTTTTGTTAGGTTTTTTTGTTTTGATTTCTTTAAAATCCTCCCTTTAAATTGCAGGGATTTTCTCAACAAGACTAGTAACAATACTATTAATTTTTTATTCCTTCTGTGTTTTCCTTGTGTATATAATACCTACACTTAGGTCTTTTTCCTCTTTAAGAAATATCTAATGGTGAGTCTTGTAGAATGGTTTGTACTTACCATCCTCAATTAAAATGTGGGAAAAAGCCCCAAGGAACCAAACTGTATGCACAACTTGAGAGAGAGGTAGAGCCTCCTATTGACATAACATCTACCACGCCAGAAGAAAAGTATAAACCCTTCCACAGGAGCCTGAGTGCAGCAGACAGCAAGAGATTGGAGCTGTGCTGGAAGTGCACAAACTTCATGGCCAAAGTGCTTGTATCTGCTGTGCTTTGGGAATGCAACATTGGCTTCCCAGGCAATCATCCTCACCCAGGCAGGAGAAGAGGAATAGACACTCAAACTTTAGCTCAGAGAGTAAGAAATTATTTGAATTCTCTTTTCCCCTCTTGGTTTTGTTACTGGTATTCTTATTCTTGTCCTCAGCATTGTGTCTTGCTTTGTGATTATTTCTTATTTTCAAAATCTTTTCATAACCACAGAAGCTAGAGATTAAAGCTATTTTTTCCATAATCACTAAAGCTGTTTCTGTTAAGAGCTAATTCAGACATGAATGAATAGAACACGTTCTGAAAGAGTTGTTATTCCAATGTGACCTTATTAAATCTGAAGTTTGCATTATTTGTTCTGATGTCTTCTAGCAAATCTTGAATGCATTATGTTAATTAAAACTTCCTCATGTTAATCTGAATTATTACTACCTACTTGTCATCATTCTTTAGCATTGAGCTACTAATATCTGAAACACTGAAATAAAATCTGATATTTCTACTTAAAATCTTAAGACAAAAATAAATAATTTTTGATTTATGATTGTGGGGAATCTGAACATAGATGTCTTGCAGGTAGTCTTAAATGGATGAAATGAGAAGCCACTCCAGACAGAATGATATTTAAAGAATGAAGTGAAATTTACTCTGATTGTCAAAAATTTGCTCTGAAAAAACCACATACGCTTTTCATATACCAAAAGCAACATAACATCCAGATCACATTTGAAATTAGAATAGCACTAGTGTCCCTGTTGAGAAGAACATATTGAAACACAGTTTATAGAAACCCATCAAGAATAAAAACTAATATATTGAATCAAGCATAAGGAGCTAATTCAGCAAGTAATATTATGTTCTCCAGCTGTTATTTCAATAATTAAATAATCAAAGTGCCTATGTAAAAGCTCATACCATGTAATTAAGCTGCTATTTTGAATAACATGATCATGGAAAATTTTCTAGCATTACTGCATTAAACGAGCAGTACACTTGTTTCCACTGTGCAAGGCTACAGCTGAGCTTGGGCTTTGCTGACCCTGGGAAATCACCAGGGCTCTGCATAGCTGCCAGGCTTGCAGAGTGTAGGCTTGAAAGAGGAGTGGAGACCAAGGCACCAGATGCTTTGGGTGAGGGTCTTCTCCTTCCCCACTGAAGCTGTATCTGATGCATTTATAAACACTTATGTCATTAGTTGTATCAGCTCTTTCCCAGCTTAATGACTACCATTTTTATAAAGCACGACTTCTCAAACAGAAATAAGTAAAAACCCTAAAAGCATCTACCCTCTTTTGTGACACCTGTGGGCCTCTGTGGGCAGTGTGTGGCTGAATAAAAACCCACTGCTCTCCTTAGAAGACACCCATACTGTATGGAAAGAAATCATATCTGTCTGAAACCACTAGAGGAAGAATTTAGCTCATCATTACTAATGATGTCATGTAGCAATAGCTTTATTTGTCTTGGGAGGTTGAGATATTCCAGGATGCTTATTCAGATTCTATGGCCTCTGACTGACTGCACTATATCCAAAGTTATTTTTTATATCCAAAGATGACTTTTGTTGCTTTTTAGTCTTTAACATCTTCATTTTTCATTACAGATTTTGTCAAGTTTCATTAAAGATATTCAACACCTCTTCTCAATAACCAGCTTTCAGATCTGATCATATTGTTCACCAAAATAAGTTATTCTACTAGCTTTGGTATTAGTTGCATTTGGGGAAGTCTAGCTTAGGCTGATCTTTCAGTATTAAAACTCAAAAAATTTAAAATGATTTCGAAACACTATTCTGCCTAAAATAACCTTTTTTGGTAAACTGTTACTCAATTTTTAAATTAATTCTCAAAGATTTGCAACGAGATATTTTTATTAGGAATATATCTTCTGTTGTTCTGACACACTCTGTAGTTCTGAAAACACGCAGCTTGAAAGGACAAAGAGACTGGGCAGAATCTTAAAGGGGATTTCCAAGCCTAACTATTCTATGAACTTTCTGTAACTTTTCTGCAATTGCATTTCTACAGTTCACTTGGTTTGGCCCTACAACCACGTGACTGAACTGAAAGCAAGTAATTTTTCTACCCTGCATTGATTCATTTGTCAGTGCACAACCAATGTAAGATAAAGGGATGATCAATTTGAATAGAGTCAAGAGAAAGACCAGAGGATAAGCACATTGCAACTGTGTTGGAATATAGAATTTGAGATTAAGTTGGAGGCAAAAGAAGGGAGATTATGGGCAGGATGTTGGGGCAGACTGTCAGGGAGAAAAAACTGAATGCTGGTTTGGGTCAATCTGCATTTGGAAACTAAAATTCTAAGGCTGATTTTAATCTTTAAAATATTCTGAAAGCAAATTCAACATTAATAGAGTAAATTATTTTCCTTTTATGTATCAAATTTTCAATTCTTCTTACATCAAATTATATTCTAATAGACTTAGCAATCTTGAAGTTTGCTTGCTCTTACAGTCCCTTATTTATGATTTCTTTTCTCAATTAAGGGACAAAGTAAAACTTTGTGGGGATAATTTATACCATGATAATGGGTGGATGACTAGCAAAAGGGGCTTGTATCACCTTTAGGGGTTTCTCTTCCCTTTTTCTGTAAAAGAAGCTTAAATTACATACTGAGATCACGTGCTTAGCACATTGATGGCTAAATGAGATTAATTCCTTTCCTATTACTGTTTTACTGTGCAGATCTACAAATTTTTGTAAGCATAGTGGGAGCTGGATCACAGAAGGCGAACTGATGCTAAAGCTTCCTTTTGGGATATTGCATAGTAACCTCCATCCCTTCCTGGCTGACCTAGGGAACAAGTTTTCCATACTGCTCTATTAAGTGATCAGACCTGAAGTCCCTGACACCATGGCACTACAAAGCAACATGGATCCTCAAAATCAAGAAGCAGGTACTCCTCTTCTGTGTAGCTATAGACACTGAGGCAAATGAAGATGTGCTGCTTTGCACCTTTTTTCAGGATGCTGGTATTGCTTTTTGTGACTTCTTCATGTGTTGAAGCCAGTCTTACTGCTCTCTCCCTTGGTATATGTGTTCAATGACTATAATATTCAGATTAAACAACAGGTAAAAAATTAGATGCCAGCTAGACATGTGTATGGTTAGCCAGTAATTTTTATTCTTCCTTTTTCTTATGTTCAGAGCTGTGATGCCTGTGTGATGGATGCATTTGACAGGAACAATCCTTTATAATGCTCTAAAAGCAGACATAAGTACAACAACCCAAACCACATCATTATGAATAATTGATGTTCATTCAGCATTGTCAAGCACTGATTATAGGCTTAAAAGGAATTTTTTTGCAATATTGATTTGGATGTTTTTGACTAGAAACTGAAAGCAGAATGTACTTAATGGAAGTTGGTCACAGTCCTTAAAAATTAGGCAGTCATTAAGCTTCAGGGATTCGCTACTCCATTATCTTGTTTTTGTGGGATAGATTGTATGTCCTTGGAAAAATATAAAAAATATGTTAAACATTGCAAACTTTTAAAACAGACTAGGATAAAAAAAGTCACAAAAACTTACAAAAGAGTTTGAAATTCTTTCTGTTTTATGTTGGGAAAGATGATTTGTTGAAGAACTATCTTTAAAAAAATAACAAGGTAAATGAATGGAATTAAGGTGAGGGGAAAGGTGATAAGGAATATTACTTATTACTTAGTAAGAAAGGCATTATGGCAACAAGTTTTTTTCTTTATTCTGCTGCTTTATACCAGTTTCACAGCAGTTCTGAATCTTAGGCTGAAAAATAGACTTGCAAATTTGTGTAAAGACAGGGGGAAAAACATCGATGGATGAAGCATTTAGATAATTATTACTATGTTATTGGAAGACAGTATGGGACTGGAAATGAATTATAAGTTTTGGAGATGATTCCATTTCCACTAATGTCCGAAACTGAACTGATTTAAGTTGCCATTAAGCAGTTCTTCAAGAAGTTTCTCTTTTTCTTATGCTAATTTCAGAAGCAGCACTGAGCTTTCTTTAAGAATGACCTCCACTTCCACCTCTAAAGTAATATTGAAAAATGTCAATGAGATTTAAGTGTAGACTAATCTTTACTATTGACTTGAAACTTGTTAGTAGGAAAATTATTATTGCTGAATATAATTTGACTTGATGGTTTATTTGTAACTGAATGTCTTTTTCGAAGGTATGTAAAAAGATTGAAGGACACACAAATATTTTAATTGTTAAAATAATAAGTTAAATCAACCAAAGTGCTTTTGCCATCATAATCATTAAATACTTCTTTACTCAATCGAATGAGGTTTTTAAAAATAATTTTGGCAAAAAGTGTACATCCTTTCTACTGGCTAATGTTGATGTATAAAAGCTATATAAATACTTTTTATAAAGGATTACACAGATAAAACTGAAGTAATAATGTAAAAAAAAAAAATCTCTCACAAAACAGGCAAAAAAACTTGCAACACCTGTCTAAAAGCAGAAAGGAGACATGGTGAGAGGAGAAGCAGTCACCATCCTCTATAATGTAGCCCAGCCTTTCATTGTAGAGAGGTTGTCCTAATATTTTGATCTTTAGTTTGAATATAACAACTATACGAAAATTTTCACCAAATGTGAGGGAGCTAATAACACTAAATATGAGAAATTTAGCGCACTGAAAGTTTGGTTGGGTAAAAGAGTAACGGGTGATTGGCTTTGACATAGAAGAAAATATTTATCTTCAGTTGACTGCATAAAAATATTTGAAAGATTTATCTGTTCAGATAGCATGGTCTTTGCAAGTATATGGCTTGTCTGACTTCTAATGAACTTGCAAAAGGGTAAGGGAGAAAAATAAATTGCACTGATTTTACATCCATGAATAAACTGCCATTATTTGTGCTTCCAAATCAACATACAAGTCAGATGTGGCTTTCAATAACAAAGATGTGTGATTCTATTATTCTATGTACTTTCTACATGCTTTGATTACATAATTTTGCCAGATAAGGGTAATCAAAACAACAGAAACTTCTTTTGCTTCGTAACTCTTTGACTTAAAATATAAAAATGTTAACTCCATGCCTGAGAATTTCCCTAAGAACCCTGGTATGATAGGCAAAAGTCAGCTTCAGCAAAATTAATGTATATTAATCAAATCTCATCTAACTGAAACTTAATCTGACAAGCAACTTTACAGTTATTAGTGCTTCAGTTCTGTAAAATGGTTCTAAGTAGGGCTCTAAATCTCAAATATCTGCTAAATACTATTGATGTTGAATGCATAAAAATTTCCACAAATATGCTCATAAGTCTAAGTGATCCTTTTTTTTTTTCTCTCCTGAAATTTTGTAGAACAGAATCCTAGCTGCCATGTGCTGCAGTCAGCTAGAATAGTGTGTAACATTCTACTAAAACAGTGACATTTAACCCTACACCAGTTTTCAGTTTTGTTGAGGACTTTTCTTCTCTGTAAATAGCCCACAGTTGGGTGGGGGGGCTTATGTTTGGGTGATTTTGGTTGGTTTGTTTTTTTTTTTTTAAATAAAAGCCAGCCACTAAAACAGCTGATATGGCAGGAAATAACATTTATTTGTGGTTTATTTTCCATACTAATATAACAAGTAGGTCAAGGTGATTAAGATTCCTTATATAAAAAGTCTCTCTTAAAGACCAGAACTGTTTTTCTTGTTCTTTAAGTGACTACACTTGAAAAACACACAAAACAATGCAGAAGGTCAAAAAACTCAGGATCTAGTCCACCCAGAGTTTAATGGCTGATCACTTCTGGCTTTTGCTTTCTCAATGACTGGATGCTGTAGGTTTTCAATCAAATAGGATTAATAACAGTTTAGGTAATAGAATTGATCTTTCTTTCCCAGCACCTGTGTTCTGTAAGATTTAAAACCCATCAGGCAGTAACTAAATGCTCATTATTGGCTCATATAAGAAAGGAGCCTGATTCATAGTAGGGTTAAAAATCCCTGATACTTCAAACTGAAATGAGTTGGGAATATTCTTCTGATCATACAATGCTTCTCAAAGATTAACTGCTCTGTGCAAGTACCCTCACTTACCTGATAAACCTCCTGAAAAGTCTGGGCTCATTCACTCTGAGCCTTAATCCTTCCATTTAAAAATGGAAATAATATTTGCACCTAGCTCTGCACAAGGTTAAAGTATTTTGTGCATAATGATATGGTCGCTCTAAGAGAAATCACTGAGGAGTCACAATAAGAAATAATAAATCCCAGAAGTCCTAGCCTTGCTGTTTATTTCTATAACCATCTCTTTTCTCAATAAAATAGTTATATCATAAAATAATGGATTAGATTTGAAAACAATTTGCATTACTAACTATTTTCCTATAAGAAAGGGAATGTTTTAATAAATAATTCTATTCATGGAGTTGTATTTTTCCACGTATTTTGATACAAAATATTTTTTTCTCAGTAAGTGCCTAAAATGTAGAATTACATTAATCTGCTGTTATTTCTGATTACAGTGAAATATCTGCGCTGCAGTGCAGTCTTTTGGTCTCAACTGAAAGTGGAAAACATAATTCTAATGAATATATATCTTAGGAAAACAAGAAAGATCCTAAATAATTTAATTGGTGAGGAAGATGGGAAACAACACTAAGAATGAAAGGGAGAGGAACAGAGTTGGTAATAGTAGAATATCCTGAGATGGAATGGAGCCACAAGGATCATCAAGTCCAACTCCTGGCCCTGATGGCTGATAACTAAGAACTTGTTACCAGCTCTTTTTAAAAATGTATAATATTTTTATTAAATGTAAATATAAATACAAAGCAACAGCAAAACATGTAAACATTATATGATTCTGTGATTCTGTATCTGCAAAAAAAATGTTACTTCATAATTTGGACTTCGTGACTTCTACCTAAGAGCTCTAAATATACTTAGTGGAGTTATTGTAGACATCAATTCTAATTAATTTCCCTTCTGAAGTTTTAAATGTCTACATGCTCAAGAAATGCTGAGTCTATATGGCTATAAAAGAAAATATAAACCTCAGTTCTCATATACTCTCATGGATAGTGATTTGAAGTAGGCACATGTAAGAAGAAGCATATGAAAGAGGAAGTATGTAGTGTATACAACTTACTGTCTTTTCAGTCTTCATCCTAGACCAAGGAGTCTTGGAGGGTGACAGAATGGACAGCAGACTGGTCCTCCTTTAGTGAACAGAGAGTTGAAATGGTACAAATAGTGTCACAGCCTTCATATCCTGAGATTATGCACCAACCCAGTTCTTCCTACAACCTTAGGCTCCCTGCAAGCTATTGTGAATGTCACCAGCTGTACTTAGCCCTGAGGTGCAACTCTTTCTTAATTATTTCATTGCAGTTTGCTTAGAACAATATTGAAAATAGTATTCGTAAAATCCTGAAACCTTGTTTGCAGAGGCCACAGGGTAGTTAAGAAAAGAAATGAGGATCTCTAAATCTCTGTTGTAGGCTTCTGAAGGATTGTTTTCCTAGAGGACATTTCCATGTAAATGCTAATATACTCAAATTTGGCCTATGGTGCCTACAGGCTAGGCATGAAGCAAACTAGAGAATATTGCTTATAAGGAGTTCCTCTTCCTTCCCCTGTTCCTTTCTTGCCTTGAAAGATTGATTATGCTGTTCGAACTCAGGAGTCTCAACTTAGCTGAGTTTAGCCCAATACAACATTATGCACAATGTAATCTTTCAACTTGCCTCCGCCTTCAACACTTTAGGAATGACCTTCACTGACCATGCTGTTTTACATGTAAACTTCAGCTGCCCACAGGCAGACAATGCCAACATATATATAGCATGTTTAGGAAAATGTGTTAAGTTTATAAAGTGAAAGTAACATCAGCAATTTTTTTTCTAGTATTTTGAAGAGTCTGTGGTAGGTCTTTGTGGTGCAGATTATTTATGCTTGGTTTTTTTCTGCTGAATACATCTAATATTCAGTCTAGAATCTACATAAGATGACTCTGATAAGATGACTCTGACTTTGAGTTAATATACTCCAGTGTATATCATTTAGGGTCACGTGGGATCAGAGTGCAAATGGATGTCTATATAGGTAAGATGAAGATTCATCAGATCTCATATTACCATTTTTCTTATAGATTTGTAACTACTATTTTACCAATCAGCATGTTTGATTAACTAAGTTAATTATTCTTACAATTTTCGTAGTCTTTGCATGTTCAGAGCCTCTGATTCATACTGGACAGAGAAATGCAGAATTGTCTTCATCCATGTATACAGCAGTGTGCTTGGTTATTTTTGTGGAAAGAGTTATTTCAGCATAAGAAGTAATGTTATCCAAATAGATCAACTTCAAATTTTATACTTCCAATGATGATTAGTCCAATGGCAATTGCTCTTAACATTGGCAATGACAGTGATCTCCATGATTGCTTGCATAGATGACATTTCACTACACAAAGTCTGGGTTTTTTTAACTAGAAGGTAGCTAAACAAAACAAATCCTTACACCATTTCTCTGCAAAAATGAGGATTTTGCCAAGATAGAGGGCTACTAACCAATGAGGATTTATATTATAGTACCTAATTACCAGCAATTATCTGCAATGATATAAACACGTCAGAAAATTACTCAAAAAGATGAAGCCTAAAATTTCACTGCTATTGGTTAACTTCAAGAAACCCTAGTTGAGATTCCATCAAACCTGTGTAAATTATGACAGAAAACATGAGACCCTTCTACTGATGATTGCAACATTCCTTAGGAAGGAAATTGTATTATCTCCATGTGATGATTTTTGCTGTTTTTTTCAAATTGTTATCCTAACGGAACTGTGCCATAATTAATATTTTCACAGGGTTTTGGAAGAAACCCAGTCCAGGGTCCTGCTTGTATCTCATAACATTGTTCAAACCTGACATTCTTTTCATGAGAATTTTGTTCAGTAAGAAGGACTGATTAACCTTTTCAGACTCCATGAGTTTTTGTTAAATTGCTAAACTAATAATTGCATCTGTATGATATTGGACTTTTAGCATAACGCTAGCTGTTGAAGGACCTTGACCCTAGGTCTCATCTGCTTTTGATTCCATTGTAATGAACACATTCAAACATCATTCCTTAATTACATCACACATCAATGAATTTGATTAGGTAATAATTCTCTGTGATTCTCTGGATCACTTGGGAATACGCCCATGAAACATCTAAACCATGCTAATGAGTTCCAAGAAGGGCATATGTATATAAGCTTTAGACTTATTAACATTTGTTTCCTATCCAGCCAGAGGTATTTGTATTTCATTTTATGGTAAGTATATTTCAGCAATTCTTATGTTACTTTGTTATTAGCTGAGGGGCTGTTCTTTTTTTCCCCAGCACCAGACCATTGTATTTCCTGATAATATGTTCTTCTTGGAACTTCTGCTCTTCAGTGCTACAGAAGGACTCTTGTAAAGGTTTTTAGTGAAGAGTAAAATAAATGAAAACAGTTCATTGAAATGCTTCTTAAATTTGGATTTCTTCATCATAGAAAATGTCACAGCTAAAGATGAAATGCAAAATATAATCTATTTGGAAGACATATCTTGGACAAACATTAAGTTACAAACAATGCTAACTGAGCATGAAATACAGATGGTAAGCCGGGCCACACAACCAGTATGGATGAACATCTATAAAGTCCACATGCAGGTGCAGCTTAAGCATTGAGGATTTCTTATAAAGATCAAAGTAGTCAATATTATTTCACAGAATTTCATAAGCTTAAAAAAGCTGTGAAGCCCAAAAAAACAAAACAAAAAAATCCTTGTAAATTTTGTATCATAGGTGTGCCATGCTGAGAACAAATACTTCTGGCCAGCAAAGAAATGCACTTGTAGTTTCAGTAAAATAAATGGATTTGTTGTAATTCAGATATTTCATGGAAATCTATCTCTATCAAATAGTGCTATTAATTTTCCTCCTTTAAATCAGACATTTTATCATTCCACATTGGCAATTACAGTTTCCAGCTTTGCAACATTTTCTTTTTTGTCATAGAGACTGGTGGTTTATTTTTTAGCAGACCTTGTTTACACCTATAATGCACTTTTTTTTGCAGTGTATCTTCAGGCTATCATTGTACCTTGGAGGATGTCAAGCTCTGTAATTAGAGAATCTCTTAACTGAAGAGTACTAATGGCAGTCGCTGCAACTGTCAGCAGTTTCTCACTTTTCACATGAGGACACTGTTTGCTAATTGTATTAAGTCTGGTTCTGGCTATAATCTCTGCAAGTAGTAGTTAAAGAAAGAACTGTGATGCCACACCTGGTTTGTAGGCTGAAAGGTGATGAGCACTGCTAATAAAATCTAATTGAAAGCACAACCCATGCACATAATTAACTATGCCTTATTTCCTTGATTAAAAATCTGCTTATCATTGATAATGGCTCAACTAAAACACGATGTAATATTTTAAGGTAGTCACATTACTTGAATAAGATACTGTTTAAATGTGCTGAGTGAGTTTCTTTTATGTAGCATTGCTGCTTCTTTTGACAAAGCAGGCAAGTAATGTTCAGAGCTTTGCAAGTTGGCATTTTTTTCTGCAGTGCAAAAATTGAACAGGCAGGGATACTTTTCTGATAAAGCCTAGTCTGCTTCTTATGTTTCTCTTTCTCAGACCAGTACCACCAAATTCCATAAAAGAGCTGCTCTAGAAATCTAAGTCTGCCAGCACCCTCCACAGAAAGTTTTTATTTATTTTGACTTTATCCCATTGTGACTGTTTGACATATCTCAATTTCTGTTGCTTTTATAATTCCTTATTTCAATCCCTTTTTTTTCCCTTACACAAATGCTGATAAATAAATACAACTGAATCAATTCTCATCCCTCTGCCTTTGCAATAAGAACAGCCTCTGGTCATGGTAACTGTTGTTTGAGTCATCATTAGAATCTAACTCTACCCTTACTGAGCATGAGGGAAAAGACAACATAAATAAGGTTTATGATTGCTCAGCTATCAACAAAAAGCTTTCTGTGAGCCATACACCCTCTGGCATAACAGTATAGCTACACTGTTGGGTGATTTTTTGAATCTTTATAGTTCCAAATAAGACATGGATTCAAGGCTTATGTTCAATAGTACTGCAAGGAATGATAATAAAGAACTGATGACTCTGCAGAGGTTTAGAAATTCAATCTAAAGAAAAATCAATCTAAAGAACATTGACCTGACAAGGATAAAGAAAAGGAAACGATGATGGAGCCTAAAAACTGTAAAAGTAATTTTGGTACATCATGAAGTAGGAGTAGTGGGAGAATTTCAAGGTGGGTTGAGAGGTTATGGACAGTATGGACAGTAAGAGAATAGCTAATCTTTATTTGTAACTAATGTAACGGCTGAATTCTTGAGGGACCCATAGAAGAGCTAAGAGACAAACACCTCCCCTTTGCAAGCACTTAGAAGTAAAGAAAAAGTGGTTTTCATCTTGACTCTGGCTTTGTCTGTGTTTTGTGTCATCTGAAATATTTTGAAAGAATATAATTTAAAATCCTACTGCATATATTCCGTAATCTATCTACCAAGTGAGGGAGTCAAAACAAATCATCTGGGGCTGACTGTCCAACAATAGTTGAAGAATCTGAAGGTGAAAGAGGTGCCTGCTTAAGATCTTGAGAAACGCCGTGAGAAGCTCATCAGCAGTGTTTCAGTAAAGTGACTTAGAAAACTCATGAGGCTCTGGAAAGGCCTTGTCTGGCTGCCTAAAAAAGTAAAATAAATAGCTATTTTCTACTACATTGCAGAGAAGTGGCTTTCTGACAAATATAGAAAAAATGTGATGTAGAAAGCAAATGCCAAACTGGTTCTTGGACTAGTGTGCTCTGCACATGGAGCTTAACAATCCCTGTTAAGTGATAGAGACTGTAAATGTAGCATGGTTTAGTGATCTGTCTTTGTAGTGCTGTGTCATTTTCTGGAAATTAATGGATGTGTTTAAATTAATACAATTAAGCCTCATAGATCTACATTGCCCTGTAATCTCCCATATTTGTGAAACGTAAGAGTAGTCTGTGAGATAGTTTTGTCCCAGGCTATCAAATGTCCTTTCAAACAGCTCCTAAACATAGCTTGGGCGTAATGTGCAATAGGCATTTACATCCGGTTACTGTGCTTCAGGTAATAAGATAGTTTAACACTGGGGACACAAGCCATTCTGTGCAATCTGACCTCAGACACTGAGATTCATTCCAGGCATGATCAATTTTACTGGTACATTTATGAACCCTGTATATCTGGCAGAGATGGAGTTAATTTTCCTCACAGTAGCGCCCACAGTGCTGTGCTTTGTTTTGGGAGCTAGAAAAATGTTACAGCTAGTGTTTTGTCTGGATAGCGCTGTCTTTCAAATGTTCCCCACCACCACCACCAGTAGGCAGGGGGTGGGCAAGGTCTTAGGAGGGGACATGGCCAGGACAGCTGTCCCAAACTGACCAAAGGGTATTATAGACAATGTTTGCTCAGCAATAAAGGCTAACAGAAGGAAGTGGGGGACATATGGTATTACACTGTTTGTCATCCAGGACAACCATTACCTGTATTGAAGACCAAATTCTGGGGACGTGGCAGGGCACAGCCTGTTGATATGAAGTAGAGAAATAATCTTTTGTTTTCATTTGCTTCTGCATGAGGCCTTTGCTTTTCCAAACTACCTTTCTCTTGAAAAACCATGAAGTTTTTCTGTTCTTCCCTTCCCATTCTGCCAAGGAGTGGAGTGCCAGAGTGGTATAGTGGGCACCTGGTATCCAGCCAATATCAACCCACAAAAATCAACACCTTCTTAATGTATCCCCAGTCATAAATGTCTATTTACAACTTTGCAGTTTAACTCCATAGGTACACTAGGATGTTTGCCTTTCAAAAGTCTCTCTGGAGGTATTGCCATATATTGTCAGATTTGCATTTATAATATGATATCATATATGGTGCATATAGGGTGTGTCAGCTAAATTGTTTGAGGCATTTTCTCTCTAATTTTTTGCTTTAAATGCTAACATTTCCTTCTGCAATGCTCATGCCTACACTGTCTAAGTAGGTTCTGCCCCTCTGAACTTTTGCCTTTTGTATATTCTGATGACACTGACTTGTGATTCCTTGCAAGACATTTTTTCTTTGCTTTTATTTTTTTGTTCCACGAAGTGACAGAATGGCCCTTTAAAGCCTTGGACTAAGTCCTTTTGATGACTCAGCTCTTGCAAATGCTTTGTCTATAAACCATGACTTTTAATTTGCAAAGTACTGTGTAGGCAGCAGCTTTACAGGTACTTGTCAATCTATTTTACTATATTCCTTGCTCTTGCTATATTTTATTTCCCACTGGCTGTATTATAATTTTCATTTTATTTTCTTTTAAACCCCCAATGTTTTCTCTCCTCTATAAGCAAATAGGAGATTTTGCAGGTTAAACTTAGCATACTAAAGACTTTCATGTTCCATTATTATAAATTATGAATACTATTAGACACTGAAACTGCTCAATTTTGTTGTAATTTTATCACTGCCATAACAGACCCTCTAGTGTTGGACTACTAAAGTGCTAGAGTAGAAGAGTCCTTGGATAATTTTATATGATGAGATGCATGATGTGCTTTGGATGTTCAGTTAGGCTTTCCTTAATTTATTGAGATGTGTGCTTTACATGGACTGCAAATTATGTATGTATCTATGTATGCATACATACAGATATTTATATTGTCCAAGTCCAGTGTTCCTTTGCTGTAAAAGTCTCTGGTAATCTACATTTAAAAGACTATGAAAGCATGCTATTCCCAGTAACTATATTGTATCACATCCTCTTCATACTTGAGAAGACTTAGAGTACACCTACATTGCAAGGCAAGAGCTAAAAGACAAGTTGTATGATTACTTTATTTTTGGTTTGTGGGAGTTATTTTTTCTTTTTTTGAGGGGGACAACCCACAGATTCATGAAATTCGGCTTAGGTGAAAGTAGTCAAAATCCAATTTAGATTAATAAAAACCTTTACGAGACACGAGTACTGTGTTTTGATATGTTTTTTAAGCAGATAGATAATAAACTTGTAAAAGCAGCTGTAGGAGATCCAAAATTACTTGCAATTTATGTTTCAATAGCAAAATAGCTGCTGCAGAAGGAGTGAGTGAATTTTGAAAATTGTCTATGAAATGTTTTGACACTTTCTGAAAAGACTTTGTTTTGAAATTATATGTTTGTTATTTTATCGTGACTGAAATAACTTTCTGTTGATATACCAATTTATCTTCTTTTCTGGTTTTAAAAACAAGAAAGCCTTTTAATAATTTATTTTCAGTTCAACGGAAAACTTGAACAAAAAAATCATACTCTCTTTATCAACCAATTCTAATAAGGCAGAAAATGATCCTGATATACTAAGTAATGCAAAGCTCTGCTTTAAAAAAAAATAATATTGAAGGGGAAAGTCTGTCATTATATCCTCTGATACTCTCTGCTTATGGTTGTATGCATATTAAGTACAAAAAATAGGATAAAAAAAAGCAACATTTTTAATAAGTCAAAAGACTCTTACAGCTATGAGTAACTTCCTTAGACAGTGAAATTGCATCCTCATTTCTTCCATATAAATAAGAGGTTCCAAAACCTTTACAGTTAGGAATATAGTCCTACAGAAAATGATGGAAGACATCCTCTTCATGCCTCATAGCCAGCGGGATAGGGCTCCAAGAGTTTATAAAATCCTTAGAAAGTCTGGATGTTGGGAAGTGGTTCACATGTTTCTAATTACAACATTTAGTTTGGCCAGGTGTTTGATAGGACATTTTATAAATATTTGTCTAAGATTCTAGGTTTGCTGATATAACAGTTACTGCTCACACAAGGTGAGGAAATGCAGCTAGCTCCCAAAGGGTTAGCAGTTCGCCTGCAAAAGAGCAAGTAGGACCTTTCATTTTATCTCCAGAATGCATATAATTTCCATTTTTATCATTGTAATAAAACTTGAAAAATAACTGAACAGTAAAACAAAAGCCCACACAAAACACAAAATTAGACTGGAAAAGGCAGAAATGTATTTTAAAACAGCTGCTGGAATTTTCAACAGATAAGTATAAATTTCATTAGTGAAGGATGAAAGACCCATTTTCTCATACTTTTCTATTGGAATCAAGGAAACATCAAGGAAAAGACTGGCAATTATTCAGTTCCCCCTTAAAAATCTTTAGCTCTTCTCAGATAGAGACTTCACAGATGCTTAGGAAATCTTAAGAGACTAGTTCTAAATATCTCTTTATATTCAGTTGTTTCTTATTTTATTTCTGACAGTACTTTTTTTTCTACATTGAACTAATTTTTATGTTTTAAAATTATTTTATATTATTATCATTATTATTATTANTTTTCAAAACTGTCTGAAATTTTACACATCTGAAAATCAAGAAGAAAGGCTGACAAAGGCTGAATTTTCACGTTAGGACTTTCCTTTTTTCTTCCTGTCCTTCAACTACCTATCCTGAGAAATTTCTAATGAGAGAAAATTCTAGTTCAACTCTGTAGTAACCCAGGTAGTTCCTCAACTCCAGTGAAGCAGTGAAGTGTTTTTTTTCTGGAAAACAATACTGGGATTCAAGATATCCCTCTTTTGGAAACAGAGACATCTCTCTCTCTCGCTTTCTGTCATAGCCTTGAGAAAAAGTCTGCAGTGGACAAATCCTTTCTTCAGCACTTGCACAGTGTAACCTGGCGGCTCCAAGAAATGTGAAATACAATGAAATGGGAAGATTCCCCGAGACTCAATTCAATGCCATTTTTGTTTCTCTCTTTCTGCCTCTGCATATACAATAACATAATAATATATTTTCATTGTATTTTAAATGTTTTAATTTGAAGGAAATGTTCCAAAGGCAATGTTATAAATAGTTTCTTTACCTCATAAAAGATTTTGTTTTTCCCATGAAAACATCTTTCATAGAAACAACTGAAATTATTAATTAGTCTCATTTTTAACTAAATTATGATTCCCATTTAACAGTGAATTGAAATAGCCAGATAAATTAAGATAACAACATTTAGCCTAATGTAGGCGTGGCTGGCTTTTCCGGCTAGCCCTGCCGCCGCCTGCTACAGATGCTACGAGCTGGCAGTGCGAGGCTCGCAGCCCACGCAGGTTCTTCGACCCTCAGCAGTGGGATTGCAGACCACGGCGCAGTAAGAAGGCAGGGCTCTATCCAGGTGTTATAGGAGAAGGTTTATTGAGGGCAGGGTGTCCGGGACAGGACCAGGGGAGAAACCTGGACAGAACCAGGGTCTCAGAGGCTCTGCACTGGTTTTTGAAGGGAGGTGGGTACAGTGGGTTCAACCAATAGGGTAACAGAGTGGGTGGGGAGTAACAGGTGACAATCATTCAGGGAACAAATGAGTAAAGGAGTGGGGAGGAGATTCTGGGTCCCAGCCAATCCCTCGACGCTCTCCCTGGAACTTTCTAGAGAACAGGGAGAGGCCTGGACGGGATTGACAAGGGCCAGGGGCAGGGTTTACAAAACTGACAGGTGGGAGGGAATGGGGGAACCCAAGTAGGGGAAAACCAAGGGGGTATATAGAATGAACCACTTTACATTATAATATAGAAAAAACAACAAAATAAACCACCACAGCCTAATTAAATTAGTTGTGATATTACTTCTTATTATCACTGTGAATCTCTAACACAATGGGACTACAAATTTCCTTGCTTTATCTTTCTCATTTATTTGTGCATGTAAATGTACTTTATCATTAAAAGAAAATTATTAACAGGCTTATATCTTCTTATGTTTCAAAATATATAATCTGAATTTAAAAATACTTTCATACCTGAAAATATTTATGTAAGAAAGCTACTTAACATTTTCAATCTTAAATCCAGGACTCCTAAATTTTGGTCAAGATACTATTAAAAAAAGAGTATTATGCATATTTTTAAAAACATAGAACTATTTATTTTAGTCCTAAATTGTGTTCCTTTAGATCTGAGTTACTCTGGTTCCATTAAATAATCCATTAGTTTAAAATAAATTTCCTATTCTAAAGTTCCACTTTGGAAAATCTACCATTAAGTGTTTCTTACAATTCTGCTGTCCTTTTTGATAGCAGGAATGCAGCATTTTACTTCAACTTTGCAATTTACTGAAATGCTTCTTGTCAGAGGTTACAGCTGAACAAATAGCATATAAGCTTGTTTGCATAAGTCCATGAAATCCAAATTTTGCTGATAAAAGAGAAAAATGGGAAAATACTTCAACTATAAAAGAGAAGGCAAAGGAGCCAAAGAATTACATACATATTTGGCACTGTCCTATAGAAGGATGAGACATATTTAAAAAAATAAAGCCCAAATTTAAATTTTCTTTTTATCAGTAATAGAGTGCCTTTAAGAAAAATACGTAAGGCTTTTACAGCTACCAGTTAACATGAAAACTGAGATATCACATTTTAGAAAGAAAATCCACTTTGAATAAATATTCAAAACAGCAACAGTCATATGGGCAAAAATAAAGAGGCTTTTCTTCAGTGAGAAGGTGAGAAAAGAGCTGAGTCATTGTATTCCTTACCCCTTCAGTTGCCTTTTCCGACCACTGAATTCAAATGAGGCTCTTATTTGCATAAGATTTTGTATATTTCTTGGATTTTCTCCTAAATTATTTTTCTATTGTTTCTAATCCTATTCAGATCCTTTTCAAAAAATCCACTGTTTATTTGGAAGCTTTCCAGATGCCAGAGTAACAACTCATAAAGATAGACAAATATGATTGAAAAGTATGTTTTGCTACAAGACATTTAGCTCTAAAATCTAAGGAATTACACTCTCAAACTTGATCTTTCGAGTTCACGATTTCCTTTGCTGTGATACATACTCAGAAGCAGGCAAATAAGATTTGTTTTGATGACAGTCAGCTCAAGAACACTAGGATAAGCTCAGGATAGACTTGCCAAAAGGCAAGTAGAGCAGAATCTGGGTCTCCAACAAAAACTGCTTTGCTTTACTGGTCCCAATGACACCATAAAATTTAACACTTAGATGATCATAAAAAATGCCCCATTTTGCTTAACTCCCAAAGAGGGAGTATAAAACACTGCACTACCTGTGTGTGTGATAAAATAGTTCTAATATGGGCAGTTTGGAGGATTTGCATATTTGGACTATTGCAAAGTCAGATGCTTGGAAGACATTTTTAAGGTAAATAAGCAGTTATCAAGACTCTTCTAGCAACAGTAGGAACAGAAGGAAAAAAATCACTTTTTCCAAGTTCTTCTATAATAAGTTCAGTGGAGAAACAAATCAATAGAGTACATTAGTGAAAATTTGGCAAAACAGCAAAGATCTTTTACAATGGAAAACTCAGATTTCCAACTAAGCAAGCACTAATACTTATTAGTCCAAACTTTTTTTGCTATCAGCAACTGAAGAATAAACTGTAGTTCTAAACATGTTTTTAAAATTCAATAAATAAATATCTTGGGTTGCAATGCAAGATGTAATTCTGTTACCATCTGTTGAAACCGCCTGGGGAGGTGTTTTTCTCTTCTATGACCCATTCCCTGTGACTCCGGTGTGGAGAGGGCAGGTTTCTTCTGTAATTGGGCCAGCTGTTAAAACTAGATGGAGCAGTGTTCTTATCTCTTCCACAACCCATCCTCCCTCCAGGGTGATATCTTCTGGTAATGGACCATTAAGGCTCACCACATGACTGATACAATTACATCATCCCATTGTAAGATGGTCCACCCAGCGGGAGGAGCCAACCATTCTTACCTAGATAAAACTGAGACTCAGGAACACCAGACTAGGCTGTTTTTCACTGGATTCCAGAGGAAGACCAGACCCATCTAACCACCACAGGACCTTCAGAGGAAAACTACACCCTTCTATAGGATTATCTCTGCTCCAACCGGACCACATCACTCTAGGAGGACTTAACTGGACTGCTACCAACACCCTGACCAACAGGCTGTCAGGTTGTATTCTGAGTCTGTCACTGTTTTCTTTTTTATTTGTTTGCCTTTTTCTTTTATTACAACATTTTTATTTTTTAATAGTCCTAGTGAAGAACTGTTATTCCTATTCCCATATCTTTGCTTGAAAAGCCCTTTAATTTCCAAATTATAATAATTCGGAGGGAGGGGGGGTTACATTCTCCATTCCAAGGGAGGCACCAGCTTTTCCCTGGCAGACACCTATCTTTTGAAACTGAGACGATAAATTAATCAATTACAAAGTAAACTTTATTTAAAAACAACCAACTAGCCCACTCACTCTGTTTCTCACTCACTCCAGTTTTATTTCTAGAAAATAAATGAATTGAAATGAGAAACCTAGTTTCATTTCATACACAGATATTTATTTTGTATTCCAAAGCTTGCACAAGCATTTATTTGCTGCTGAAAATAGATTTATTTAATAACAAAAAACAAACAAACCCAATACCAAAGAGAAAAACCCCTCACCAATTTCAGGATTTGTAAACTGATAGCCAAACTCTAACTACTGTGACACATGTTAAACTGTACTCCAAACCAAACAAGCAAAAAAAGAAAAAAGAAAAAAAAAATCCTAGAAAGAAGCTCCCTTTATTGTAGGAATTATTCCTTTAATCTGCTGTAAAGACACTTGGACTTATTAATATGCAATTATAGTTTCAACAGCTGCAAACATAGAATTAATTATCACTTAAATGTTTGATCTTACCTACCTGTGTGGTGGAAGTATTTCCTTTAGGTGTAATCCATCTCTTTAGAAGCTGTTGTCAGTTTTTTGTTTTGCAATTGCCTCAGTATTTTTAAAAGAACAAGTGAATGTGTTTCAGTAATGATGATGCAAATAATTATTTCACTTTAGGCATGCATTTTTCTATGTTACAGTATAAATATTCTTTAATAGTTTTTAAGAGACAGATCCATATTAACATTCTTCTGAGCACAAATGAACTGATAAATGAAGGGAAAGTGTGTATGCATTAATTTCATGACTAGATAAAGAAAAGCTTCAGAAATGTTACCTAACTTATGTCTTAAAATTCTGAAACATATGGAAGTCTGATTTCGGTACTGATTTTTTATTTATCCTAGTGATTCCATCCATCTATCTAGATTCAGTCTAGAAACACCTACTGGCCTTGTGGAGGCACAAATAATATGAACCAGCAAAGTTGCTTTAATATGCCACTGGCTGTTGTATAGCTGGAACTGTTTTTCCAGTTAAAAAAAAATGCAATATTGAACTATATTTATATTTTGAGGATGTCAGTGAATGCACCATCTTGGAGTAATACATAGTGGGAAAGCAAGGCAAAAAAATAAAATAAATACATATATTGAGTGCATGTATGTCATTCTAACATTTATTTATTGGGTAGCACAAGTATTGTAACATGATCCTTTCTCGCAGCAACTTTGTTTAGTGTCCCATATATCTACTGAGAGTCAGGATGACTGGACATCTTGCTATATACTAAATACTCTACTGTTAAAACAAAAGCCCTGCAGTCTATGAAGGTTTATATTTTATTTCAGATTCTTGAAATATTGTTGACTTGATTAGAAAAAAATTATGCAAGGCAGCTTGAAAATCATGTGTCTTTATATAAGTTATATGATACTGGGTAAGTAGATCAAAGGAGCAGTAGTAGAAATCATAAACAATCATATTTATTGAGCTTATGAAATTATTTTTTTCTCTCTGAATGTATTTCTGCAACAAGCAAGCAAGCTGTGAAAGTATAGAGAAGATAACAAAAATCAGAGTGGTAAAGGGTAAAAAAATGCATATTCATAATTTTTTATTCTTGATATTGATAGTTGAAAATAATGTCTTTCAACAAAATTATTCAAGTGGTGTGAAGAGATAACATTTGACTTACAAAGTAGTGTCTTAAGTTAAAAATATACGATGTGCCCAAAGTATGTATTCTATCACCATCTTCATGAAGTGTTGGAACCAGCTGGGGCAGTGTTTCCCCTATCTTCTGCTAATGGCCCATCAATGCCTTGCCCCATGACTCATAGATAACTCCCTCCGGAAGCTGTCTCTGTTTAATGGGCCATCAAGAACCCATTACATGGCTCATTGAATGATATCAGCCCATTGTGAGATACTCCACCCAGGGGGAGGAGCCAAGCATTCCCACCTGCATATAACCCTGGGTTTGGGACAGCAGAGTCAGCTTTTCCCCCACTGGATTCACAAAGGACAAGAGCTACCAGACCTCTCTACAAGACCACTGCTTCGACAAGACCATTTCATCTGGACTGCTACCACCACCCTAACTAACAGGGTGTCAGGTTGTATTCCGACTGTGTCAGGTTGTATTCCGACTCTGTCAGTGGTATTTTATACTATTGAATTTATTTTATTTTACTTTATTTTACTGCTTTTCTTTTGCTGTTATTAAATTGTACTTCTGACTTGGAGTCTCTCACTGGTTTTGCTTTCAAACCAGCACAAGGAGTTAAAGGTTGTCATAATTTTATCAACAGATAAATGAAGGCATGTCAGCTTTCTGAAAATCAACTTCGTCCTGAACATAATAAGTGGCACGAGGCAAGTTCAGCGGGTGAGCAGCCAAATAAATATGGAAGATTAGCACTGTAAATACAGACTACAGAGCAGCTGCCTGAAGACATAACACCTTGTTCTATGACCATCTTCCATTATGCAAAATAAATTAAGTTGTATCACAGGGTAATGATGCAAAGGACCTCTGCTGCAAGTACTGCTGACTGAGAAGGATGTGTCCCTTTCTGTAAGCCAAAATTAAATCATCCTCTCTACATGGATTTAAAGTAGGATCTGTAGCCTATTGTATAAAAAATTAATTATTCTTATGGGTAAGATAGGATTAGTGTGGTCCCAAGCAGAAGAAGGATATGGACTATTGATCCATGATTAAAACATTGTAATTGATCAACTATATTTTCACTGATCTAAGCTCACCTTGTCCCTGTTGCTGTCTTACTTCATTCACAAGCACTACAGACCAAATTCTGCATGCAGTGAAATGGCTGAGGTCTCTAATGGAGTCACCTACCCATTTCCATGCCAAATATTGCACTGCGCTGCCATTCTGTTTTCTCATGTGGCCCACATGATCCAGGGGCCTTGCTGACATGTGGACACAGATTTCAGGCAAACCAGCTGAGTAATCCAGGCATGCAGACCTGGTGAATACCTACAGGGGTGTACTGAGAATGGGTCTTCATATGGCCATATATATCCCTCCCTCCTTCCTTCCCTCCTTCCCTCCCTCCCTCCTTCCCTCCTTCCATTACAGCACAGTTGGAGATAAGGAACTTTTCATTATGCACCTAAGACAAGACCAGAATGAATCAGTTTGAATTTTCTGTGCAGCATTCCTTTGCAATTATGCCTATTTTAGTGGGCTGAATAATTTCTGCTACTCTTTGCCATCAGGCATGTCATCCATGCCTTCACTCCAGAATACCTGAGTGCCATTTATATACTGACTTTGGGACAGACAGCATGGTGCAGCAGCCTGTTGTGGCTAGACATTTGCTTGGACAAAAAGTAACTACCACTTCCTTGGTGGTGAGAAAAGAAAGGGAAGGAAATCATATTTTCTGTTTTAAAGCTGTGCTTTGGCCATCAGGAGTTCAGATACTGATTAGAGAGCACAGTCCAACTGGGACAACTTTCAATGAAAACATTCCTTAAATGAAGGAAAGATTTTTGGTCAAATGTCTATTTTCAGCCCAAAATTTCTTTTATTGTCTCATTTATCCACACTGTCATCTTTCTTATGCCTGCCCTCCCATCCATTATGTAGCTCAGTCAGTCCTATCCAGACTTACAGCTGCCTCCATCTTCATCCATATTGCCAATGCTAGCAGTGACGCCATGATTTTTTGCCTTTTTTATACATCTTTTATGTATTCTCAGTATGCTTAGCATACATGTAATTCTTTAAGCCTGATATCTTAGCATAGTCCTGGTATTCTGTTAGGCAATACGATCTAACATCCTAAAGGCCTCCCAGTTGGAGTCTGGAAAGCCTTACGCTATCTTAAGAAACCAAGGGTCTCTCTGAACATGTTTTTTAAACTAGGATCAAGCCCCATCTGGGGGTAATACTTTAGAAAAGGAGGGTGTCATGCCATTCATTTAAGCTTCTTATTGAGAATCTTTGTCAATTGCAAGGTGTATAAAATTGTATATGCTATATACTGGGTGAGTGCATTTTGGCGAATTGTTGCACCTAAGGATCCTTATTAAAAAATACCAGAGTAAAAACCCTTTTATCCTTTAACTGTGTCTGGCTCATAACTCCAGGGCCAGGAAAAAAGCATCAGCACTAATGGCTACCTGAGAATCATCTTCTCCTGGCAGTTGTCTGCCCTTAACCTTCCTCAGAAATTATTCCATTGAAAATTTACATGTTTAAAAATATAATCCTGATAAATATCCTGGTCTTTTTCAAAGCTATAAACAGTGGTTGTAGTTGAAGTTATGTTTAACAAATGGCTTTTTGTCCCTTACTTACATGTACAACTCATATAGCCATAAAAAACAATTCATGCAGAACAAGAATGCTGACTTCATATCTTAGCTACAAAAGTTATCATAGACTTTCTTAGACAAACTTTTTGTGCATTATTTGTCAACAGAAAATGAGAGGCTCATTGGCTTCTAAAGACTAATAAAACAGTACTCAACATACAGCAAGATTCTTTATGGAGTTGAAAATACAAAGGTAATTTCTATTGCATTTTCATGACAATAGCATTTAAAAAGAAAAAAAAAAAAGCCAAAAGCTAATAGAAGTACAGAAGTTACACTGAAAAGGCAGACTCAAAAATAATTTATTTACCTCCTTTTCTTTAGAAATAAGTGTTTCATGATTAAAAAATTGTATAATTGTTAGGTAAAAACAATGCACAGAGGATTAGGGCTATTATTATAAATATTGCAAGTCAGCATTACTGTTATATTGAGGCCAAGTCTCAAAGTTGCTCAAGGTAATAAACATTCAAATCACTTTGTTTCATAAGTGAGTTCTTAAATTCAGCAAATTTTAAGATGGAAATTCAGAACTACTCCATGGAAAGTGTCAGTTACTGTCAGGGAATCTGATAAATGAGTCTGAAATACGAAATAGATCAAATTGTCATGAAGAAAATGTAGGAAAAACCTGATAAAAAAAAATAAGAACAGGGTAGGCAACTTCCTCTGTCAGGAAGACACTCTCCCTACTATTGATACCTCATAGGTGACAGGTGAGCATCTCCCTAGAATACACTGAACATGTGGATTTGATCTCTTCTAATACTGATGGAGTTGAGGTGCTTAATTGACACATAAAAATATAAATTTAGAGGCCTCAGAGTCAAATATACCCTCAATCATGGTGAGCAGAAGGACTGTCAGATAATTTTACCATTAACTTCCCAAGAAGAATATATAACGTGATAAATGTGAACTTTCTGCTGCTTCCTTTTTTTCAGTCCAGAACTTATTTATATGCTTCTATTTTTCTTTAATTTGTAAACAGTATTTCTTCAAGGAAGTGGAACTGAAGTGTTTCTGTGACAACATCCACAGTAACATCCTCAGCAACATCCAAAGCCCCAGCTTCAATTTCTCTTAACTGGCTTTTCTACCAATTCCCATTAACTATCACCTCTAATTATATTTTCCTTAAACACCAGTTAAGTTTTTCTTTTCTTATAATACTTGCTGCTTAAAAGAAAAAAAAGGGGAAAACAGAATGCTGTTAAAGATTAACACTCTATATACTTAATTATCTTCATTTTTATCATTATTAGACTGTTAAGAAAATAATATATTTTGACATTAATAGAGCTGATTGCTCTGATGACTGTTTAAAAATCAAAATCACATTTAATTCTTAATAATATGAGGCAGCTGGTCTGGTTAACATCTTTGCCTATATAATTTTATAGACTCCATCAAAACTTGCTTTTTATTGTGCGTATTATTTAATATCTGATGTATTAACATTAACATTAACGCTAATCTCTGAGCTTCAGAGAAAATTATCGAGACTTTGTGAGCAATAACAGCTCAGTCATAAGCAATAATCAGCTCATTCTTAGTAGGTATTGTGGATACTGCTACTAAATGAATTTAGATATTGATAGTCAACATTATATCTGACATCTTAATATCACTCTGTGTATTTCATGTATACAGTATTGTAAAACCTTCACTATAAAAGGAGAGACCTTACAATAAGAAATGTGTCTGAAAATAAAAATACATTCATATTGTGTATTAATATGCTAATACGTCCCTATGGATGTCACTAGGTTGAGGTAACAGGACTCAGTATTTTCAAAATTTTGGGAATTTCCTGAAGAGTTATTTTACAGATATTTTGGCTTTTTGGTGTTTTGTTTTATTTTGCTTTTTACTAAGTTTCACATATGTGTGTTACATGTTTTTAAATTGCAGGTCATTTATGAGCCAACAAATAGAAATACTGTTGTTATACTATAACAAAGGTGCAGTACAGTCTGTCTGAACCAAGTTTCTCAGTGGCATAGTGTTGGACTAATATATATTATGTTGCAGTCTGGTGGTGATCTCCCCAAAAAAAAGACAATCAGCCAGACTGGAAGGTCTGTTGAAGGGCAGGACATTACTAAATTCACTGAAAAGCAAAATCCCTTTTTATGATTTTTAAGTAAAAATACTCTGAAATCAGCAGAATTGGTTCTTGATCATAGTTTAGGTCTGCCTCCTGATCACCACACAGTAACTGTGTGAAAGAGGTAATTTTCCTCATTCTTCTTCCTGTGCATATTTCCTCTGAAAGCTTCAACCCAGACACATAATTCAGGGGAATGAGCTCTACTGTCATTCATTTATCAGGTTTTAAGATCACATAGGCATTAGGTTTTCATTTAGAAAAAAGACCTTTTTTTTCTTTAAACTGTGATGTGTAGTGTATTAAGGCTATTAGGAGGTTTATTAGTCTACCATAATATTTTACAGCATAACAAATCAAATGTATTCTTCAAAACATTGCCTAATTTTTTGCCATGAACCACATAACTTGCAATAGTGCTGAATGAATTCATAATGATTGAACATTTAAAACAGTGAGAAATAATACATTTTAAATTTTAAGCCTTAATTATTCATTATGAATCAATTTAATAATACTGGCAATGTATTCAGCAGATATCCCTGTAGTTGTGATAGGTCTCAGTAATCTGTTTGCCATATAATTTAATAGACATTTTCTTTGTCTTGGTTGTTATGAAAAGCATTACTTTATAATGGATCCCAGTAATATTTTCAAGATTGCTTTTCAAACAATGTTCAAATAAGTTTCTCAACTCTATGAAGAGCCCAGAGTAGTCCACACTTCATATACTCCAGGAGTCCTAAGGAGATTTTTGCTGTAGTTTATTGCCGTTAGGTCTACCAATTCTTGACTTCAATGTCAAAGCAGGGACAGCAATTTCAGATTAGTTTAGCTGCCAGAAACACTATTTTCAGTCAGAAGATAAACTCCAACTGACTTCAGAGGAGCAAGTTCAAGACCCTTGTGGGCAATAAAACACCCGTGAATAAAGTCTTTGATATAAAAGATTAGCACAGTCCTTCCTTGGCAAGAGAGGTAAGTACTTATCCAAAAACTGCATACTTAAAGTACCTTTCCTTGTTTAAATAACTATCTGCCGCCCTTGACTACACTAACAGTACATAACGAGTGTGTAAGTCATGAAGGTCACTCAAGTGATAAAGAGTAAAGGCACTATTTGATTTGCAAGTCCTTTATATTGGTGTTCTCCGAATATCATTGTTATTGCATGTAGGCAATATTCTTATTTATCTGAAAGTCTGGAGTGGATTAAAGGAGAGTTATAGGAATCTTGGTAATTAAAAAAGTTCCACAGGGCCACACCTTAGATACATCCTGTATGTGAATATTAGATAACACAAGTTCAGCAGAATACATATGATATACAGATGTGTCAAAACAGCAATTACTGAATCAGAAATTACCAAAAAGGATTCACTGAGGATGAAGGTGAATTACTGGGAAAGGTGTAATTCTCTGTGCTCTCCTGACAGTATATACATCTAAAGAAAGAATGGCATCATTTTCAAAACAAAAGTCAGAACAATTGCAAAATTAATCACAAACTTTCCATTTTCTTCACTGAGCCACTGATTGTTTTAACAGAATAAGTCTTTTACACAGGACACTGGGTAGAAAACTTGAGAAGGAAACATTATGTACCTAGATTCATTTATCACAAGATTACAGTAATTCAGTGGGTTTAAATTAAGGGTTAACTGATTAACTCATGTAGAATCCAGTCAAAGAAGACTGTTAAACAATTATTGACAGCAACACGCATCTGTTTTTCTCTTTGTGAATCTGACAGTTTTCTGTAATTCCTATTATAGTTCTGATCATTCACTTACATTGGACAGAGATAAACCAACAAATAAATTCCATGCTTTCTAAAAAAACTTCATCAGTTTGTACTCTGTCTTGTACAAGCGCCCATATATCATCCATGCAGTATATGCACACCCAGTACATATGGAATTTAAACAGTGCTGTATAAAGTGATGGTTTTAATATTTTCAAATTTCTCACGTGAATGGCTTATGCCATGTAATTCACAGTGCAAAAAGTAAGAATGTATGGTTATGAAAGGATCAAAAAAAAGTTTGTTAAAAAGGTAGCTCAGAGAAACTACAACACCTTTAAAGATTTTATGTTATTTTGAAAAATGAAAAAAATCATTCAATCACTGAAAAATGTGCATTTGAGCATATGAAAATGTAGAACTTCCTCTTAGAGTAGTGAATTGAAAATCTAAACTCTATTGTCTTCTTAAAAAAAGAATCCTTAGGAGGGAACATTTTTAACTTCTTAAATAAATACTTAAATGTTTATAATATTTTCTACCAAGTCTACTATTAGAAAAATCTCCTAGACTCTGCATGCATTTCACTCACCGTCCTGGCTCTGAACAGCCCATCAGCTTTTTTGTCTGTTGTAAAATGGTTTTTTTGGCCTAGACCTGTGAACTTAACTAATACATGGACAGTATGAACTTTGAAAAGTTCTTCCCAAATAACAACTTAGACAGTCATAATATACAGAAATAAACCAAAAAAGCATGGCTTTGAAGGAACACAAGTTCATATATGATATTAAATTACTATAGAATTTATTAGCTATAAACAATGTTTCTTTTAATGAGAATATTCACATAGATTTTTTTAAATGAACTGATTACAGTGAAACACAAACTATCAATGACTTTTGGTTTCTCATAATTCTCAGTGTTTACCTCTTGGCTTGACAATTCACACATGGCAGTATCTCATTCACCAGTATTGTTTCCCAGGCACAATTGTAATAAAGACCAATACCCATAATTCCCTAAAAGGAAATTTCTACTTTCAAATTCTTGTCTCCCTTGAATGGGCAAGCACGTGTTGATATCTTATGTGATGCCTCCAGAGATCTTAAGGCTTGCAGCATGTGAGCCAGTGCTGACTCAACTTCCTGACACCAATGCTTGGATTCAACAGTGTCACATAAAATCTGATCTTCTGTCCTTTTGTGCAGATAAACACTTGGATGTATTTTCAGGGAGTTCCTCTGGCTGATAAACATTTAACAGCTGAAGTTAAGATTTAGAGAGTTATAATTAGTACATCAAAGGGCTGCTAAATGAGATTTCTGTGTACTGCTCTGAATGCCCACGAACAATTTGTTAAATCCAGTAGGTCAAACATACAAAGCAAAGTAACTTGTGTAAATTTACAATTCTGGATCTACAGATTTATAAATGTCATAAAATGGTGTTAAAATACCCCATTGAGTTACTGTAGCTCATACTACAAAGAATACAATAAAAAGCTGTCATTAAATTGTCAGAACAATAACAATATTTGTGGCCTCATTACTAAAGTATCAAAAGTTCTAGGTTCCACATAGCAAAGACCTTCGTAAATTATTTTACACAGTTTGAAGTACATGCTTCAGCTACAGCTGACCACAGCTGCTACTGAGAAACTTGTTATCCTTTCCAAACTACTGTTGGTTAATTACTGTATTACATAAGACAAGCAGAGTTTTTTACAAAGCAAGTGGTAACCATAATAATTTCTTTCATTATATTGCATACAACCCATGTATATGTACATGTATATATATATACATACACATATACATTCAGTGTATGTTCAGTGTGTGTATGTGTGCATTTATAAACACCGGTTCATTTTTACATACTGTAAGTCTTCAAGATTCTCCACAAAATGAAGATCTTAGGTTATTATTGTTATTTCCCCTGAATGTTCGGCATGGTGGAATTTATTCTCATATTGTGTGTGTGTGGCTGATGATGCAATTCATTTTATTAGTCTTGTAGACAACAAGTATATATTTTAATTTTGACTGTTATATTTTTTTCACAAAGGAAAAAACCGCATGTTATGCAGGTTGTCTATAAGTCTTCTATTTCTGTTATGTGGACATACAGAACTTGAAGAGGATATTTTTTCAGGTTTGGCTTTCAAAGCTTGTCAGTTGTAGTGAACTTGATGAAAAAAAGACATGCATGCAAGTTAAACATATATCAGAACAATTTATGTTGTCTGATTCAAGCACTCGGTATGGATGTTTGGAAGACCAGGTCCTCAGTGGTATAATTCACTTCATAAAATACCCCAAAAACCTGCCAGCTGCCAAGCATGCATGGTCTTGATTGTCCCTTTCAGAGAACAGAGATTTTGGGGCATCTCTGAGGCCTGGATTCTCCACAAAATACTTAAAAATGGTGTGGTCTCAGCTATGTGTTTCTTGTTTTATATTCTTTTTATCAGAGAAATAGCTACTATAGGTGCTAAAAAGATGTTAGAAAAAAAATTGAGAAAGTTTTAATAATGTACTGAAGATTCCCTGATGTATCTGAATATACTGTACAATTTTAAAAAAGGTCATTTTGCTGATAGAAGGGAAATTGGCAACTGCCCCATGTATGTCATTGAATCTCTATTCTTTTATGTTTCCATGCCATCATAGAGTCAAATCTTGTGTTTGAACCACAATCGCTTACAACACATGTGCAAAACAAAACAGAGTTTAAAACAGATTTAAGGGAGCGGGTAGGGAAGGGGGTATGACACAGGGGTCTACATGTTTTCCTTACTGTACAGCCATTTCTTTGGGCATAGAAAATGGAAGTACAGTCTGTGGAAAAATCATTCAGGAGACACATCATTCCTTTAGAAAAATTAATGAGGGAGTTATGACATAGGTCTTTGTGGACATATGGTATTTGAGTAGTTGTTTTGTGCATTCGCTACTGAGATATATGGTTTAATGGAAGGACTGGATCTATGTGTTTGCAACTGTTTGTCACTTAGTTTCTTGTCAGCTTCTATTTCTACACCTCCAGAGCAAAAACAGGATAATGCCCATGATAGAAGCCAAGCTCAAAAGTAGGCACCACCTCCACTGGAATCCAAGTGCAACAGTATCTCTTGACCTCCATGGGAGAAAAATATCCCAGACACAGCTTTGATTTATGTATGGTAACCAATTTGTATTTAAGTATGGAAAGTTTCAGTGACAATGAATACAATGCATGAATGTACAAATATGATTTGGAAGACTGATCTGGAAAATGTGTCATGTGGGGAAAGCAGGGAGTTAAAATGCTTGGTCTAACTAAACTGTCAGCTTGGCCTTGTATGCCTCTCCAAAAATGATATGATAAACAATTCACTGAGCACTCTCACAGTGCGGCTGCTGTGAAGACCTGTGAGGATCTGACAGGCCTTTCTTGACTAAAGTGTGTAGAAACACTCATGAAAGCCACTCTGAACAGTTGTTAAGTTCAGGAAGCTTCATAAAATAAAAAAGTTGTATTTTTACAGTTATATAAATATAAAATTAAGTATTCAATTTTTTCAAATCCCAACTGGCAGATTTGTGTGCTGTTATTTTAAAAATTATAGATAAATATGTATATGTGACTCCCTTTTACATATGATGTAGATTCCAATTAAATCTTCCAATAGATTCCAATGTTTTCTTTACATTCTGTATGGAAACTTTTGAGCAGAACCTAAGTGAATCATCTTTAGGAAGTGCAAAATGATGTCTGATAGCTTTAAAATTACTGTTACTGGCTAGTGGACAAAACTTTGGTCTATCTAATCATAAACTTCTGTTCTATGCAAACATTTTTATGAAACATTTACATGTGTTGTAAGCTCAGTGTTAGTCCAGGGCTCCGAGCAAGGGGGGCTGTGACAATTCCCCCCAGTTTCTGAATGTCCTTGGCACTCAACAGATGGTCGGGGTAGGGAATTATGAGATAGGTTCTGTCACCCTTGTTTTGAGGACTTCTCTAGGCCTTTTGATTTGTCTTTCACATTAGAGTCAGAATTTTTACTTTCCCACATTTTTTACTATAAACAATAACTTTGTTTTCCTAACTGTCATTCGTTGTTTACATATTTTTAGGTAGGAGGAGAAAGTTGATTGACAGTTGTCTTGACCAATGTGGTTTGGGAGGTGGGATTTCATCCTCCAATCCACAGACACCTTTGGAAATGTATAAAATTGAGTTTTGTAAATAAACTCGGGCGTTTTCTGCTTTGCTCATCACTGTGCCCTTGTGAAGTTCTTTCATGTCATGTTGTGGCAAGGTTCCACATACCACTCTGAGTCATGAGTTTATTCACAGAAACCAAAACCAAGCTTAACTCGAAGGCTTGGCAGAGGCAGGACCTTGATGCTGGGCTACAGACACTTATAAACAGGGGAGGTCTCAGGGGAAGGTACAAACACAATGACCAGTGGGGAACACAAGTGGCAGGAAGCAAGTTGAACCCAAAGTGGGAGTGACTAGCACAGAGTAGGATTGATGGGGGGTAGGAAAAACAATGGAGGAATCCAAGGGGTATGTGATCTCTCCATACAGGATTGCAGTTTGGATCAAACCAACCACAGGAGGAAGGAGGGGGGTGGGTGCAGAACAAACAATTTCAGGCACTAAAATGATGAAAAAAATCATACATGTACTACTTAAGCACATATATTCTCACATGCCATATCGCTTCCATCTTCTGCATATTTCCAAATTAAAAATATGGAAATCGACATGAGTTGGATAACAATCTGGCTTCCTTCTGTGTGAAGCCTATTACTCTGCATCAGAGTAGCTACATTTCAGGTGCACTTTTTCTTCTTGCAGATGGACTCAAATCACATGAATACCATTTGACAAGTGCATCTTCTGCTTGGCTTGAACAGGTAGAACATTTAGCCTACATTCTGCATGGCAGACTCTCATCATCATCTTGCAGATCTCTGTAACTATCCTTGTACAGTGTAAAGACTTCAAAACATAATAATGATCATATGAACATAAAAATGATTTATATTTCAGTTCTTTCCACTTGAAAATCTGTTTTAAAGTAGAGAAATATGAAAGGAGATCCAAAAGACGGACAACTTTTACAATGTGTAATGCAAAATGCAACTGAAAACACTTTGCTTCTTCAGCGAGTGCCCAGAAAATCTTGTTAGCAAATCAGGCAGACAAACATCAGGCAGTGAAAAGAACTAGTTAAACTAAAAGGGCAGTAGAAGCACAAGAGTAGGTGAAAACAAACTGTCAATGAATAAACAGTGATTGAAAGTCATAAGGAGAACAATATAGAAGAATAAGACAATGAAACAGTTTTCTAAATAGGAATCAACAGAGAGTTATCTGCTTTGAAGGCAGCATTCGTGTAGTGCTTGAAAAATGTTACATGAGGTGAATATCAACATTAGACCTGAAGAGCACGAAACTGTGTCTTAACTAAGCCTCCAAAGAAGTGGAGTCTTGCAAATCCCAACAACCTTTTTATTTGTCTTGTTTATAAACAGAAGATCTTAAGAGTTTCCATTAAGACTGTGATTAGTTTTTAGTTTCAACCACAAGTCAGCTGTGTGTTTGTGATGCTTCATAGCCCTCTAGTAATTTTTCCTCTGTAATATTTTGTTCAGCATGGGTAATATGTAACTAATCAAAAAATCAAATGAGTCTCAATTCTGAAAGAAGTCCACAGTTTTCTACATTACATTATTGAATTCATTACAAGAATTCTTGTTGAAAATTATACTATATTCAAAGCTATATGTTTATAGAAATTTTCTTCAAATGAGTAGTTGTTATAGAAGCAGGTTAGACTGTATCTAGGATGTTGAAAATATGCAAAACTTTTTCAAGAAGTAGTCCTTCAACATTCAAGAAAGTTATTTAAATTCATTTCACCCTTTTCACAAGATCAGACAGTAATTTGGATTACTGTCTTTAGTAGAAAAAGCACTTCCTCATAATGTTTGTAGGTTTAAACATAACGTAAATAGTTAATGCTTCTTTAAAAATATAATTTTAGCAGTAAAACCAAAATCCAAGTGCTTATTTGAAAGATTATATTTATAGAGTTCATATTTTTTACATGTGGGAAAGTAGATCCCACTTCAAATGTGACTCTAAACCTGAACTGTACCAAATGATGACATACTTTTTCTACTGAGAACATAATGATTATATTTAATGATATAAATATAAATTTGAAAAAGTCTGATTTAAAGGATCGTTTTCTGAACAGTATTCAATTAACAGACACATAGTATAATAAAATAATAATCAATACAAATCAAGTATATATAAATATACACATAGGTTAACAGAAAATATGACAGAAAAGTTGTTCAAATCATCCCAACTTGAAGGAAAGGCTCCATTAATTTCCACATAAATTAGGCCATCTTATTAGGGACATAAAAGCAGTGCATCTAAAATAATGTGGTCTCAGGCAGTTTGGTTTTCAACTTCATGGGTTTTCAGTACAACTACAATCAAATCTGATTAAAAAAATACTTCTGTTCTGAAGTTAACCAAAAAATCTAAACTTCATTTGCAATTCCCTTATTCCGTCCAAGAAACTGCCAAGTGTGATGTGTCTCATATTATTAGCTCTACTATATATTGAAATACATAAATGCAACTGAACTGACTAGTCATGAATTGCAAAACAGCTAGTAATATATTTCTAAGGGGATGTTTTCCTTGTTATGCTTCCTATGAGAATCTCATTCCTTGGAATGCCATTCAGATTATATGGTATTTACCTATCAATCTTACCTTGAAAAGGAGGTTTTTAAATTTTTGATCGTGGAGGTACTTATATACATAGCAACGGTATGTATATAAGTACCTAAAGTTTTTTGTGCTCCTAACCACCAGAACATCAAAGTAACTGACTGAGCAGTAAGACAAAAAAATCTGAAGGTAGCATATTTGCTTGGAATATCAACGTCCTAAAAGATTAAGTGGACTTTCAAAGACATGCAGCAAGTTTTTATTCTTTAGACAATTTGAGCAGAATTCTGATTCCCTGCAAATCATTGTGTCATTCTTTCTCTTGATTAAGTAGCTGATTCTAAAGTTAAATATTAGATACAGCTACAGAGTGTAGAGGAGTTTCTTAGAGAGCAGGGGCACGATGTGCTCTGGAATTAGGTTGGGCAACCCAGCCTGATCCAGGTGCAGGCCTGAGTTAGGGCCTGCAGCCTGCGGTGTCATTAGAAATTATGTTCAGGTATGCCCAGGGAGAAAGTAGTACACCTAATTAATAGTGGATGCACATGTTAGTCGGAGTGCTTTAGCCACCTTAAGTGTAAGAATAAACATAGTTTAGTTACATTCTTGTGCGCTGTACACCAATGAGGGAATGTCTGGAAATGTAAACTATGCTGAACTGTATATAAGCTGCCATTTTGCCTGAAATAAAGGAGAACGTATGTAGCCACATTGGTGTGATTATGTTATTCGTCTAGCTTCTCACAATTTTCAGGGCACTCCTTCTTCAACAGAGCCTTTGGGAGAAAAATGTGGAAGCAGGTTTGGAACATGGCATTTATCTGGAATTTACAGTAGCCAAATACAATCAAGACCATACATACTTCTAGAAATTATGAAAATTTCATCATGGAAACACCATGTGATATTTTGAGAGGATTCCACAGGTCAAGTGTTCATTGGTAACAGTTTCTCAAACGTAAACCTGCTCAGCCCAAACAGCTGTTGGAAACACAGCGTGGTCCTGACCACTGTGGTATGGCAGCATCCATCAAGTCCTGCACCCTGCACAGATGCCACACACTCTGCCCAGCAGCCCTATTCCATCTTGCTACTTCAGTTTGATTTTCTGTTCTCTCCTGCTCCCATCTCCTCAGTGCACACAGGACAGAATATCCCAGAACAAGATGCACAGTGGTCTGACATCATTCATGGTCCCAAAAGGCCCTGGTCTCTGAATGCAAGAGCAAGAAAATGGAAACACTTGTCAAATGTATAAATGGGAAATCAGCTCTCAAATAATTTAGCAAACATAATAAGTAACTGTAGAAGTTAGTCAAAACTAGACCAAAAAAAAGGTAATTACAGGATTCAGTTTAATATTCTGGGTTACACAGGTGCTCACTCACCCTGTTTACAGTGCCTTTAAGGACAGCACAGCTTTAGATATCTATACATTTTTTCTGCATCAAAGCACTTCCCCATGGCAATGCTCAAAAGGAAATAAAAGGAAAATTTCTTGCTTATTCTCACTCTGTTACTCTCAGGAGTTTTTTACTTGTCAAAAGGTTTCATTTTTCTTTTTATATCTTCTGCTGACTAGTGCTCTGCACTCTTCTACTTTGCTTTTGTCTTCTCCCCTCTTCTAACCCCCCATAAACTGCAATTTGCCGTTGTCAGAATTTCAAAGCCCGTCTGCAGCTTAAAATAATTGTAAGAGGTTTGACTTCGGCACTGCTGTAGTAATGCTGTTGAAACCTGCCAGATGTTTAAAAGGAAATAGTTAGAGCTTGGAAAAAACAAAACAAAAAAAAACCAATAAGTTTTTAAAGCTGTCCCACTAAGAATGATACAGATGTCTTTGAGTAACAAAGAAAAATTTCAAATAAGCAGCTAAGAAAGAAGAAGTAACAAATTGGAACATCAGCACTTTTAAGCTTTTTCCAGAAATGAAAGCATCATATGTGAAAAATCTCTTTGAGGTCTGATGTCAGCCAAATATGCAAAAACTTACGTAGTAATTGCTCCATTTCAGCAGCTTTTTATTCTCCTGTTGATCAAGAAATGCATTACCTTAAATGACCTTCATGTTCTTCTGTGGTTCCAGGCCTAATAAAGTTTTGACATAGAAAGAGAGAGATTCTTTTCAAGTTTCATATTTAGACCCCAGCTTCTTGAAGACTGATAGAAATAAACATCAGAGATCCTGATATTCTACATTTATTTACCTTTGGGGAAAAGTTTGTCTCTTCATACGAACTTTGAAGTTGCTGTAAGTTTATATAGATGTTCAAACTGCTGTGCTCTAAGAAGTTACCATTCAAGAGCTAAGGTAGATCAATTATAGTAATACACATTCTTACCCAGTTTCAAGTAAAAACTAATTTTAGTTGAAGAGAAAGGTATTTTGTAATAGATACTTACTCTTTTTCCCCTATCAATTATATCCTTGTATTCTAATTTTAAACCCCTAATGTTTCAAGTTGTATAACTATATTCTTTTACCATATCTCATCCTTTATGTGTCTCACAGTAAATCTTGATTTATCATAATAACTAAAAACAAAAAAGGAGGACTCAATTCTAGTTATTTCTTCTGTATTATTCCCTTAATCATTCCTACATCCATCCCTGTTCCTCACTGCTAACAGGAGTGATGTCTACTTCTACTGTATAGACCTGAAAAATGCCTGTTGGGTCCTCCAACCTATTATTCTTAATAATATTGGCTTCTTTGAAGGCAGATTTGTAAGAATGGATGGAGATTCTTGCTGCTTTTTGAGGGAAATGCCAATTTTTATTCCTAAGTTTAAACCAGGCAGTTTTGCTGAGAGGAAAAAAATGGGATCAGAAAGATCAGGAAATTTTGGATAGACTCTTCCAAAACAACATATAGAAATTCTTTTCCTAGTGTCAGTGGCCAGCATACATAATTACATTGATGTTGATCTAATAAAGTATGTGTTGTTCTCATCACTGAGTGCTCTGACAGAGCATAGTTGACCCCTGAATTAATAACAGATTCTCATCACCTTGATGAAGGCATTATAAGAGAGCTGACAGTATGTCACATATTTTCACAATTCTCAAGTTATGCAGTAATCACTCTGGAAATGCTCTTTGTTCTAAATAAATACTCTTTGTTGTAAAGTGAGAAAAATGAACATCAAAATGTGTATTTTAGTGCGAACCTTCTGGTTTGAAGTTTCTTTTTTCTTATGATATTTTTTTTGCATAGTTTTGAGGGCTGCTTACCTCTGATAATTATAAATCTAGAATAAGAAAAGTGTTTATTCATAATAACTGTTTGGTGGTTTTTGCACATAGTGTAAAAAATGGGAGAAGAGATCTGCATTAAACAGTCTGGGATCTTTTCCCAATGACACTTTATGCTGCAGCCCAACACACAGGCATTAGACCATTATATCATGGCTAAGAAATTAGAATATTTCAGGTCTGTTGAGCACTGTGAATGTTTTACAGTTGATTAGATTAAACTGCGAAAATGCAGGTGGTTTTGTATGCTGAAAAAAATCCAGTGTTTAGTGGTCCTCAAATTCTTTCACCTCTGCAGATTTCTCATCTAGTGAATAAAATAACCCATATCAGTTAGCACATGGCCTGTTAATATGCAGTGCCATCATTATTATGCTGTTTTGTTTACAAGAAAATGATGCTTTTATTTTTTCTTTTTTTCCCTTTTTTTTTTTTTTAAGAAAATCATGTTTTAAATATCTTGGGTAGGCATCTTTTTAATTAGAAAACTCCCATACTACACAAAGAAAGAAAATGTGTTTCTAGTAGCAACAGTGGTTGTGTGGAATACATTAAAGGAATAAGCTGAGTAAACCAGCATAAATTTTTCAGAGTCAATTCACAAAACTATCAGTAAAGAAGTAACCTCTCCAAATATCTTTGAAGAAAATATAAATCTCTGAGAAAACATTCCACATACAAACCTGCTCTTTTAGGTTTCAGTTTTTACACAGACAGTCCTGTGGTGCTGACCTAATGATCAGCAATATGACAAAAGGAAACTTCTTTCTTTTCCAATATTTTGAGATGTTAAGATAATTATTCACAGTCTGATGCACAGAAATAATTATATATGCGGTAGTTTTGGTCTCCACAATATCAACTTCATTTGAAAGAAGATTCTTTAGTCATAAATCTAAGACCAAAGAAGATACAAGAATAATTATAAAATGGTTTCTGGGTGGAAAACACGAGTTTCCACATGATACAATGGGAAATGTGACTATGTTGAATAATCAGTCAATTAAAAAATGGTGACCATAAAAAATACATTCATTTAAATGGAACCTTTAATTCTGCTGCACATAATTGCTTGTTTTGCCCACATCCAGATTCAGACATTTTTTGTTTGCTTTCTCGATACCTCGATTTGCATTTTCATCCTCACAGAAAGCAAGCACTATTTCTGAACCTGGGCCTGTAGCTGACCATTCAGCTGTCCTTTAGGACAAGAATACATAAAATTGAGTAGTACAGACAATTCAGTTGGTCAAAGTGCTCTTAATGTCAGTGTTGGTTTTAGGGGATTCTGGATTTAGGCAGCTTCCAGCTGCCTGTTTTCTCTTAATAGCCACCTCCAAGTGATTTCTGCTTTAGAAACAGGATTTTGGGGAGTTCAATGGTTCATTTTCTTAATTTAAAGAAACTGACTCTTTGAGATGGGTAAGAAATGGTTCTGGATTAAAATAATTGGAGTTAAAATTATTTGGATTCTCTTCATTGTGTCTTTACTCCTGTTCTCATACACGAAGAATGCCATAGAAACATAGGATGGTTTGCACTCTCAGGGATCTAAAAGATCATTTCATTCTAACCTCCCTGCCATGCTCAGGGACACTTTCCACTGGATGAGATTGCTCACATTCAACATGATCTTGAACTTTTCCAGGGATGGGGCATCCACAGTTTGTCTGGAGACTGCTATCACAGTCAAGAATTTCTTCCTAAGATCTAGTGTGACAATATCCTCTTACAGTTTAAAACATTCCCCCTTGTCCTATCTCTACATGTGTGTGTAAAAAGTCCTTCTCCACATTTCTTAAGCCCCCTTTGGGTACTGGAAGTTGTTCAAAGATCTTCCCACAGCCATCTCTTCTCCAAGCTGAACAACCACACCTCTCTGCCTGTTTTCATGGGAGAGGTGCTCCAGACCTCTGATTCAGTTAGAGGTCCTTCTCTTTACCCACTCCAACAGGTCCACACTCTTCTTGTCCTGGGGGAAATTGAACACAGCACTCCAGGTGGGAGGTCATGAGAGCAGAACAGATGACAATCACCTTCATTGTCCTTCTGGTCACATTTCTTTTGAGGTTGCCCATAACACAGTTGACTTTGTAGGCTGCAAGCACACATTGCTTGGTAATGTCAAGGTCCTCACCTGTCAACACTCCCAAGTCATTATCCTCAGGGCTACTTTCAACAAATCATACACACCTGGGTGTATTAACTACTGTTTTCATAGAATATAGTTATTTGTTAGTAGAAGGAGAGAAGGAAAAGAATATATAGTGTCTAAGTAATACTGTAAGCAAAAGAAACAAAGACTGCCTCAACCAGTTTCCTCCACCTGTCAGGGAGAGCGAATACAGAATGAAAATGTTTTGATTTTGAGTTTGTGTACTTCTATTTAGACTTAAATTCTTTCCATTATTAAAATAAATTACTTTGGTATGTGGCTAAAAAGCCGGTGAATATCACTATCTGAAAGACAAGTAAGGATATATATAGATACATAGATAGATATAGAGAGAGGCATATATAGGCAAGAAAATATTTATAAGACCATAAACTTAAAAACGTATAAAATATTCTGTAAGGATAAGAAAACTATGAATAATAGGCTTGGATGCACTTTTCACTAGCATTACTTGAGGTGTTATTAAAAAAAATCATAAAAAAAAAGTTTAAAGTGTTTTATTAACTTTTAATTTTCTTAATTTTAAAAAAATTTTATTAACTTTCATTTTTTTAAGGTATAAAAAGTGACCTATTTATACATCTGTAAAATGTTGGTCCATATAATTGGGATAAATATTTCAAAAGAAAAATGCTATTATTAATTTTTCAACCAAAACCTGAAAAAAAGACATTCATTACAGTGCAGTTATCACTTCCAGTAATACTCCCAAATATTATTTTGGGGTGAAAGAAGTTAGTACACTGTGTAAAGAACACTTTTGGATTGCTTTAGACATTCTTACCAAATGCCATGGTAATCCAAATCACTTTTGTATAACGAACGTCAGTGCCCAAATAGTACGAGCGCAAATAAAGTTCATGCTTCATTTCTGATAACATTCAGAGACATTTGCAATAGCCTGGCTACTCTTGCATCAGTTTGGTCACCAGTGTTCAACTACAGGCCACAGTTCAAATTGTTTTAATTTTTGCTGAGTCAATGAAGAAGATATTAAATCATATACTTTAATTTCTCACAGCACTTGGACCCCATAGGATTTAGAAATTGCTTTTAGCTTCTGCATTGACTCCAAATAGTGCATTCATCATTCATTATTTTAGTGACTTTATTTGTATGTGATCTGTATCATCATGCTTCTGCCACTTAGAGATTTATCTTTTCCATTTTTAAGAAAAACTCGAAGTAGCTGTTAATATTCCAAGAGGACTGAGATTTAAACCAAGGAACTTGCTGTTAGCAAGTTGTGCCTTGAGGAAAAAATGAATATGCAATTTGGGCTGTTCAATTATTTCACTCTTGAAAGAACAGTGATTCACTTGAGCTTTTGGGAGTAGATTGTGTGGGAGGGAATTCTAGCTCCATGTCTAAATATGTATTTTGCTTTGCTCCTAGGAAAAATAGCACAATGTGTGATGAACATATTAGAGTAATTGATCTCATGGAGAACTTTACAAATAAAATACCATTAAAATAATATTTATTTGCATAAATATACCAACCAAATGAATATCTAACCCAGAGTTTCTGCCATTGTATGAGACAGACTATGATGTTCATTGAGATAATTTATTTCCATTATTCACCAAAGTCTACTGATCAAAAAAAAAGTCCATTTGCTGTTTAATACAAGGTTTTATCAGAACCTGTGCATTGGACAGGGAAGGATTACAAAGACTGGAACCAGACAGGGGAATAGAGAGAACAAAACTTATCTGCTAGTTTGGGTGTGAACATCTGAAAGATCTTCACCTAATGTACTTTTCACAAGAGTTGGATACACTGATATAAAATCTGAAAACAGTCACTTCTGTCAGATGCAATTGCAGCCAGGGAAGAATATGAATATACTGACTGCCAAGGAGCTGGACGGCCTACCTGGAAAAGATCCCCATGATATGGCCTACCTAGAAAATGTCCCCATCATGTAAGACATGTACTCCAGAATCTCTGCTGGTGCATCTCAGCATTGATTATGATATTGACTTAAAACTTCTCAAACATCTCTTGCCTTTTTATAATGTACAATTCAAACTACTTCATCACTGTAACATGGTTGGGATTTTGTGTGTGATTTCATACACATAATATGTGGCATCTAGTTTATGAATAATGGAATTTACTTATTACTCTGATGCACAAGCCTACCAAGTAAAATAATTTATGCAAAATAATTTATGCTACATTTTATGTAACTCTTCTGTCTTTAAGTTAAGGTACATTTGAATTGTCCTTCAGAGATGTTTAGTATGGCAGTTTCTCTTTCTAATGTAAGAAATAGCATTTATAGTGTACGATTCAGGATATTCTACAGTACTCAGGAAAAAAGACCTGTTCTTGGCTTAGCATTGTTAATCTGATTCAGTTAACCAAATATAAAATAAGTCAGGTGTCTTAGTTTGGGGCAAATTTGGGAGGAAACCTCCGAAGGGGGGTTTCCTCTGGAAAGCCAACTCAAACCACTCCTCCCCCCTGCCAGTCCGGGAAAATAACTTCCTCAGAGAAAAAGTGGAAAGAACTATTTATTTAATAAACAAAATACCTAGAAGCACAGGGAATGAATAATAAGACAATAAAATGAACAATAAAACCTCTTGCCACTCTGAGTAGGGAAAACTGAGAAAGTCTTTGCTGTGGGTGTAGTTCAGCTCACTCAGTCTTCACCAATCCCAGTCCGTCCGGAGGTCCAGGCCCAGGGTGGGGGGGGAAGGGGCCGCAGCTGCGAGACCTCGGTGCTCCTCTGGGTTTTCTTCAGTCCAGGGCAGATTTAAACAATCCCAAGAAAAAGGAAAAAAAAAACCAGTCCAGGGAACTTCTCTGCCTTAGCTAGCTAAAACTAACTAAAAGCACAGGAGATCTCTGTCCCGCCGCTGTCCGTGCCTCCACGAACCGGAGTCAGGAGAGGAATGCGTGGGAGTCTGGCAGTATTTTCAAAACAAAAACTTCACGTATCTTTTCTTCTCCTGGTTCACCATCAGACTGTTTTAAAGGTACAGAACTCAATATACATCACAAGCAGGACAGACGATTGGGGATACAGGCATCATAAAGTCACCCTAGGACATCAGGTCAAAAGAATCGGTTGAGTTTCAGGTCCAAATTAGAAGTTCACATTTAATTTATGAATGTCCTGAAATTTTTACTCATGTAAAAATTGTATTATATTATTTTTACTAATGGATTGGTTTAATTGGATTAACCAAATTGAAGGGTTTGGTGCAATATAACTTTAGTTCAAATCTTGTCCATAAGTAGCAACAGGGAATGTGGTGTGGGTAAAATAAAAACAAATTTGAAAAAATTCTTCTTCATTTGAATGAATCCAAAGCAAAATCTACCTTGCAATACTCAAGTGTACTTTAACCATTACTGGAGAGGTTTGAAGAATAAACATCTCTAAAATCAAAATCTTTGTCTAAAATTCTATTTTAACGAAAATACAAGTAGTAATAACTACAGTTGTAATGAAACAATAAGTATAAAGAAATAATGAGGGTAGGGATTTGCAAATTTGTGCCCTAGATATTAGATATTACAGTGTATTAAGAATTGATAGCATAAACTGGGCCCCTTGTTTCACATCCTCTGAATAAAATTTTACCAAAAGCATAATGGTAACATGAGTAATGTGTTTGTCTTTTGAATTTCGTTTAAACATTTTCCAAATAGAGATGTGAAAGTGCCAAAACTTAGGGGAAAAAAAAATAATTATTAGGAATGGAATGGAAAGAATTAATTATTAAAAAGATCAACATTTTAAGGGTATTCTGATATTGAGAGGAAGAAAAAGTGTTTAAAAATGTAACCAGACCGAAAGCTAGAAATATTTTTTTTTATGATTAAATGAAAACCAGTTTTCTGGACAGCTTTTCTAGCAGGACATGGAGATATTCTTGTTTATATGTGGACACGTGTGAACTTCATAAACATCCATCTGCTCCCATAACCTTTGTTTTGTAGTATTCAGAATCCCCAGCTGAAAATAAATGTGTGAGTTAAGGCAAACCAACAGAGAGAACAAGTTGTTAAAATGTTTTTAGTTGGTGTTATGTATGATATGGCTGTTTGTGGCAGATATTTTCCAGTCTGTTTAAGACAAGAATCTCCCTCCAGCTGGCACTTGTCAGAGGATCACAAAACAAACTTGTGAATTTGCTGCTTACAAATTGCAATTATGAAGATGTGTATATAATTTTAGTCTTCCTTGGACGTGTAGATCATGGTAACTTTCTACAGATGATAAAAGAGCAGATTAAATTTAACCATGGCAGTTCAAATTAATCTAATTCAGTTGTTCTAAGACTGTCCTGTATGCAGTCCCCAGAGAGTCATCATTCTGTTCTTCTTCCTCAACAATTTCATTGCAAAGCTGGATGAACATCAAGATAGTTCTTGCAAGTGCCGTCATAAGTGAGGGATGGGGTAGTCCAGATGAAGGACAAGTGAAAGCAGCAATGACAGACTGAAGATGTACTTTAGACTCTGTTCACAGAAAATTAGAATCATAGAATAAGTTTGGTAAGGGATCTTTAAAGGTGTTCTAATCTACCCCCCTTGCAATAAGCAGGGACATCTTCAGCTAGGTGAAGTTGCTTAGAAACCTGTCTAACCTGACCTAAAATTTTTCTAGGGATGGGGCATTTGCCACCTATCCAGGCAATGTGTTCCAGTATTCTGGTGTTTATTTTAAATGATCATGTTAAGGGCATTCATGAGATTTACTTTTTAAAAACCAAATAACTATGTTTTGAATTTAATCTTTCTGGACAAAAAAACCTTGAAAATTATTCATTCATTTTGAAAAGGTATGTCCAGCTAAATCATCTGAACACTTCCCTCCCATAAGGGAGAGGCCAGGGAACTTGAAAGCTGAAATGATTTGCTTAAGGTCATAACCAGGAGATAATAGAATAAAGAAGAGAGCAATTTTCCCCAGCTCTTTAGTACAAAATCAGTTCCCTGTCCACTTCTAATGGTACCTCCTTACAGTATTAAGTCCAACTTTTGATATTTTCAAGCTTCAATTATAGCCTATTTAGGCATTAGGAGATTTTAAATAGCCCAGTTTCTGACAGAAAGCTTTTGATGACTGATATATATGATTTTAAGCTGCTTTCATTCATCATAACAAAGATGAATCCTATAACTGTGCTTCCATCATCCTTTCAAATGACAATTCACTGTAATCAGGTTTCCGTCACAAGATTTGCTCCTTTTTTCACCTATGTGTGAGACTTCCACTGAAGCCTCAGGGAAAACACTTAGTACCATTGTTTCCTTTTGAAAATATAGATAAATTATCTGAGTAGTTATTTTAATAGATTTTATTATCCATATATCTTTTCATTTTTTCAACACAAACATCTACAACACAACACAAAAAACACTGATATATTTTTAAAATGGAAAACCATCACATTTATTACGTTAATGAATTTGAATATGTATGACCAAACAGTTGATAATATCTACTGCTTTTTTTATGAGAAATAATATTTTGGCCCTTCTGTGGGGGATCAAGATAAAGAAAACGAGGCCCCTGCTCTCCCGTGGAGGGAAAGTGTCCTGTGACAAGACAGAAGTTGAATCTTCCCTCCATTGGACAGTTCTTCCCTTCCTGGGTTTTTTCTCCCTGTTAATTGGATCCTTTTTCGATCCATTCACTGATTGGTTAGTTTTCGGCTGTCTTATATACCCCTCCCCTTGGGCTCGGAGATATAAGCGAGGGTTTCGGGGGTAGGGGTTGTCTTTTGGAGGTCGAATAAAGCTGCATCCAGAAGATCGCTGCTCCTGCTTTTCTTTCCCCGTGCCGTCTGCTCCCACCTGGGTCGGGGGATGCCTCAAATAGCCAGATATATCTGCTAGCCAGGGCTTGATATCTCTGTTTAAGCTGATATTCACTGCTTTTCACTGCTCGGGCTGATTCACTGCTTTAAAAAGAGCTATCACTGTCCGTGCTGCCTTTCTAAAGGCAGCGGCTGTCTGAGAGTGGTGCCAGCCAGGTGCACCCTGCCTTTTTGAAAACGTGACGCAGTTTCGAACGGAGCCCGCGAAGAGGCTGCAAGAACCTTTACCGCGCCCCAGCGGTTATACCCTTCCATTGAAAGACTAAATCAGCATGAATTGACCAGAGATGTAGTTTCTATGTCTGAGGCAGTAATTGGTCCTCTTGACAGGGTCTAATGCATATATCACTTTTAGAATTCAGTCCACTTTTTGTCATCACATAAACACATACACACACAGATATATGCACAGAGAGAGAGAGAATGGAATTGTAAAGAACAACAGTAATTCATTTAGAAAACCAGTGGTACATTTACAACATAAAGTTTTTTGAGACTGGTATAGATTTTATGAAAAATCTAACTATAACAGAATTGAAATTTAATATATTAAAGTGATAAACAGTACGTGCTCAGCATAATATAAAAAATCCCAATAGTCCTTGCCACAATGCCTTGCAATCTGACTCATTATCTTTTTATCACATTAGGACATCATAGCTGTGTATCTATTGTTCCTCAAAGTCCCACTTAAACTAGACTGCCAACATGCTGGCTTGCATATTAGTTTAAATTTTAGGCAGATGCCAGTGGGTTTTTTTCAGTTCTTTTGAATTACATGTAAATAAATTCAGTTATGAAATAGAAAATGGTTTGAGTTCAATTTTTTTATTATCTGTCCTGATGAACTTTTGTCTATCATTGAGGAGATTGAAGGTCAAAATGACTGTGCTGGCCATCACTAGCTCAGCTCATGTGCAAATCTTTCACTAGATTTCTGATCAAATTAAATTTCAGGGTACAGAAGCTATGTCTAGATTGTTGATGTTAAATCTGAAGAAAACCAGCTTTGGCAGTATATTGCATATCCATTTCATAGACATATGAGAGAGGACCATATTGTGAAGGTTAGTAATGTTCAAATAGTTTTAACTAACATCTAGCAATTTGAAAACTGATAACATCTTGCTTTTGTGTTGTAGGTTTATACAGACTTCATGTTGTCTTCCTGTTGTGATGTAAGGCACTTTGATCAAAGAAATATCCAGTTATAATAATTTAAAAATATGTTCTGTGAAGAAAATAGTGCAGTGAGAGAGAGAAAACAGGTGTCTTAGCATGATAGTTTTTTTATATAACCACCCTGTATTTTGACAGAGATGGTGCAGTCCCAGACAGAGACTGGACAGATCAATGTGGTTGTTTCAGCCAGGCTGTGCCTTATGGAAATACTGGATCATGAAGTTTCTCTTTCAGGGAGTGGGCTTCTTTCCACTCCCTGACCTTCCTGGAGATTGGAGAGTTTCAGGTCATGGGTCTAGTCTCCTGAGAGTCTGTCCTCAGCAGGCTTAATTTTGACCTCAACAGGCTTAATTTTTCCTTAATTATAAAGAGTAAGTAGATATACTTTGCTAGTGGCTAGTCATTCCAAAACACAGAGATGCTTTCTGATTTTCCTTTATCCTTGTTGGTGCTTAAAACATTTGGTTTCTGGGCACTCCTAGACTGTCATACTTTTTGATGATCAAACAGGTTTGCTTGCAGTTTGGTTTCCTACGTGCTTGAGCACATCAAAACAATTCTGTTTGAGAGAGATGATTCATCATATTCCATCTACTGTAGCTACAAGAAAAGCTGGTAGAGTTCACAGGTTTGTGCTATTAGCTATGCTAATTAGGCCTCACTGCTATACCTTCTGATTGAGAAATGGGATCACTGATTACAGCGGCATAAGCTGGAAAATGGAGCCTTGTATGTCCAGTCACATTCAGCACGGTTATTATGGAATGATTTTCCTGTTTCTCACAGAAGATGTGAAATGCACGGGAGATCAGGGCAATGTACATTGTCATCCAGACAAAGAGAAAAGGGGGTAATTTTTGAAGACACGAGCATCAAACCCACACTAGAAAAAGGTGTTTGTAAAGCAGTTCTGATCTTTAGTTAATCATCAGTCTTGGTTTCACCACATTGCAGTCTGACTGTACTTCAGCCTTGCAGGTGAAATGGCCATAAGAGAAAAATTGAAACAGAGTAATTGTCATAATGCTCAAGGTACTAATGATACTAATGCTCAAGGACTGAGATGATAAATTGTTCCCAGACTTGCTGTCAGATATTGTTTTCCAAAGCAAGAAGCACTGATTTCTACATGAATGTTGATACAACATGTTAAAAAGAAAGACTCTGATATGAGGTTCATCTAGGTTCATGGTGTATATGGGTTGATGAAGTGTCTGAAGGAGTGGTATACATCTTGGGTTAAAATAACTGTCTTCAGTTGTCTGCACATAAGTTGTTTAGTGTGGGCCCTATTTTGAAGGTATAGTTAATTTATTCAAAAGTGTCTAGAAAGGAGAACAATTATTCTAGTTGGCTGAATGACTATTTAAATTCCACTAACCAAATCCCCAAATTAATGAACCTGAAATTCATTAATAGGCACCTCAAGCTAATCATCTTAACCCTGATTTGATTCCCACTCTGAGGACTTGGTTTATTTGCCTACACAAGGACATCTCTGTGTGTAAAATATCTAAGAGATGGGACTCATCGTAAAGTTAATAAAGGATGCATGGAAGACCTGTGCCCATCTGCCCATTTGGAAGCCATAACATGGTACCCAGGACATCTCAATAGACATTGCACTTGTGATAAGCACCGAAATCAAGCCCTAGCTTTCATGGGCTGACCATAAAGAAGCATGGGAAATCTAACAGATCTACATTCAACGCACAAGCAGCTGAAAATGAAAATCAAAACAACCAAAGAAAAAATAAAATTCCAGTAATAAATAAATAAAATAAAATAAAATAAAAGCATTATGATGAATTAATTAATGATGAAAGCATTTCTGCTGCCAGATAATGCCTTAGGGAGGCCTCTTGATGCTTGGGACTTAATTTCAAGTAAGAAGTTAATTTCTTACAATGAGTAGCCACATCCAAAAGTCAGAACATTGGCTGGTAACAGTGATTCAAATGCTCATCTGTTCCAACTCAGAGCAGAGATCGGAATGTCACCATCCAAGTCAAGTCACGCAGCTAAACTGCTACTTATTCACGATTCTCTCCCATGCTACTTGTAACCAAATCTGTAGTTGTAATAACTTTTAAATGAAATGCAAATCTCTTTTCCCCCAACCAGCCTACTGATTCATTTCTTAAATAAATTATCTTTCAACAATTGAAAGACAAAAGAAAAATAATCTTTTCCCAAAACAACTTCTAGAATTCAGCAAAGCCAGATTCTGTGAAAAAAAAACAAACAAAACAAAACAAAACTGGCTAAACGCTGGTAACAGAGCCTAAAGAGAATCAGCTGTTCTGTTCAGAAGTTGTGTGTCTTCAGAACATTACTTTCAAATAGATGTGGATAAAAACTTTTTTTCTGAAGATTGGGTAAGGGATATTTATAGCTAACCTGAAAACTAGGAAGAGACACTGTCCTATATTTTTGGGGCTTGTACTGCTAAATTGATATTTTTCTGTAAGTAGGCCAGAATGAACAGACATTGAACATTTATTTTGGTTTTTATTACTCTTTACTTACCTAATGGAAGAACTTAAAATGTAATTAACTTAAACAACAGTAAAGAAGAAAGTTAATGTGACCACCTTGAAAGGAGAGTATTCAATATTTAAAAAGAAATTGTAACTACCAATAGCCTTGAGATCTCTGAAACATTTTTTCCCATTAAATAGTACACTTGTGAACACTTACATTATTTTACTCTTCGGTGAAGAAATATTGTGCCAAATTACTCTGTGGAGAGTGTTTAGGATTTGTTGCATCAATTCCTTTTCTTAGTGCAGCAACATTTCCATGTGGCATGTATTATAATAACAGACACAAAAGAAAAATAACCTTTCTACCATTTAATGCATTTTAACTCTGTCAAAGCCAATTTATTCTATTTCTGAAACATTATCTTGTGATCTTGAACATTTATATTAAACCTTTATATTAAAGTCTGATCTATATTAAAATACATAACATAAATATCCAGTTACCTGATTTTTTTTAATATTTGCTGAATGCACTGAATTTGATTGGACATACATTTTCCTAAATTCATGACTTAACCAAATGTATAGCAAAGCAGTTGGAGATAATGCCTTGAAAAATTCAGGTAGTGTTGTAACATTTAAGGTAAAGCTATGATGACCATTTATTTTAGCCACTACTGCTGGACTAAGACTAAAAATACAGCTGTAAATGCATTAATAATCAGAAGTTATTTTTATTTTTTTCTTCAACTTGGCTAAGAGTGTCATTATTCTTCTGTGTATAACAAGATGTATGTTTATCAGATACACACAAAAGGTTCTCTTTTCGGTATTTTTCACTAAAGATTCCTTCATTGCAATCTATACAAACTTTTCCCAGTTCCATTTTACAGCCCATACTTTTGTTATAGAACTATTTTATTATTTTGTTAAAAGAATGATTCAGCAGTTGTCTTCTTGACAGCAATTTAAAATCTTGTTAGTGCTAGTCTCCAGACTCTAGAGAGATAAAAAGATGTAAGAAAGGCAGCTCAGCATTTGTTGTGCAGGAATTGTATGATGACAAGCCCTTGGACTCTTAAACTGAGTCTTTCAAACACAATTTATGTAGTTAATTTTACAATGTAAACCATACTCTTTAAAATAGTTTTGAAAGGGATTTGCTAGTTATTCTAAGGCTATAACTACAAAAGCAATTTACCACATTTAACCTCTCCAGTTATTCTCGCTAGCTCAATAAGAGCCGTAATTTTTTTGAAGAAGTGGCAGTGAATGAGTCTTGAAAAGTAAGACTATTGTTGGAACAGTTACGATACAAAGAAGCATTTGGTCTTGAGGATTCATAATCAAGCAGAGCATTGGCCTGCTAAAGCCATCATAGCCTGATGATCAAAGAACATCTAACTGCAAATATCTGGTTGATCTCACAGTGCCCAATGAATTTCTGTCACATAATAACTGGTATATGGAAATAAGATACATAAAAAGGATGTAACATGAGGATATGGGAATCACAATAAATCATTGATATGATACAGAGTGTAGTATGTGCAACTACCAATTTTACATGTCTGCACAGGAAGTCAGATGTAAAGACAAACCTGTGAGAGCAGGTGATGAAAAATTAAAGTCTTGAGGATGTCTGTGTAAATTCAGAAAGCTGAGGGGTGAGGGAATGGTGTGATATGAGTGATGCATAACAACTTACTGGGATTTAAACTCTTGAGAAAGAAAATGCTATTTTTTTTAAAAATGCGGAATGTAAATCTAATATTATGCAACAAACATTCTGTTAAGTTCTTATGAGGTCTGCAAGACTGGAAGAGCTTTTGAACAATTGCTTGGGAAATTAAAATAAGTAAACCTAAGGTAATAATATGACATTGTATCTTAAATTAAACAGTATAGAGTTTAAACTGAGAGTAACACAGAGTAAATGTACATCCTCATGTATAATGAGAACATCCTTTTACGTTAGAAAGACGTCTGTTTTCTTGTCCAGTGTTAAAGAGACTGGAATCTGGAAAGCTTCAGGATATATAATAGATTTTATCTTTTTTTTTCTTTTTTTTTTTTTTCCCCTTGAAAGTAGTATAATAGTTTGTTGCAGTCCAGTTCTCTCCGGCCCTGGTCCAGTCCAACCAGGGGAGCATGGTGAAAACAGAGGGTTGGGTACGATGGAGTTGCCCAAAAAATAAAGAACTTTAACATTGAAAATAACAAACACAGACCACATCATCTGAGGGGCAACATCCAAAGACCAAGGGGTGTGGTGAATGTAACAATATATAGGGGTATCTGAGGCCAGGGGTCCAATCCTGAACATGGAACAGGAGTTTGACCTTATACATAACAAGTCACGAACCAACTGAGTGCTAGAACTGGAAACATGGCCTATTATGGAATGATTCTATTGGCATAACAACTTCCATGGTTGCACTCTTCTCACCATAAGCTAATCAGGTACCTCCTTTTCAGTACCCCTCTTCCCACGGTCTCCTGCATAAGCTACCTGGGCTAAGCCACCATTCATTCCAGCTACTTCGGTTCCCGCAACAGTTTACTTTTAAATTACTGTCTTGGTTTAGGAGACAGGTATCTGCTAAGGAAAGCTGGCGTTTCCTTAGAATGGAGAATGTGAAACCCTCTGCCTCCGAATTATTATAGTTTTGCAATTAAAGGCTTTCAGGCAAAGATATAGGAAAAACAGTTCTTTTACTAGGAATGTTAGAAATACCAATGTAATAGTACCAAAAAAAAAATAAACAACAAACAAAAACCCAGAAAACCCTGACCGAGTCAGGGACACAGCCTGACACCCTGTTGGTCAGGGTGTTTGGAAGCAGTCCTCCTGCAGAAACAGATGTGGCTCTGTTGGAGTAGATGGTCCTGTTGAAGAAGGGTCCAGTGATGCTGAGATGAGTCTAATAAGTCCAGTCTTCCTCTGGAGTCCAGTGGAAAGCAGGATTATCTGTGGTTCTGAGTCTCAGTTTTTATCTAGGCTGGGACCCTGGAGCCCCCAGCCAGTGGGTGGAGCATCTCACAATGGCATGATGTAAATGTGTCATGTGAGCCTTAATGGCCCATTAGCAGAAAATATCCCCCTGAAGGGAGGATGGGTGGTGAAAGAGATAAGAAACAATATCCCACCCGGTTTTAATAGCTGAGCTATTATCAGAAAGGCATCCACCCCCTCCCCCCAGAGTAACAAGAGATAAAGAAAAAACATTTCCCCAACTGCTTTCAGCAGATGAAAATAGAATACAATTTTTTTTGCTTCCATAACCCAAGACAATTACCAACAGAAATATTTCTTGAACATCCCTTTGCAATGAATTTAGGATACCAAACTGAGTTTAAGGGTGACTATCTTTTACAAATGATCCGATGTTAAATAAAACCTATTAAAACATGTATTTGAGATTTTTGTAGTCTCTAAGAATTTTGCACATACATTTTGAAGATCAGGTTTTGTGTATGTGTCTGTATGTACACAAGTGGGAATCATATACATGTTTTTTGTCTGGTTTGAAGTGAAAGAAATAGTATTAGACACACCCCAGGGCAAGCTATATAAATATTATAAATTGACTATTACATTACACCATACAATTTAGTTCTTATATAATAACTCTGATGGCTGTCAGAAGGCCATGATTTATGTGTTCTAAAACCTGCTTTTGCTATTAATATTAAACTTTACAATTTAAAGTAATAATAAATTCTAATTTAAACTTCTCCAGTTAACACTTCAGGTGTAAAAACAGGAAAAAAAGTCTTACCTTTCTAGATCATGGTTTTTAAGAAAATAAGGACCACTCTATCTACACAGTACTATGGAAGTCAAGCTATGGCTGGATTTCTTCCACCCCTTGGATGAAACTGAGTTTGAACAACACGGACTGTATTTATTTAACCTGTAGGCAACTTTTCTGGAATCTAAGTTTCATGAACTCATATCCAGAGTCATCATTCAACTGTTCTCCTTTATGGTGATCCTTAAGTTTGGTGGTTTATTTTTGTCTGTGTGTATGCATAAATTTTAAACATACTTGTATATTTTCCAGCTCTTGCAAATACATCTGACTTGAAACCAGAATTGAAATCACAAATTGAATGGCCCAGAATAAGAGAACATTCAAGAAAAGCAATGAAGTAAATTGAAACATAGGATCTACCTACTATGTATTCTGATTTTCTGCCTGTTTGAAGAAAGCATGTTTGTGCTCTCCAGCATGACTTAAGAATAAGGATTTAGTCAGGAGAGTGGTTCAGTTTAATTTTCTGTGTGGTCTCACTCAGTTAGTGATTTACCCTTTTTTTTTCCATTGTGTCCAGAGTCAGTTTCTGTCTCGGATAGTGAGACTACTGGAATATACTAAAACTGTCTATGTGTCTGAGTACATTCCTATTTGATAAACCAAACTACAAGTGGAAAGACAGTAAGAAAGGACCAAAACTTTTATGAAATTCTAAAAGCTAAGAATCTTCTGTGAAGAAAAAGTCTAATTTTCTCTGGGGAAGATGAAGACTAATATTCTGATGCATGTCAAAGCCACCTAAAATACCTTGTTTATGAACACCATTAAAATATTTGTTTCAAAACAGTTTTTCTATAGGTGAAGTCAGTCTACTATATGTCATCATCCCACAGGGTATAGTGTCACTTCTTTTGTTTTCATCCTCAATTGCATATCAAGCTTACTGATCAGGCCACATTTACACTGATTCATCTTTCAATCTCCCATCTTATTAACGGTGGGTTGCACTTAGCACAGAAGCCACATGAGAGTGGTAAACCACAAAAGTGTCAGGACACAGTGATGAGAAGAGATTGATGCTCACTCTGTGATGGACGTGAGGCTTTTCATGAGGGGCTATCAGTCTCAGAGTGCAAAAGTCTGGAAAACAAAATTTCCTTAGAATCATAATTTTATTTTTAGGAGTTTGGCATTTAAAGTGGAAATAAAATATCTGGTTCTACATTTCTCATGTATACAAATTCCAAAAGACAGGGGAATTTTAGATGGGAATATATCGTTATTGTATTCGGGACAGTGGTAATAGCAATATAACTCCAAATTGTCTTGGAGGGCTTAAAAGCAATGTTTATTAAAAGGCACATCCTTTTATACAGTGTTTCAGTGCAATTGGACACGATTGGTAATTTCAGACCAACGTCTCTTAGTAAACATTTTTGCAAGTAAACAAGTTGGTAAAAACAGCAGGTGCAAGATTAGAAATTTTTTCGAATGTCTTCTCACAATTCCCCCAGAACAATACCTAGGAAAGCCTATCTGACTTAAATTCACACAGACCCTACAGCTGCCTGGTGCCTAATATTTTCTCCCTGACCAGGGTGTCAGCACCCACAGGAATAGACTATGGAAATGGTTTGCCTTATTCCATTATGTTTTCTTACATGAAAATGAACACAAATACAAAGCCATTATGGTTAAAATTGTTTTAAATTTCTGAATATTTCTATTCAGGAAAGAACTCTTTTTGTCCCAAAAAACTATAAAATCATTTTTCTGTATAAAGTCATCTCCATACCTTTTGTAAGTCATTATATTATGGAATTCTATTTTGTCTAAGTATGCAACCAATTGGAGAAATTGTATCAGATGCCAAATTTATCAAACCGTAGATCAAATAATTTTCTCCTAAAATTCCTCTGAAATTCTCTGCACCTCTGAAAATTCCAGAATATTTCTGTTCCACATCAGATAAACTCATCACTTTCATACAAGTATTAAAATATGATTGTACCTCATAAATTTCTTTCACAACAGAATAAATCAAACAAATTCCAAGAAAAGACTTCAGACTAACTACTAGCTTTGTGAAGATAGTTCTCACATTGGTTAAGGGATGCTCCTGCATGGAGCATCCCTTAACCTACTCTGACCATCTCCCTTGTCTGAAGGATATATGAGCTACCTGAGCTGGTCTCTTTTTTATTTCTCCTTTGTCAGGAAATTCCTTCTGAGGCCTGAGAAATGAAATTTAAATGAAGTTTTTAAAATAATAACTGTTGTTGGAGTGAAACAGTTTTAGTAAATTCATATTTTTAAGAAAAGTTCCCATCCTATTTTTCCTTAGAACAATGTATTGTTGTATATCTCCAGAAACAAAGGCATGAAATGGTAGGTAAAATATCAAGTAGCTAATGCTTAGCATTTTGAGATTGTTAATTAGATGCCTTCCTGCTTTTTGTGTGATGATTTTTTTGCCAGTGGTTGCTAATTATTATAGCAATTAGGTTTCATAAGTCGAGAATTTCACAAGCTTAGGTCTTCTGGGTTACAATTTAGCCAATAGGGAACGGGTGTTAATTAAGGACAAAGAAAAGAAGAATTAAGAAGATTTGATGGGTTTAAGGAAACAGCAATTAAACAAAGTGCTAGAGTGATTTGCATATTTTAATAAGTCAAGAACTCTCTGATATTCAGGAAAAAAGTTATATTTTCATTAGTCAGTGTGATTTTTCCAAAAGGTCTCTTTTCAGATTTTAACACTTTGTCTCCAGGAATATAAGAGGAATGTAAGTTTTCAAATCTTTATTATTAATGCTTTAAAACAGGTTCCAGACCTCAAAATAGGTAGTATTGGTATAAATATGAGTACTAATGGAGCTCATTCTTATTTTGAAAGAACCAATGTATTGCCCTGAGTATGGTATCTATAAAGAAGGCCCCGCACAGGCTACCTCACCTGCATCTCTGACTTGTTACCAAATACCAAGAAGCTTTATGTCCTGTAAAATGCAGTTCCATAAATATCAGATTTTTTTTTCCTGGTGAAAACAACAGAAAAGATTTGTAGGGAAGGAAATTTATTTCCTTCATTAGAGAAAGGCATCACTAGACACATCAACAGTCAGTGACAGGACAGTCAAACCTATAGACTCTGCCTTGGTTCTGGTTTTTTTAGGCAACAAATGAAAAACCCAATTGTTGGTGTGAGGAAAATCCACCTCAAATTAGTTTTAATTCAATAGATTTTAATTGAACAGACTACAAAGTACAGTAATGTGGACAAAGAGTAGTTTTGTTTAATCTCAACCTCATTGTTCCATGAAACAGTGCATTACACTTGGGCATTTTAATTGTTTAAGACTTTGCAGTTTAGGAAAAGGTCTTACAAAGCACATTGCAAGGCAAACTCAAAGAGTATGTTCCAATAATAGTATTTGTTCAGAACCAACTTTTCATCACTGAAATGTTAAAAGTAGAAGATGATCTGAGTGCAATTCATGCTAGGAGCACCAGTTTCTTAATGATTATGCTATTGTGTTGTAAGTTAACCTTCACAGTACTAAATGTACATGAGCCGTGAGGGGTGTAAACTGTTGTTTTATTCATCAGTCAGTGAGGAATTGATGTGAGGAGTTGATCATTAGTGTCACAGGAACAATAGATCTATTGAAACCCACTAAAGTTCAAATATCAAATTGCTGAAAATATCACACAGATGCCAGACTGGTGAGTAGGATGGTGCTTCTGCAGAGCTCTATATGAGTCCTTTTTTTTTCTGGGGGGG